>CM024570.1:16063880-16533847 GCA_014182515.1 Eucalyptus microcorys | reverse complement strand
GCTAACCATTCCATCTGGTATTGGAGGATTCGAGATCTATAGTGATGCGTCACTCAGAGGATTGGGTTGCGTGCTGATGCAACATGGCAAAGTTGTTGCGTACGCCTCCCGTCAATTAAGGCATCATGAGTTGAACTACCTGACGCGTGACTTAGAACCTGCAGCTATCATATTTGTGTTGAAAATTTGGAGACATTACTCGTGGGGAGAAAGATTTCAGATCTTCATAGACCATCAAAGTCTCAATTATCTATTCTCTCAAAAGGAGTTGAATATGAGACAGCGTTGTGAATTAGAATTCTGAAAGACTAGGGTTGTGATATTTTGTATCACCCTGGGAAGGCGAATTAAGTCACAGATGTGCTGAGTTAGGAGTCTTCAGTTGCACATATACTGGTTAAAGAATTGACCTTACTTGAGAAAGTTCGAGACTCAGTTTTCAAATTTGAGATAGGCTACCTTCCAAATCTTATAGCCGCTCTCAGAATTGAGCCGGATGCTCAGATTAGAATCAAAGCATAGCTTTGTAAGCTAAGAGGACTCTTGTAACCTCTTGAGACCCCAAAGTGGAAATGAGTGCACATCACGATGGACTTTATGACGGACTCACTAAGAAGTCAGAGGGGTAATGATTCCATTTGGATAGTGGTCAACAGACTGATGAAGTCGGCTCACTTTATTGCCGTATGAAAGAATCTTGATTTGAATAGGCATTCAGAAGAGTTTGTTCGATAGATAGTTCATCTACATGAAGTGCTAGTGACGATTATATCAGATCTAGACCCGAGGATTCCTAGTTTCAGCAGAACATTTAGATGACTCCTTTTGAAATAGGACAGGGCAGAGTGTACAGAACTTCAATTTGTTGAGATGAGGTCAGAGAATGAAAAATCGCAGCCCAAAATCTGTTTAGCAGTCAGTGACTGCAGTTGCCGTGATTAGAGATAGATTCAAGACCGCTAAGAGTTGCCAGAATTGTTGTATCATTGAGCATCGAAGGCCCTTAGAGTTCCAAATTGGTGATTACATCTTTTTGAAGGTGTCACCAATGAGGGATACCTTGCACCTTGGCAAGGAGGGAAAAACTGAAACTGAGGTATGAATGTCCATTTAAGATTCTAGAGAAAGAATTAGGATCCTAACGTATTGTCTTGCATTGTCGCCGAGATTGGCGCAGGTGCATGACGTCTTTCACGTGTCGAGGTTGAGGACGTATGAGCCTGACCCAACCCACGTGCTAAATCTTAAAGAATTAGACGTAGACAATAGAGTGTCGTACGTGGAAAGCCCAGTTCAGCTTGTGGTTCAGAAAGATCAAATTCTGTGTACCAAGATGGTCCCCTTAGTCAAAGTGGTCTGACAACACCATGGGACTGAAGAAGCAACCGGGGAAAGTGAGACTAGATGAGACGACGATACCCCCACATTTTGTTTAAGGATTGGTAAAGGTTTAAGAGGGAAAGAGTTGTGACATCCTAAATTTCTAGTACTGTTTTCAATTAAGGCCTTTTATCGATGCGTCTATAGTGCTATTCTTAGAGTCGATCACTCATGAGATAACTAGATTATATGAGGAAGTCATTAAGAGATTTTAATGCAAAGGACTTGAGAATTCGATCAGAAGTCGATAGCTCGACTGTGCTAGTCTGCAAGGGTCATTACGGCATAGATATAAATCGATTAGAGATCAGAGATAGGTCAGTTCGACTGAGATAAGTGATTAAGCGTGGGTGATCCCACTAAATTGCAAAATTCTCATCGACCGGCATTAGACTGATTCTTCTATCATTTTGGTACCCTGTGTCCGTATTTGAATTCTTGAGATTTCCACGATAATGGAGAGTTGTGGGCTTGAAGTGCCACGAATCCTCTTGAAAGAGAGGTGTTCATTGTGACTCGAAGAAAATTGACCACAAGTCATTTGCACTAAAAATCCCTGAAAACTACCCAGTAACCTAGGTCACGCTAAAAACGCGCCAAAGTGAAATTAACCGTGAAATTAAGTTCGATTTTAGAAATTGAAGATTCTCTCATGTCACAATAAATTCTAGGAACGTCGACTCAGTCTCAGAAGATTTTTCTGCAACCCGAGACTTTTTGGGAAAAAGTCGGCGTAGGACTGTTTTTGTTCAAAAAATGCCAAGGATCGCACAATTGAGATGCAAGATGGTTCATTGGATGAGAAAAAATATCAATTGAAGCATTGAGGAGCCAATTGAAATTATGAGGGCCAAATGAGATTGATTTGAGGTAGATCAAGTGTCCAATTGGTGATGAATTGTGTCAAATTCGTATGCCCCATTGGCCTAGCCCAAAATGAACCAATTCAAAGTTACAAAGAGAGCATTGGTGGCTCATTGACAGCCAAGGAAGCATACTTGGCCTTGGTTGAGTCAAAGGAGACAAAAGAATGGAAGAAATGGCTTGGTGGAGCCCTTGTCTCCTTATCCTTCCAACTCCCCCTCTTCTCTTCTTCTCTCTCCATCCAAAGCTGTCGTCCAAGCCTCCTCTCCCCTCCATTTCGCACGCCAATAGCCAAGGACGCCAGCAGCATCGTCAGAGCAACCGTCGCCGCCTCATGCCGTCGTTCACACCGCCAAAGCCACGCCGCCTTGCCCGCGCAAGCCACCGCCCGATCTCGTCGCCCTTCTCGCCTGCCCTCCATTCTAGCAGCTGTTTCGGAACTGGTAGGGTTTAGTGGGGGCTGTCCTTCGCCATTCCTTCGCCGGTAAACCTCCGTCAAGGCCCGGTATAGCCTTTTCAACCTTTCCCGATCAATTCGCACCTAAACCGAGCTTATTTCTTCTCTGTTTTAGCAAGAACAAACCAGAAATTAGTGGGTATTCTAACGGCTTGAAGGCCCGTTTTGAGGTGTTTCCGGGCCTCGAAACCTAGGCCCGCTTTGGAGAAAAGCGACCCCCACGCCGTTCCCGTCGGTTTGATCCGACCAGTGCGTTAATCAAATGAATTTTGCTCACTAATCCCTTATTAGTATGCTAATGATGCTTAGGGGTTGATTAGGTTTAATTAAGTACAATTATGTGGATAGATTAGATTAAAGTAATTAAATTATAGACTTATTGATGCGTGTTAGGCAAATGGTTCGTTTTGTTAGAAAGGAAATAAGTCCAGGTATTTATTGAACGAGTCTCGGTAATTTTCCGGGCTCGCCTTGGCTTCCAATTAGGCTATAACGAGCCTAAGTTGGATTTATTGCATTTATTTAATAATTTTCGTAATTATTTAATTAATTAATTTATTTTTTGAAAATTAGGCTGTGATAGCCGACGACCGAAATTTTATGCTGATTATCGTGGTGTAGTCTGTTTATTTATTTAAGTGCTAAATCGTGTTGAATTGATTAAATTCTGATTTTAGGATTTTATTCATAAATTAATCAATTTTGGTAGTTGATTGGAAATTAACCGAGCATCGGTTTACAACACCAAAAGTATGTTATGGGCTGTTGAAAATGGTGGGACTTAGGAAAAGCGAAATTGTTATATTTTGGCTAAGGCCAACCGTGTACCCACACACGGCTATTTTAACGGGTATAATCAAATGTGAGAAAGAATGCCATACTACGTTGACTCGATGGCTAAGGATGTCATCTCAAAGAAAGACGGCATAATTGGTTGGCTCAGCAATTCGATATATCACCTTGGAGAAAGCACTTGGGCTCGGTGACTAAGTATGTTAACCTGGAGAATGCACGTGGGCTCGGTGATTAGGCAGGTCATCTTGGAGAAGGCACGTGGGCTCGATGACTAAGTACGTTAACCTAGAGAATGCACGTGGGCTCGATGACTAGATATACCATCTCGGAGAATGCACATGGGCTCGGTGACTAAGTACGTTAACCTAAAGAATGCATGTGGGCTCGATGATTAGATATACCATTTTGGAAAATGCACGTGGGCTCGATGAATAGATATACCATCTTGGAGAGTATATGATATTGAACGTATCGACCAGGGAAGGGTCGTGGTGACATGTAATCGACTAAGTCGATTGATCGATAATTCGATCTGAGTGATGTGATGTGATCATGTATATTTGATATATATACTGACTTGTAGGAAGGAACTGAGGCCAAGGTAAGTCATCTGTTCATGTTGTGCTTAGGCAACCTTTAGAGTGTATTGGCTTCCTAATCGGGTCTTAGGGGATAGAACTTAGGGGATAGAACTTGCTGAGACGTTGTCTCACTGGTTATTGAATAACTATTTTTAGGTCCTTAGATGGCATTGGTGAAGGACCAGAGGCCTGAAGTATAGAATGTGAAGCCTGAAGAATTTATTATCCTATTGGACTAGTTAGTCATAGGACAATCATCTTTTGTTGGGAGTCGATTCCCTTTCTGCAAACTTTGTTTTATGAACCAGTGGTTTAAAACCTGACTTAACAGTTCGCCTTGTATATATTTGCATTATGGTTTGCAATGTATATAAGTGTGGTTGCTTTTAAAGTGTGAAAACTTGGAGTCCTACTTTTCTATCCCAATGTTTCATTGTTTGGGGATTATTTTATATGCTTCCGCATGCGTATAAAAATGAAAGGGTTGGCAATGCGTCCTGAGACGTCACTATTAAATCAACTAGGTGAGGGATAGGTGCGTGCCCGAGGATCGGGGCATGACAACACAAGCATATCGAGATCAAGCATCATTTCATCAGAGATCGCGTTCAAAGCGGTGATGTTAATATTCAATTCATTGATTCAAAAAATAAGTTAGTAGATATATTTACTAAACCTTTGGAAAAAGAAGCTTTTGATTTTATCTACTTTGAACTATGGATTATTAACCCGTTTGATCATGGTGTATAAGACGGGAATCCTTGGACAATTTCTTAAGATTCTATTTCCTTCGGCAGGTAAGTTCTATGTTTGGCAAGAAATAAGGTAAGAATTATTCTTTCAATATTTAGAAATTAATAAATGGCTATTCCTTGAAAATTGGACTCTTATTCAAATATATATATTGAAACTGCTCTTTGAAGAATTGTGTCTCTTGAATTTCTTTTATTCGATTTCCAAAATTTTGTTATTTATACTTTTGCTTCTTTCCCAAGACTCTTCCCTCAAACCATCCTCTCCAGAAACCTTCATTCTTCGAAACTCTTTTCTTCTTCTTCCTTTCAAAGATCAAAACTTTCTCTGATAAAACCAACCTTGGCACCAAAGTATGCTCAAGGAACGAAGCTCGCAAAGATCTAGACATTTAGTAGGAATGGCATCGCGAGCAAAGGAAAGTGTTGAGCACTTCGAACTGTCCAATTCATTAGATAGTGTCAATGGCACAACAAGCAAGTCTCCTAAGAGCAACTCTTCGGCTAAGTGGCACAAGTTAAAGGAAGCCATTACTTTGCTCCGAAGTCTGGGAAACAATGATGAGGTAATCTCTACTCTATTGGCTACGAATGGGTTTGATAGTAAGGAGGCCCTAGAATTGATGTTTGTAGATTCTATTCATATTTTACCGAATGCGATGGTTAGAACATTCGGTAGAATTAGTTCTATTGCTAGAAAGCGGAAGGAAAAAGTGGTTGAAACCCCTATGTCTAGGAGGAAGGGAAAATCTTCGAAGGATCTGGATGATGGTAGGAAAGGTGATAATGATGAAAAGTTATATATGAACTAAACGAAAACTTGTTGGTGTTGTTGCTATTGGGAGCAAAGTTGGCAAATCGCTCATATCGACTAGTCATGCTCAATATTTACAAAAGTTGTTGAGAAAAGGAGTGATAAATCAAAGAGTTGTTGACTTTGATTTCTTTGAATCTTCTGACATTAAGATAAAGCTTGTCATTTTACTCAAGCTTGTCATTAAGATATTGCTTAATATTATACTTCTTTAACAGCATACTTTTACTCAAGCTTGTCATTTTACTCTCCTGACACCATTGAATTCACTATTTTTGATAGATATATTCTTATTCATGCTACTGATTTAGAAAGAATTCTCGATGTCAATCACTCAAAGTTTGTCCTAACTGATATTGATCCTGACACAATTTATCAATCTCCTTAAGTATGTCGGATTTCTCACGAGATACTCTGTCTCATGTTTCACATCATAACTTCCCCCCGAAACAAATTGTTTTGCACAAAATAATAATTAACTGTCTTCGACCAAAAGGTTCCCTAAGAACAGATGTCTCTCCGTATGAAGCCAAGATCATCTGGGCTCTTTTGAACAATCATCATTTTTCACTTGCACACATGGTCATTCTTCATATGTATCGAACTGTTTTAAAATTTTTTCCTTTTATTTTAATAAAAATCATTTTTTGATTTTTTTGGTTTTATTTTTTCTTTCTTTTTCTTTTTTTTTTTTTTCTTTCTTTTTTCTTCTTCTTCTTCATTGGCCGGTCACCGTCCATAGTTGCAACCAATGTTCGGCCAAAAGCAAGCTAGAGCCACGCCTCGGGTTGGCGAGACTCGAGCTCGCCAGGCAACCATCCAATGAGGAAAACGAAAAAAATAATTAATTAAAAAATTGATATTTAAAAAAAATATTGAAAAGGGTGCGTGTAGGGAAAAAAACAAAACAAAAACAAAAATAAAAGTAAAAACAGAAAAATCAAACCAAACCAAAGTGAATTGAACCGGGATTTCAGTTTGGTTCAGTTTTGGTTCGGATCAAATCTCAATTCAATTCAATAAATTTTCTTATCGTTCGGTTTGGTTCGATTTTCCAAAAATCTTAACCGAACCAAACCACTTACACCTTTGCTCAAGCTCAAGACCCTAACTAGCCCTCAACCTCAAAATAATCTTTTCAATTTCTTTTCAAAATTTCTGAGATAATTTTGTTTTGTGTTGGCTTGTTTTTCTGTTTAACTTATCAGCTTGCTTGAGGTGTTTTTTTTTTTTTTGGATTTTTCTACAACTGGATGTTACTAAGTATTGAACTTATTGGTTTGCTATTATGGTTTGGTTGCTACTAAGGCTTTTTACTATTGCCATTATTATCTTTAGTGCTATTAACAAAAAGGGGAAGAATTGGAAGACGCAAAACTTCAAGGGAAAAATCCAAACCGAACCAAACCACTTGAAGATTTTGATGTGATGCGATTCTTATTCTAAGGATTTTTTCGCAAGACTAGTTAAATCTTTCCTATCCTTATTTAAAATATCTATAAAAATCTCAATTACTATATCTTTCATTCTTATAGATCAAATTTGCACTCTAAATACAAATTCTGCTATTTTCATAGCTTCATCAAAATAAATTCTTTTTTAAATTGGTTCTACTATAATAAGTTTTGTCATCATAAAAAATGGGGAGATTGTTGAGGAGAATTCTCTTGCTAGTTTGATTGATTAACAAAACTTTCTTTGATTCTGATGATAAGATTTTCTGGGTGAAAACTCTGATGAGCACCTTTAGACATAAGTCATTAGACTAAGAGAATCAAACTCTAAGTCTTGAAGTAATTCATATCTTTGATATTTGTTTATCATAATATTGTTCAAGAAGACAATCCTCATGCAACAGCTAGAAAATCGGTGGATTTCTTGCTATAATTAAGAGACTTATCCAAAAAGAAAAGAATATCAAATCCAATCTCTTAAGACGGATTTTAGCAAATCTTGGATAAATCAATCTACAAAAGGCGAAATACTCTTTCCAAGTGAAACACTTTTCTTATGGAAACTTTATCAATCGTATGGGTGGCAAAATCAACGAGAGACTTCAATCTTGGCAACCTTGAAGCTATCATATCTTTTGACAACGTTCCGGTTTAATAGGAAGATTGGCTAAGCAATCCTCTAAGGAAATGTCCAACAGTTGGCTTGGATACAGAGGATTATATGAGAAGGTCAAGACGCTGAAAGGAATAGAGAGTTGAAAATATGAAGTCTATGATTCCTAAGTTTTGAGTGTTCTCCAATCATAAAAATTCGTCTATGAGAGATACACTCTGTAATTTTTTAGAGGTTGAGAGTGTGTGGAAAATTGTCAAACCAACTTGAGTATATATTATTACTCACATCTCATAACCTCTGACATATTGATCTAGTGAAATCCAGCCAATCAGCTATCAGCGCAGGAGAGTGGACGTAAGCTTGTTAAAGCAGAAACCGCTATAATTGTTTATTGCAATTCTCTATCCCTTACTCTCTTTATTTTATCTGTTTTAAGGGTTATTTGCACATTGGTAAGATCTAACGGTTATTCGGGTTATGATCAGAAGCTATTCTATTGCAAAATCATTTAAATTTATTTTATTCCGCTTATTCACCTATCACCCCCTCTAAGTGATCCATCTAGCCCTAACAAATAAGACCTATTAGGAAGTTATGAATTGAATCCTCAAAGGTTCAAAAGGCCAATAGCATTGGTATAGTGTACTAGAGGGATTATAATAACAATGAGACCATAGGTGTTGTAGATTCAGACCACAGAAGTGATTTAGGTGAGCGTATGTCTTTACCTAGGTATGTTTTTACATTGGCAGGTGGTGTAGTGAGTTAGAAGGTGTTCTCATAGGAAGATGTTGCCTTATCTTCAACTAAGACAAAATACATGACACTGGCCTTCTTTATAGCAAAGGAAGCATTATAAGGGATTTGCTCCCAAACTTTAGGTTGGAGCATAAAAGCATTGTTATATACTATGACAATCAAGGCATGATATATCTAGCTTTAAATCTGATTTATCATAAGCGAGCAAAGCATATCAACATTTACCTTTTCATCCAAGATGTCATAGCAAAGGGGAAGGTTGTTGTAAAAAAGATCGTGACAATATAGAAACCAACATAAATGATGACAAAGCCTCGTTCCTTCAGCAAAGCTCGAGGTTTGCCCAAGCTCAATTAGCGTATGCAAAAAATCAGTGCTCATGGGAGTGTTGGTAGAGCCAGCATTGATGATTAGCACTATGATTTGGTAGTGATCATTGAATTAAGGTGGAGAATAGATTATTATGTCTCAAATTTGAGTATGTGTATGAAATCCAAATCAACTTGGTGGATGTAGAACAATCCATAATATGTAAACAATTAAGGAAGTGTGGTGTTTATGGGAAAATAAATAAATTCCTCTTGAAGGCCACTTCTACGTGATGTATACATGGAGATTTTATTTGGTCTTCTTATGACTCCTTTTAGCCATACAATCGAAGCTTGAACACGGTGATTTGATGTGTGGAGTTTTACATCAAATTGAAATTGGCTTAGGTTTTTGCTTTAATTACTCCATTTTTGCTCAATTGCGATCAAGGTGGGAATGATTGGATCCTAGTTCAACACCATTATCCTTATCGATGCTAAAATATTACTTACCTTCATAAACTTAAAGAGAAATGCAAGATAATTTTATCAAAAAACTACATGCTAAATAACGGTTTTTATTGGATGTGTTGAAACATCTTGCATCACTTGACATTGGGTTTATATACTCTTTATACATGTAGTCTCCCTCCATTAATTGACTTAAGCTTTTGGGTTAGGCTTTTTTTCCTCGTGTTTGAACTAGGATTTGCCTCAATTTAGTTTTGTGTGCGTCCACACTTTCGTCAAATTCCACATGTTAATATTAATTTGGCATGCACATGAGAGGGAGTATTGAAATATCCCACGTTGCTTGATTATGGAATTTAGATGCTCTTTATATAAATTAGTTTCCATCCACCTTTCAGTTTTAAGTTCTTGAGTTAGACATTCTAATGTAATATCAAAGTTAGCTTCCGCCTTGGTTTATTTCGAGTGGGCGTCTACCTCTTATTTGTCAAATCCCACATGTCATTCATAATACGGCTTGCGCATGAGATGAGATACTAAAGTATTCCACAACGCTAAACTATGAATTTATATGCTCTTTCTACATAATCTCTCTCCACCTATTAATTTAAGATTTTTTGTTAGACTTTCAAGCAGGATGTTTAAATGTATATATGTACCCAATCAACCTTGTCTATTAGGTCTCCCACATTTTCACAAATTAAAAAACCCACAATCAACCAAAGTCATAGGTATTGCATCCCAAAACCAACCTTCCTTCCTCCTCCCGGTATCTCTCTTTGTCACGCCCCAGTGCTCCGAGCGCGCGCACATCCCTCGGTGGTCAATAAAATTGCGACATCCCAGGATGCGTTGCCGACCCATTCATTTTATTGCACATGCGGAAGCGAATTAAAAACCCCTGACAACAACTAACATGGGATAGGAAAGTAGGACAATCACATCGAACAAAACACATTTATAAACAAGCTGAGTTTATATACAAAGGTCTACAAAAGATCGGCTTTCAAAAAGGAACTGTCCTACGACTTACTAGTTGGACACGTTCAGCGATCCTTCAGACTCCACAAGCTCCAGGGGCATCGAGTCCTCCACAGCTCCATCAGGAGGGTCAACTGCACCCTCACCAAAAGCGGCATCGACAACCATCACGGGAATCTTAAAACCCTAGAGGGGACCCACTCTATATCCATTGAGTCCATGGCGGAACCACGCCTTGAATTGATGAAGTACCCTCTTAGGTAGGCCCTCATTGACCCAGATGGTGGTCACGACTAACGCGTAGACCCAATGACTACTAGGGATCTGGACATTTATACCCCGCTCAGTAATAGCCCACGGCTACCCAAAACTTTCCGGAGAAACCACCATCTAAGGACCTAAAAAGATTGAGCCCACGACGGGGTGAAACAATGTCTCAGCAAGTTCACTCCTTAAACTCCTATTAGGAAGGAAATACACTTAGAGGCGTCCTAACCACACAATCAATGAGACTCACCTCGCTTCAATTCCTCCATGCACGTCAGCACAGTTCATATCACAGATGCATATAGCAATTTCACACATCAATTGGAACGTCTCAATCAATCAACTCTCAATCAATCACATGAGTCCTGATTATAGGGCCAAATCGTTATGACACGTCCCATACCGTGCCACATATTTTTGTCCCATAATCCGGCGCATCTATCTTAATCAATCACACATTCCAATTAATTACGGCCCCTAGGGCACGGCCTACTCGACATTCAACGGTCTTCTAGCATAACCAAGCATCGCCTCATCCCTTAAGCATGGCAACGTCTACTCGACACACATCGGGGATGGCATTTCCGAAGGAGCTTCGGTCCGGCCTCTACCGCAATCCGGCATCCATTGATAGGGCATCCCATATAGGGGCAACGTCCACCCGAAGCACATCGGGGACGGGTTCTCTTAACCATCACATGATCATTTAATTCCGGCCAAGGACATTGTGCTTCACACTCACATGCCTCAATTAAGATAACAACCTTGGTTTATTTTATTCATATTAAAAACACTCGGTGAAAATAATTGTGTGTGGGTACACAGTCATATCGAACCTTAAAAATTGGTATCATTCATTTTAAAATCCCACTATTTGATATAGTATTTAAAATCATTTTCGATGTCAAAACTCGACACCCAGTATTTTCTAATTAAATACCAAAATTTCATGATTTTGAAATAATAACTCAAAAAATCAAAATCACCATTCAATTGCACTCAATTGCATAAACTAAGCACACCACTGCAATCAGCACGAAATTCTGGTCATTGTCTATCCCGGTATAATTTCTAATAAATAATAAATAATTAAACAAATACCAAAAATAATTAAATAATGCAAATTAAATACCATAAATACCAACTTAGGCCGTAAATGCTAATCTAACCACCTAAACGAGCCTAGATGTGACATTTTGATTTTTAGGTTCTATTTTCAATTGAATAAGTTGGGCTTTTCATCGACGTGCCTATAGTTCTATTCTCTGAATTGGCCACTCACGAGATAACTAGCCTATCAGGTGAAGCCGTTAAGAAATATAAATGCAATAGATTTAAGAATTCAACTAGGAATCAACTGCTCGACCGTGCTAATCTGCAAGGTCATTACGGCACTATCAAAATCGATCAGAGATGAGAGATGGGTCGATTCGACTGAGATATGTGATCAAAGTGTGGGTGATTCCACCTGATTGCAAAATTCTTGTCGATCGACACTATACCGATTTTTCTATCATTTTGGGTATCATGTGCCCATATTTGAAACCTCAAGATTTTCACGACAACCAAAAGTTGCCAATGTGTCGAAGATGTACAATGTGGTTCGAAAATAATCGACCACAGGTCAAATGCGCTAAAAATTCCTAAAAGTTACCCGGTAGGTTAAGTCACACTAAAATCACGTCAGATTGAAATTAATCGCGAAATTGAACCCAATTTCATAAATTGAAAGTTCGGTCATGTCATGATTTATTTTAGGAACGTCAACTCATCCTCTAAAAAATTTTGGTGAGCTCGAGATTTTTACGGAAAATCAATTCGGACGATTTGGAAAAGAAAGGCAATGGGGATGGGCCAAATTTAGTGAATGTTTGGCCTCCTTAGTGAGCTATTTGGCGAAGGGAAATTATGGAAATTGTGTAGGCTTCCTCCTCAGCAAAAATTGGTCATCAAATTAGGGAAATTTGTGAGGAATTGAAGTCCAATGTGGTGAAATTCGTGGGCTGGCATGGGGGCTGCAACATTTGGCACCAAAATGAGTTATTTGGGAAATAAAATGCAAGAAAGTAATGTGGGGACAAAGGGGATGAACATGTGGATTTTTGGGGGACCAAGTATTGATGAAATGGGATATTTATCTTTGACTTTCTTCCCCCCCACCGGCTTCTCACACACGCCTCATCTGATCCCCCTCCTTCTTCACACGAGCATCCCCCTCCACGGAAGTCTTCTACTTCTTTTTATCTTCATTTCCTACACGATCCCTCTACCCCTTTATTTTTCTTCTTCTCCGTGCGCTGTCCAGCCGACCGAAACAACCCCTTCGCAGCTCCACCATCTTTTGTCTCCAACGGTTCTTCCTCGCTACTACGTCCAGCATCAACCCCTCGCCAGCAAAGCCCCCAACGTTGACTCCTCTCCACCAAATTTCCATCCTTGCTGCTTCCCCCAACTGCCACAATCCTTTTTCGGGTCATCACCCTACCCAGTCAAACCCCAACAGCCCTTCACGAACGCCATCAGCCCAGCGATCCTCCGTGCCCAGCTCAGTCCTACCGCCCGACCAGAATCTCCGCAACTCAGCCGCAGAACCAAGGCTGAAGCTCAGCCTTGCTGAGCCATCTTGGACCATTTTCAACTCGGTCTGAGCTCCTGTTGGCGCCGCCGTAAGCCAAAGTTTCAGCCGCCGTCGCGGTGAACTAATTTTTACGCTAAACCGGTGAGTTTATGCACTAAATTCTCATTAGGGTGTTAATGAAGTTTAAAGGGTGTTTAGATTAAATTAATATTAGATTAGTGTAGTTATTAGTTTGTTTAATTAATTTAGGTTAGTTAGATTAGTGATTTAAGTGGTTAGAAATTGTAATTAGTTAGTTTATTGTGTGGCCTTATAGTTAGAATGGTTAGGATAATTTAATTAGTTCAATAGGTGGTTAGATTAGCAATTTTAGCCTAAGTTTGTATTTATTGAATTAATATGTATTTATTTGATTAATTTGGAAATTATTTAATTATTTAATATTTTCCGGAAATTAGACCAGATAGCCGGTGACCGAAATTTCGTGTCGATTGTAATGGTGTGGTTAATTTCTATAATTGAGTGCTAAATTGTGTACATTAAGTGGTGATTGTAATTTTGAGTATTTAATTCAAAATTTGGAAATTTTGGTAATTATTTAGAAATTACCGGGTGTTGGATTTTGACGCCGAAAGTGATTTTAAAGATTATATCAAATAGTGGGATTTGAAAAGGAAGGGTATTAGTTTTTCTAATTCGAATTGATCGTGTACCCACACACGACTATTTTACCGTGTATTTTTAATATGAAGAAAATAGGCCAGGTTCACCATTTTAATTGAGGCATTTGAGTGCAATGCATGGTGTCTTGGGCCGAGATTGAATGATCATGTGTTGGTTAAGAAAACCCGTCCCGAGCTGTTGAGCTGGACGTGCCCCTATATGGGATGCCCTACCAATGGATGTCGGTCGCAGTAGATTCTGGACCGATGCTCCTTTATGGAATACCGTCAACATAGTGACGTTGCCGTGCTCGATGGGGCGAAGATGCCTGGCTACGCCAGTAGACCGCCGAACTTCGAGTAGGCCGTGCTCATGTGTGGCCGTGATTAACAATTGGAATACATGTTGAGTGGAATTGACGCATCGAATTATGGGACAAAAATGTGTGGCACGGAATAGGACGTGTCATAACAATTTGGCCCTATAATCGGGACCCCTTGTATTGTGGAGACGAAAGTGTTGTCGTTCCAATTGTTTGAGCATGAATACTGTTATGTCTATGATATGAACTGTACTAACATGCAAGAAGGATCTGAGACGAGGTAAGTCTCTGTGGTTGTGTAGTTGTGTGGTTAGGACACCTCTAGACGTATTACCCTCCTAATCGGGGTTTAGAGCGTGAACTCGCTGAAATTTATATCTCACCCCATCATGGACTCAATTCTTTCTAGGACCATAGGGTGGAGGACCTGAAGCCGAGCTGAAGGGATCTAAGGTGTAGGTCAGCTAGGACAGCTTCTTTTTGAGAACCGGTCTTTTGTAGACTTGTGGTTGTTGACTTTTGTATATGATTCAGTGTGTATATAAAGGTGTGTTTTGTTTGTAAATATGTTTCCTGTTTTTCTATCCCAAGCTGTTACTGTTAGGGGATTAGTAATTCGCTTCCGCATGTGCATTAAAATGAATGGGTCGGCGACGCATCCTAGGACATCGCAAATTTTATCCACCACCGAGGGGTGTGCACGCGCTCGATGATCTGTAGCGTGACACTAGAAAATTTCTGAACCTATCTAGATAAATAGTACAATCTATCTAATCCTTAATTAGTCTATTCTAACCACCTCACTTGCATAATTAAATAACTAAATCACTAATCTAAACTAACTAACCACCTAACCTCATCTTAAGCTACGCTAATCACCCTTTAAGCATCATTAACCTCCTAAGCAAGGTTTAGTGAGTAAATTCACTGGTTTAACAGGCCGGTGAGTCCATGGTGACAGTGACGCGAAGGCGAGTGATAAACAAGCCTGCGGCGACACCAAGCGAGGTTCAAACGGGCCCGGAAAAGTCTCACAAAGCCCATAGCAAAGCTGCTGGGCTCGGTTATGCTCTTGGGCTGCAAGGACTAGTTGAGTAGCTAGATGAGCTGGAACAGTGAGGAGACGGGTGACGGTGGCTACATCGAGCGACGGTGGGGGCAACAGAAGGCTAGACGACGACGTACGGTGGCCAGGCGAGCTCGGGCAGCGACCAAGGCGGACAGGGGCGCGCGAACATTGCTCACAAACGTGCGGGCTGGCACACAACGGTAACGACTGGCGATGGTTCGACGGGGCGCGGTGGCACTCAGACAAGACTGGCTCGGCTGCTACTTGCTTGGCTAGTTTCCTGGTTTTCTTGAGCTCTCAAATGACCACAACAATGGAGAAAGGAGCTGCTGAAGGAATAAGAAGGTGGCTACTGAAGGGGGGGACTCCAAATGGCTTCCAAGGCTTCAACACCTATCCCAATCTACTCATTGCTTGCCCCCATCATGCTCATCCATATCCACAGCCCATTTCTCTCTCTCAAAACTTCCTTAGAAAGCCAAGATGGTTGCTCAAATGTTGCACCCCACAAGGCCTACGAATTTTGTGCCTTCCCCATCCAATTCCATTCAATTCTTACTCAATTGAGCTCAAATCAAAGCCTATAAATTCAGCCAAGATGCCCACATCTCATTCCACATTTTTCCTTGCCAATTAGTCCAACTCGATTGCCAAAAATGTAACAAAAAACGGTCCTCTTATTTTCCCGATCCAAAATAACCTTACTTTGAAATTTTCACTGAAATCTCGGTTTTGCAGAAAAATCTTCAGAGGATAAGTCAACATTCCTAAAATGAATCATGACATGATAGAACTTTCAATTTTTGAAATTGGGTTTAAATTCCCGCTTAATTTCAACCGGGCATGATTTTAGCGTGATCTAACCTACCGGGTAGCTTTTATGAATTTTTAGTGCAATTGACCCGTGGTCAATTATTTTTGAGTCACATTGTACATCTTCGACTCATTGACGACTCTCGATTGTCGTGAAAATCTCGAGATTTCAAATACGGACACAGGGTACAGAAATGATAGAAGAATCAATTTAGTGCCGTTCGACGAGAATTTTGTAATAAGGTCTCTAATCACATACCTCTGTAGAACCGACCTACCTCCATTCTCTAATCAATTTTGACAGTGTCGTATTGACTCTTGTAGATTAACATGGTTGAGCAGTTGATTTCTGGTCGAATTCTCAAGTCAATTGTGTTAAAATCCCTTAACGGCTTCACCTGATAGACTAGTTATCTCGTAAGTGATCAACTCAGAGAAAAGAACTATATGCGCGTCGATGAAAAACCCGACTCCTTCAATTAAAAACAGAATCAGAAATTCGGGATGTCACACTCTTCGCCTCACAACCACTCTAAAATATGTGCAAGCATTAAACTTTGCCTTTTGCCTATAAGAAGACCTTGTCAGTTTAAACAAGCGATTCAGTCTTAACCCCTTTTTCATGCCCACTTAAGAGGAGCGTTCACATTGACCAAGCAAGAGCTGACAAAAGCCATACGGCCGACTGTATTTATCTTTATGTTTTCCCAGATAGAACCCTTACGTGCACATACTGCATCCCTCTATATATATTCATGAGCTTCACAACAATGGAGATATCACACTTTCGTTCATCTCTCTCTCTCTCTCTCTCTCTCTCTCTCTCTCTCTCTCTCTCTCCCTCTCCCTCCTTCCCCCTCCCTCTCAATTCTTGCGTTAACAGGTAAAAGAAATGGAGAAAAAAGCTTCGTCGTTGAAAATTCGGCCTCCGACATATGGAAAACTCATCACAATCCTTAGTATTGATGGTGGAGGAGTCCGAGGAATCATTCCGGGGGTCATTCTCGGTTACCTCGAAGCCCAACTCCAGGTATTAACATCAACAAACCACACGAACAAAGCGGACGCAGGATTTACATTATTGTGCTACGGCGGTCAAGAAAACAAAACTGAAAAAGAAAAAAGAAAGAAAAGAAGCCCTCTGATTAGGGTTTGAGTCGAAGCAGCTTTTGAGAAGCCTTTCTTTATTCTAAACATGGGGCATCGCTGGTGTCCACACCATCTCTTGAGTAGACATTAATCCAGAAGTTGTTGAGATTTATGGGTGCAGGAGTTGGATGGAGAAGGTGCGAGGCTTGCAGACTATTTCGATGTAATAGCAGGAACAAGCACCGGGGGTCTCATCACGGCCATGTTGTCTGCACCTGATGCTCACAACCGTCCTCTCTTCGCTGCAAAAGACATAGTCCCATTTTACTTGGAGAATTGTCCTAAAATCTTCCCTCAAGGATGGTAATCGATCATCGACATACCTCTCATGTTGCTAAATTTGAATTATCGAACTTCTTTTTATCGTTTTTAAGCTCACCGAGAATTTTCTTTAGCCTTTTCTCTCCTCGCATATAAGATATCTGAGTTGAGTCTTTTCATTTCTTTTCTGCTTGCTCCCGCTACTTTTTCCTGAAAAACAAAAAGTGGGAGCCTGGGTTCGGTCTTGAACACGATAAAATCTCTGACGGGGCCCAAGTACAATGGAGTTTATCTTCACAAATTAGTAAGGAAGTTACTTGGAAGCACGAGATTGCACGATACCCTTACCAGCTTGGTCATCCCGACTTTCGATATCAAAAAGCTTCAACCAGTTCTATTTTCTTCATATGAGGTGAGTTCTTGTATGTTTCTTTTTGAGAGAGTGCAGTTGTAGATTGGTATAAGTCCGACGGGTCATGTTTTCCTCCATCTTAATTTGGGGAACGTTAACAGGCTTTTGACCGATGAGAGTTGCAAAACTAGACATCGACCATGTCCATATTTTAGTTAGATTTACATGTGCATAGACAATTCGAAAATGACTTCATCTAATTAGGGATGGAGGAAAATATATAACCCAACTCTTGTTTATCTAACAACATCCTCTATGTAGTTTCAAAATTTTTTATTAATCAGGATGACGCATTAGCAAGTATTGTATATATGACCGATTAAGCAAGACTTGTCAATCCCCTTTTCATGTTGAAACTACCTCATGTGAGTGCAAGCATGTGGTGAAATATCCAAATAATTATAGCCTTGTGTAGAATTTTTGGAGGGTGAAAGGTTGTGATGGAATCATTCTTTTCGTGCAACTTCTGATTTCCCATGGAAAATGGGATTATTGACGGTGCAAGTTTGACAAAGACAATTATAATCAACTACCCAGTCTTAATAGAGGAAAACTATACGCATATACACTAATCATAGGAGATGTTTTCTTTAATGGATTTGTATCTCGTGTAGGTGTCAAAACATTCTTTTTTAGACGCTCAAGTTTCTGACATTTGCATCGGCACTTCCGCTGCTCCGACGTATTTCCCTGCCTATTATTTCAAGACGGAAGATAAAGATGGGCGAGTCCATGAATTTAATCTCATCGACGGTGGTTTGGCCGCCAACAATCCGGTACGTATGTCTAATGAACACACGTGAGCATAGCTTTACATGCATAGATGCACTCATGAATACATACATACATGGATAGATACACTTAAGAAGAGGTATAGGTACATACAAGATTATAAATTAATACTAGCCTATTTGATATCGAAGACCACAAAGATAAACTAACGCAGCTAAAATAGGAATACCGAGTTCTAATACGGAGTGCCTTTACTGTCTTCGTCTTTTGCAACAAGGAAGTTCACTTTAAGTGAAGAAACCTTGACCCGAGGATTACCCGTAAATTTCACGGGTGAGGTTGGTGAAACATGAACCAAGGTATGCGATGAACGGCCAAAACATGAATTGTAACTAATAGTATGAAGAATTAAACATGTACCTAATTATGACTAGTAAGTTCAATTCTTTAATTATCATATCAACCTCGCGTTAGAATAGCCTAGGCTTTTTTAGACTTGGAAATGAGGTGTCGATGTGACATAAGCTACCAAATATGATTTTTTAAGTAAAAAATAACATAGATAGATTCCTATGAGGTTGTTACAGATGATAGCGGATTTTATGCGACCTAGATTAGTCGGCTGCAACAGTTCTGCGTGTAGTCACAATCCTTTGTCTCATCTGTGGTCCAACGATGGGATGGGTTGTTCAGGTCAAACCCACGGATGACACCTCAGAAGCTGCTCAATAACGAAGTCATAGATGCTATAGTTATTTTGAGATGACGGGCTAGCTGCCGGCAAGCCACAACCGATGTGATGATCTGTTCTATTATCTTATTTTTATTCTTCGTTCTTGCCAAAGAAGTCTCATACAAGGACCGGTCAATTGCACACTTGATTTGACAACCGACTACTTTATATAGTCATTTCTTTCTCACAGTAATGGGATCATTGTCACTGTTAGTGTGGATGGAGCCCTACATCGATGCATGTCGAAGGGAAGGGGGGAGGGGAGTATTTGCGCATATTCAATGAGAGCAACTGAACTGAAGGTTCGGATATCACAAAAGAGCACAACAAAGAGGTTGTCTTTTGTATTATTAGGGTTTGGCACTTGAGAATTGTATTCCAAGAGCGTCCTATGAAGAACCCGGTTTTGCAATATAAAAATCATTAATAGTTATAGAGATTAGGTGAGGATCAACCGTCAATAGAAAAGTTAAAAGCGTGAGGACGACTAATACTTCAAGTTGATTTCAAGTTGATGACACATGATGACGCGGCTATAAACATCTAGTTGATTTTACTTCAAAATTCTCATAAAATCTAGTTGATGACACGTGACATGGTGCCATATCTAGTACTTCGTTCCATTGAAGATTTTGGAATGTTTCGCACGTTTTCCTCTTTTCCAGACATTGATCGCCATCAGCGAAGTGACCAGGCAAATCTTGAGGGAAGACCGCGATTTCTTCGACATCAAATCGCCGATAGACTACACTCGACTGCTAGTGATTTCACTGGGGGCGGGCTCGGACACGTCGGAGCTCAAGTTCAACGCCAAGAAGGCTTCGAAGTGGGGGTTGTTCTCCTGGCTGTACGAGGACGGCTCGAGCCCTTTGATAGATGTCTACACGCAAGGGAGTGCCGACCTGGTCGATTACCACAATTCCGTGGCTTTCAAGGCCTACCAGTCCGAGGACAATTACCTCCGCATCAACGTAAGATCTTTGCTGACTTCGCCGTCTTCGTGAATTCTTACTGTTGTGATTCTGTTGATCTACACTTGGTACCAACTCATGCTACTAGAATTGAATGAATTGCTATAGGACGACACTCTCAAGGGGACTTTATCTTCGGTGGACACATCCACGAAAAAGAACTTGGAGGGTCTGGTGAAAGTTGGTGAGGACTTGTTGAGGAAGGCGGTCTCGCGAGTTAATCTCGACACCGGCCACTACGAACCCATTCCAAATGCCGGCACCAATGAGGAAGCCCTCAAAAGGTTAAAAAATTTTGCGCGTAAATATTGAACATGTGTGTGGGACGATAACATCCTAGGGAAAATTATAGCAGTTGCAGATTTATTTCTTTGATTAGCATTGCGAAGGCTGATTAATTTTGGTCTACATTCTTGTAGGTTTGCGAAGCTACTCTCTGACGAGAAGAAACTCCGTGAGTCGAGATGTCCGCATAACATGCATGAGACATAGTTTGCTCAACCATTCTCTCGCCACATTAACTTGTGAATTGATGATAAAAATAATGTTGTTGAATTGGAATAAGCATAGCCCTATTTGTTTGCAAATAAAGGGGCTACAATCGACATTGTTTTTGTGTGGCTCTCTCTCTCTCTCTCGAGCAAGTTTCAAATCCAAAAAAGGAAAATTTGTTGGAATTAGTGAAACTCTTTTGATCAAAAGTGTATCTTGCGGGAATCAACAATTTATGATTCTTTGATAGAAATAAATCAGAAAAAGGCCGTGTTGCTGCCATTTTGAAACGATTAAAAATCGCTGAAGTAATGTCTAAACCCAATGATTCAAGGCAAAGATAAAATATTTTGGAACAAGGAAATATCTTTTTTTTAATTGTCTCGACAACTAGATCAAGAATAAGGAGTACAAATATATTCTAAATGAGACAAAGAAAAAGGGGTTAGAGACCACTCAAAAAATCAAATACATAAGGGTTTTCTTTTGAGCTATTTCATATTTCCGAGTTACTCAACTTGAGTTTTGAGAATACAAATGATTTTTCTTTTGATAAAGAAAAAGAAGAATAAAAAATTATTAAATAATCTGAGTCTAATTTATTTGATTTAATGCTTTTATAGATCTATTTGACATTCGAATTGTATACATATACATATCTTCTAATTTATCAAGCCGTACGAAGAGAAAGCTTTGTATACGTTTCTAGCGGGGGTTCTAGTTTATCTACGTCTATCCCAATGAGCTGTTTATCGAATCGTTGCAATTGATGTTCGATCCCGAAGAGAAGGAAGAGATCTTTGGAAAGTGGGTTTTTATGATCCGATAAATAATCAAACGTATTTAAATATTCTTGCTATTCTATTTTTTCTTGAAAAAGGTGCTCAACCTACAGGAACTGTTTATGATATTTTAAAGAAAGCGGGGGTTTGTTTTTAGAGAATTTTGTCTTAATTAAAGGAAAGTCAATTAATGAAATACCAAAGAAGAGGGTGTGGGTGATTCATATATAGCTTTATATAAGTATAAGTTTTTTTTCTACTATACTTTCCCCACTCCCCTCCTCTTCTTTTGCTCTATTTATATTTTTTTTATTGTATTCTTTTCTAATTATTCATATTGACAACAGTGTATTGAACAAATATAATTCGATCATGTAGAAATGGATTTATTTATCTTCCTTATATTTTTCTTTCTTAGATTTCGTTTTTTTATTTTACTTCATTCAACAAAAAATATCTATCTATATATGGGTTCGTTCGATTGGTTGTGATACAAACAAGAAGTCTTTTTTAGTTAAAAAAAAATGGATAACATAAGCGAGAAGAGGCGGTCTATCCAAATTGCCTTTTTTTTATCTGAAAAATTGATTATTCTTATTGGATCTGTTTATTTTTATTTTTTCGATTCATAATTTCATAATCAATTGGAATTTTATTGCTAGTTCGATGTTTTGATTGCATCGTACAATTGACTTTCTTTATTTTATTCCAATTGTATCTACATATCCTAATTTTTTTCGGGTTGCTAACTCAACGGTAGAGTACTCGGCTTTTAAGTGCGGCTAGCATCTTTTACACATTTATATGAAGTAACGGATTTGTTCATACCTTCGGTAGAGTTTGTAAGACCACGACTGATCCTGAAAGGAATGACTGGAAAAAACAGCGTGTCATATCAATAGAGAATTCTGAAAATATTTCATTCTTATTGGATCAGTTCAAAACCTTGTTTGAATTCTTAGTGAGAAAAAAATGAAATGAATTCAGAGTTGGGTCGAATGAATAAATGGATAAAGTCCTATGACCTCAATTAATTATAAAGAAAGAAAAAGTATAAAGAAAGAAAAAGCAACGAGCTTCTGTTCATAATTTCTTAATTTGACTGATTACCCGATCTAATTATACGTTAAAAATATATTAGTACCTAGTACGGGAAGGGCTTTTCCGTGAGTGGATGATTATCCATTTCTTTTTTAATGAGTCCTAACTATTAGCTATTTCCTATTCTAGGTTGTACCTAAATGTGTAGAAGAAGCGGCATATTGATAAAGATATTTTTTTCCAAAATCAAAAGAGCAATTCGGTTGAAATGAAGAATAAAGGATTTCGAATCCATTTTCTTATCCTATAACTAATATAAACTAATTCGATTGAAAAAGAGAGGATAGAGAGTTTGTTGATGAGTCTACTATCTCCGAGAGTAGATAGTTTGTTGATGAGTCTACTATCTCTGAGGTATCTACTCTCTCTCTCTCTCTCTCTCTCTCTCTCTCTCTCTCTCATCTTTGAGTCATCACCAGTCTATATGATTATTATAAAGGAAGTGATCACTGGTTCAAAAGGCCTTACGTGAGAGTAATTCTTTTCTTCACCAATCCAAAAATCCCCACGTGCTTGTTTAGTTCCTTTGGCTTTGTCTAAAGTCAGGAGTTGCTTCACGGAAACCCTAACTCATCACTTATATATGGCATTTAGTCAAACTGACCTTAAAAAGTTAAAATAACATCAAATGCAACTAGATTGTTGAAGTTAACCAATGTGGAAATTTACTCACGATAATTATACCTTGGGAAAAGGTCACATCCCAACTAAAGCCAAGAGCTAACGCTAAAGTCAGAAGATAATACCAAAAACCATGTGTAACCTAACACGTTGTCTGGTTCAACTTTAAACAAAAGTCAAAAAAAGTAATTATCGGCTTTTGTGAAGAAATTATTTCAATATTTTAAAATAGTTACAAGAATAACTCTACGACAAGTTGGTTCGATGACTTATTCCTTTGCTATTATTGTGTCAACCCAATCAAATAGTAGATATTCCATTATCTAAATCAAACGACTAAGTATTAAAATGTCCAAACAAAAAGTTTAAATTGATAGGTGGAGAAAGATTACACGAATATAAAGATCATTTAAACCCGTTGTCAAGCAATATGAGACGTGCAAACCGGACGCACTTTTGCAAAGGTGATAGCACTAGTTCTAATCTATGTGAGAAAGTGCAGCCCAAAAGTTTAAGGTGATAAATGGAGAGAAACCATATAATATAAAGAGTATTTAAAATTTGTTGTCAAATAACGTGGGATAATAATTCACCGGTAAGAGCTATTACAACTAAGACGGAACATCCCGCGGCCAATGGTGGCTCTCACCCTAGAGGCCCAAAAGATCCTTTGATATTAACAAAAGAAATTCAGGAAAAAAAAAATTGTTAACTTGAGAAAATTTCAGTCTCGCCCTCCAACCTATAACTCTAGGGGTCTATCATTGTCTATTCCATTTTAACTCTAATAGCAATACCAGGGCGGCTTTAATCGTAATTGCAACGAAAGTGGCAGTCAGAAGCAAAAGTCGTTCTTAATACACAGTCAATATCTACTAAAATGAAAATGGAAATTGTCGAAAGGGCGTGGCACGATTATTTCCTCCAACCATCAACCTAGAGTAAAATAATGTAGTCTACGCATCCATCAATTCATGAGCTTTTCTTCTCCATCTGAACTTCTGGGAGATTGGTCCCCTCATCATCCCAACTTTCTATAAGATATCTAATTTAGAAATATGGTCAAGCCATTGACGCTGATTGGCAGTGTGCGAATTTGTTTGGTGAGTCACGAGGAATGGACCGGAGAAATATTAGCTCAAAATTTGACTTTGTGATAAAAATAATAACTTCAGAAGCACTTCGAACTACGATAACTGATTGGTGCAACGTATCGCCGGCGGGAAAGCGCGAGAATAAACTGAAAACATCTTTCAGAGTAAGGAAAGGGCAAAAAAGATTTACACGGTGAGCCAAAGTTGACCAAAAAGGCCACATCAAATCTTTTATGTATGTGGGATGTGACGAAAACTTTTCGATCGTCTGTCAATCACTCCTGACGTAACAACTACTTTTCACTTGAAGAAAAATATACATAAGCAATACTCGCTGAAGCCATCTAAGCTAGAGTGAAAAAGACATCATTCCTAATATGGAATTTGCAGATTTCACCATCATTCATGGGAATAAGAAGGATTGTCACTAAAAGATAGAAATTTTACCCATTACTGATGATGTTTGTTGACACATCAAAATTGGTGGTGCCGACCAAATCGTAAAATTGCTCAATAATTTGTACTTACTTACCTACCTTCCGGACAATCTAATTGTCTCTATGTGCGTCCCAATTTCCTCGACTTCGATAGTTGATTGTATCTTCTTCTCTTAGTAACTCTGAAGAGTTGTTATACCTTCGATTGGTGTGTGGGATTCAGATTTCACCCGCGGTAGATGGTGATAACTCCTCTTTAAATGCATGCTCTTTTTTTTATTGCCAATTCTCTTAAGAGGCCTACTTGATACGGTAGACTCTTATTGGAAAGTGGATTTGTTTACTTATTGAAAGGCCTATTTGTAATTTTCCATACAAATGTTATAAACTAATCCTTGTAATTTTTTTTTAGTATATTTAACAATGCTCCTCAGAAAATGCATGTGAATCACAATAGTGAACTTGGTGTTTTGACTACCAAGAAAACGTCAACAAATGGAACGATTTGAGTTAAAAATAAATCGTAAAATTAAAATTCAAAAACAATGGGTTTATGGGATTTGACGTTGTGCTTACTCTACATGAAGAAATCAATGAGGTGGTTCTACTATAGTTGATAAAGATGAGATTACAACTACTCAATTCCATTCACTCATAAGCATTTTCCCGATCCTAAGTTAAATCTGAACCTACAAGAATCCATCATAATAAATGAGTTTTCTCACATTCTCAACATAATATTTTTATGCAAAAAACTACAAGCCATTCTCCATTCAACATAGACTCTGTCTTAAAAAGGAAAAGAATTCTTGTGAGAAATTAATTCCCCTTTTTGCATCACCCACAATCCAGTTAGCAAGAGTCCAATGTGGCCCAACTTTCCATGCAATTCAATTTCTACCATATTTCAAATCAATCAGGATTACTTCGAGTTATAATCTACAAATCTCCACCTCGTTGAGAAGTCTAGCTTCATCCTTGTTGATTGTCATCTTCCAAGCCCATCTAGGCTCCTCACCCATTGTAGATGCTAACCAAGACCGAACAACACCAGAACTTGGTCAGTAGGTTTGGCTTCGTTAACATGTCTACCAGATTATTCGCCTTATGTACCTTCTCAAATGGATGTGGCTCCCTATGACACATATCACATATAAAATGGTATTTGTCATCAATATGTTTCGTCGCTTGTGGTCAAATGTACCACACTCTGATTGTTGTATTACACAACAACCTGCTCCTACTGCAATCCTAGAAAACTAAGTCAATATCTACTAAAATGAAAATGGAAATTGTCGGAAGGGCGTGGCACGATTATTTCCTCCAACCATCAACCTAGAGTAAAATAATGTAGTCTACGCATCCATCAATTCATAAGCTTTTCTTCTCCATCTGAACAAGAACATTCTTTGGATGAAATCAGTCCCCTCATCATCCCAACATTCTATAAGATATCTAATTTAGAAATATTTTCAACCCAAGGTCAAGCCATTGATAAGGGCGCTGATTGTTTTCCTCTTCTTTCTGTTTCTACTCCAGCTAGTGTGCGAATTTGTTTAGTGAGTCACGAGGAATGGACTGGAGAAATATTAGCTCAAAGTTTGACTCTGATAAAAAATAATAACTTCAGAAGCACTTCAAGCTACGATAACTGATTGGTGCAACGTATCGCCTTGGCGGCAATCAAAATTAAGTGTCAAAATTCCAAACTTGCAAGAGAATTCCCGATTCACGGAACCCCAAGCTCTTTTCCAGGGACAAAACTTCGGCCAGAATTATGGTCAAAATTGGATTCCTAAGATCTTCTATTTCTGCTGCCTATAAACCGGCAAATATTTCATCAGCGCGAATAAAAGGGTTAAATAAATGAAAGAGATCGATACATGCATTGCTGCGAAAGTTCTGATCATATTTTTTCATCCATCAGCAGAGTATAGCTTATTTAAGCAAATTTAAAAGAAATAATGTTTGTGACAAGATTGGCCAGAAGGAAATAACTATATTCACCTTATCGATACAAGGTTCAATTTGGAAATACACAATTTTGAGAAAGATCCGCATCTCAAGACTACAGTACACTTGTATTTCTTCCCTCTAGCATTCCGAGGATAAACAATGAATCAACGGCACTACAATGAATCAACGTTGTAGGGGAGATGGTGATTCTCCCAATCCTTTTCGTTTAAACCTCATTGAGGCGAGAAAGACAACCCAGTGCCTCCCCACAATCATCTCAAACATGGAGAGACAAATCCAGTCAATCTCATACAGCAGGTTTATGGTGACAAAAAACTGGTGGATACATGAGAGGAACAATTTCAGCATTGTGTCAGGATCTCAGCTCCGTCTTTGGTTATCAAAATGGTGTGCTCGAATTGCGCTGAGAGGCTTCCATCTTCTGTTACAACTGTCCAATTATCATCCCACATCACAGGATTGATGCTACCAATTGTCAACATTGGCTCTGCCCATATATAACGAATAGTGAATACGATCAGCAATCAGGAGAAACAGAAAAAGAGGATGTAGGAGATAATGATCATCAAAAACAAAATGTGCCACAAAACAATTTAAAATAATCCTCATCAAGTTTAAGATCCATTTGACGATATATCTGTTCTGAAATAAATCCCTTTGTAATCAGCATCTAAAACTTAGAAATAATTAACTGTTTTGGCCCAGTTAAGATTTTTTTCAACCTGAATCATCAAGCTTTGTTTGTCTCTTATTTTCTTACTTTTATCTCGGAGTTCTGGCAATGAACCCAAGACATAGAAGCAAAATCAATTGGATGTTGACAAGCCAACACATAACCACACCATTCATGTGTCTGGCAAATGAGACAATAAACGATAAGGTCATTGCAGAAGTAGACAGAAAGTTGAGTTCAAGATTAAAAATGCATACCGATGGTGAATGTCTGGTTTAACACCATGCGTCCCCCTTCATTGTTTCCTGAAAAATATTTAACAGAATCTATCTAAATACCTATGAGGAATAGAAACTTTGTACACGCAAGGGCACGGGGAAGATTTATTTTCATAAAAAAGGCACAAATGACATGACAAAGAAGTAATGACAGAAGAATAGGCTGCTCTGATATATCCCATGTCACAGATAATATCACCAAATTGTAATAAATGTACATCAATGATACTTCTTTCTATTTTAAGCAGAAGCTGTTGTTCCCAAGAAATTACCTTACCTGGCAAAAAATTGGTCGATTCTGAAGAGGAAATTACAGCTCTTCAGTCACTATTTACATAGATAACTTTCCGTCCGAAATGAGCTTCAATTGTTTGGCCAACTCCATTTTCAGAACCATCTCAAAGTATAAAATCCTTCCTTCCACTAGCCATACTCTATCAACTTCGCAAAACTAATCCTTATGTGGAATATCTTTCTCCCTTCCAGTACTTAGCATACTCTACTTGACAAAGGGTACCAATCTAACTCCACAAGACAACAGTCTATAGAACTTTACCCAATAAATTACCCTGCTCACATCAGTTCACTACAGAGTCAGAAGTTTGAGAACACTCTTTTAAAATTATAAACCAACTGATCACATTTGATGGAAAAAGAAAAACATGAATCCCATGCAGGAATGTCACTCCCGTCACAAATCAAATCTATAAAGAACTGTCTAATCAAGACTAACTTAGCATCAATTTCATTAGAAAAAATTGTTGCCATGAAATAGAGCACAGAAATGGATTTCTCCATATTTCTCACTCCAAACTTCTTCGATCTTCTTAGTGTGGACTCAAATCCCACTGCTATACCACTCTCTGCTTGATTAGCTACATACAACGGACATCACATTTCACAACTTAAGAAAACTGAAAGCTGCCATGAAAAAAGTAGTTCTCCATCACTTGACGCTGTCTTGCAGTCTGATAAAGACATAACCCATGAATCTTGAACTTCCTTATACTCAAGAATATCAAAGCACTCATACTACCTGGAGACATATCATAACCAAACTAAGTACGTAATTAAGTAAGGTTTTTTATCAGCTGAGAAAGGAACACTGCCTTAATCACATTTTCCAAATGCAAGAGTAAAACATGTATTAGGGCTGAAAATATAGATCCAAAACCCCAAAAGCCCAGCCTGGCCCAAAATCCCTTAGCCCAGATAGCCCAAGCCAGGTTTTCGGGCTTTATTCTCTTTTTGATTTCACACCTGGCCAGGCTATTAGACCTCAATATAAGAAGCCCTAAATAGCATGGCCCCGCCCAAAGTTTCTATATTTTCATATTCCTAGTAATATATCATTAATATTTGTTAATTCAAGATGAAATAAACGAAATTCTCCACGAACAACTTATTTTATTATACATGAAGATTACATATATATCAACAATTGAATTGAACTTTAGAATTTAAATAGAATATTGTATCACTAACAGTACAAATTTTCAATTAAGCTAACAAATTAAGAACATAATTAATTCATTGAAATCAAATATTGCATTGAACATTAACACTCAAAAAGACAAATTTCTCTCTCAAAGAACGCAAATAATGAATCATTCCATTGAACTTACTGTCAAGTTAATGAGATGAAAAAACACATCATATTTAGTAAAAATGTTAATCTTTATGAACTTAACATTTATTTGAACTGACAAAAATTTATTAAAAAAAATTATGAGATATGGAGAAAAAGAAAATCACCATGAAAGTGAATAATCCAAATTGAAATCAACTGGAAATAAGATTTTGCATTGACTATTGCCATTTATATAAACAAATTTTCCATCCATATCCTGACAGAATGCAGAAGTGAGGGACAATCCAACCATGCGGCTAGTGGGATCGAGTTCCACGAGTAGACTAACAAGAGAGGAACTACGAGTAGAAAATCAATAGTCACAGTCCTCCTTGAATCACCATGTAGCATCTCGTCTTTAGTTTGGCTAGCTTTTTATGTATGTGGCATTGACTTTGCAGATAGTTTGATTGTTTAATTAGCAGGAGTGTTGATGTTAATGCTCAGATGTTCTGAAGAGTTTGGTTTGTCATGGATTTGAGATTATTATGTCTTGGATTGTTTATTCTGTAAGTTAATTTGGGTATCGTTAATTGTAACAACAGGTGCATTTGAATGTTTGCTCTGAGTGTTATAGAATTTTATCCAGATAGAGGAGTCCACAATTGCCCAGAATTTTGGCTTAAAGGGTCGACACTGTTTTTCATTGAGCTAAACAATTGCTCCGTAGGCAACTCATGGCGATCACTTTTTGGCTATTGTTAGTGGTATTTAGTCCAATGTAATTTTATATAAACACCTTCCAAGTACTATACAATTTTTTAGACGTATGATTTATTTTCCTCTTTTATCAATTTCAGCCTAGCCCAGCCCAAAATAAAAAAGAGCGGGCTATTTTCTACTGTTTGGGCTAGGGAACTTTTTGGGCCCAGGATGTTCAGGCCCCAGCAGTTCAGGCTGCGCTAATTTCTTACAAAAAGCCTAGCCTGCCCACCCATTTACAGCCATAGTTTGTATGGGCTCCAGAAACATCAAATTATCTCAGGTAAAAGAACCTCTTAAATTAATGATCGTGCGAAAGTTAACCATAAGAAGAAATCTCAGCCATATTGTGATGTAAAGATAATGATATAATGTGCAGACCCCAAACAAAAGTAAAACAAGTTAACTGTAAGAAAAAAGAACTTAGTGTTGCAACTTACTGAAGTGTAGAATGACAGGATCTGCATGAAACACGCGTCCAACTCCATGGCCAACAAACTGGCGGACAACACCATAACGATATTTATCTGCGTGGTCACTTAGACGTAAATTACCGTCAGCATATATGTGGGACTTCATGATACAATTAAAGAAAATTAGCCATCAGGTATTATCAAGAGGAAAAGTAATGCATTTTTAAGATTTACGGATAAAAATGTACAGAAAGAAGATGTAGAAGATACATGGACAGAAATTTCAGCCAATCTATCTAGGCGTGAGATGTCACTGAAGAAGTTTATTATAACATGAAAAAGAACAACAGCAGATGCCTTACTTGATTGTTCGTCCAATTTTCTTGAACTCCGCTTCTGGTGCACACACTGATATCGCTTTATCTAAGCATTCTTTTGTTACCTAAAGCATGCGTTGAAGTCTACTTAGCAACCGTTCAAAGATGTCAATATATCTGAAAATAGTTAGGATGTGAACTCCCTAGCAAAAGAGAAAGAGGTATTCCTCAAAGGACGTAAGCCTAGCAATAAATCAAATGTTCTTGTCCGAATGTGTACAGCAGTCTGCGGTCATACTTCAGGAAAGGTTTGACACATGGAAGAGATAGATGCAAGTGCTTCTTGTCAACATTCGTGGTAATTTGATAAGTAAATATCTCAATGAGGGATTTTCACGCAGAAAACTTCAGGAGCTAAACAAAACTAAGTGGCACAACCTTTAGTCAGCTTTGGATCTAGTGATTGTGTAAATTATTTTCCTAGAGATAGCTTGTCTCTATTTTATCCGTCTTAGACAATAAAAGCTTCAGATATGTTAAGCTCAGACATAACAGGGAGTAACTTCCACAACCGAAGAAGAAACTACTTTCAACCCAAAAATAGATTCTCCACACATCACAGCAGTTAAAATTTGAAAGCTACCTGAACTAGGGTTTTTGCTTCTTCATCAACTTCTCCACAGAAGAAGGTAGCAGAAGTATCACCATGATAACCCTTCATATGACAATCAAATCAAGAAGGAAAAAAAAAAGCACATTTAGTCTGAAAAGTGGCCCTCTAAAAACATTCTTCAGAAAGAAATTGCGATTGATTGCACATGCAATGGGAGAGATCCCGTGCAATATGGCCACTGCATTGCATGTGACCAATATAAGGACAATTTCTATTCTTGTTACAAAAGTGACTATCATTTAAGCATCATCATCTAGCTTATTCATCATCTCCACAAATTAAATAATGCTTCATATGAAAAATGAGCTTCCAAGCCTAAGATCCAACCCCAGCGGACAAGAGCAAGTCTATCCCCATCCTCTGATGCCCTCCTGAAAAGAGGATCTTAAATGGAGAAATAAGATCTGGATTCATCCCAGTTGAAAGTAAAAACCTTTTGAAAAGATCAAGTACTGACTCACAAAAAAATGAAGGGGAAAAAAAAAAAAAGCTATATGGCAGTGGGGTAAAAACAACATAGAAAAAATCAGTAAAGGATGAGACAGTCAAAGCTAAACGAACAAATGAGGCATACAGTGGACAGCATTCCTTATCACAGTGTTTATATTAACACACACAAGACGTTCTATTCACCCTTAAAAATACATATGTCCCAGCTGAAGGTCACTTACTAGTAATCACCTAAGAACACATGCATCCTGCATGCATGTGTGCAGGTGCGTGCATTAGCAAGCTTTCTTACCACTTTGGCCTAGTTTTATACTTTATTTCCGCTAGAATATTTAGTTCACAGAAAAGAAGCCAAGTGTGCAACAAGCTACTTTCAAAAACAGATATAAATAAATAATTGAGGACAAGAAGCATAGGAGAGATCAAGCAATGTACAGCATCAAAATCAAACATATTATGATATTTTCCTCAGATATCAAGAATGCAACAAGATAACTAAAGCACTTCTTACATTGAGATAGACCGTTACATCGATATTGATTATATCCCCATCCTGCAATTGAAGACATGTTAGAACCTCCATTTTAAATTCTGGTAAATACAAAGTTGCTAGCGCAATCAAAGTGAGGACCTCCAGTTCCCGTGAATCAGGTATTCCATGGCAAATGCACTCGTTTACTGATGTGCAAACACTCTTTGGAAATCCACCATAGCCAAGAGGGGAGGGATATGCTCCATTGTCAATAATCATTTGGTGAACTGCTTGATCAATTTCATCTGTCCTAATGCCTGGCTGCAAAGAGAGGCATCAATTAAATTTCCAAATGAAGATCCATTCTATCAAAAACATCTTCAAATTCAAAAAATCATGGAAACAAATAAAGGATTAGAAGTTCAGATTTTTAATTTTCCAGAACTGAACCAAAAGAGAACCTTCATAAGAAGAAATAGATCTTTCTAAAACATTTGTGTGCAGTAAATTTCGAAATATATATGTGTAGTGTTACAGTGAGAAGGAATGGTAAACTGGACAAAGGATAGACATGGGGAAAAAAGAGTTCAAATAAATACAAAGCACATAAAAATAAAATAACAAGAAAATCAAGGAAGAGAGAAGCAAGCTTGCAACAAAAGAAGAAGGAGGAGGAGGAGATGAAGAAGAAGAAAGCTTTTTTCCCACATGTGACGTTCATTACATGGATGATCTTACATGTTATACCTCGTTCCATATTCTCATTTAGATCCAAATATTCCATAGCACTTTTCAATGTTTGCTTCTGTTCTGTGTCTCCTTAGGCCTTCCTAATCCTTTTGACCTATGCCTCTACCACAGAGCCTATGTTTCACAGAAGCATCTAGAAAGCTTTGTCTCACATGTCAGAACCACCCAAAGTATCAAACTCATCTTATGCTTATCCTCACTTGGTCACCCACCAACCTTTTGTCAGATACAATCATTTCCTACCATTCCTTCTTATTTGGAGCCATGTTAACTCAGACTCTAGCAACTGAAAGATATAAAAATAAAGATAGTGTACCTTAACAAGAGTTCCAGCAAATTCAAGAACCTGCGCAGCAAGCTTTCCTGAAGCTCTCATGCATTCTATTCCTTTCTCATCATGCACTTCAGGTCCACTAGCTATCCCAGGCGGTTGCTGAGAACCAACATATGGAGGCCTTAGAATGTGATCAGGAACAGGTCTATGTGGAGATATTTTTCCAGGCCTTAGACGTTTACGTTTACCATCGGCTACATCTTCATTTCTGCAAATTTCAACATGATCACTGTCAAAAAAGCAAGCCCTCCAAGAGCATTTTCTGCTCTCTATACATGCCTATCCAACCTGCCAGCACGCATGAGAATATCTAAAGAAATTCCCATCTTGAACTCAACTAGCCTTGTAGTCAACTGGAAAGGGAATATCAATAGAGCATAATTTTTCGACAACACATGCATATCTAAAGATATGTTCACCAAAGAACTTGAGGAAGGCATATATCTTGACTCAACCTATATTATAACAAGCACCTATTTAAGAAACAACATCTGGTAGATTCATAGAAACAGCTTAACAGAATTGCTTTTGATCAGCATGCCAGTACATATGACCAACCACCGGTCTTGTATATTATCCAACAAGCAAAAGTCTGATACTTTGAAACAATTCATTGCCAGATGGACAACGCAGATAGCTGATAACAGAGTTTACTCAAATTAAAAAAAAAAAAAAAAAAAACTTCAGCATCAAAATACTGAGTTTTGATGGAAAAAAAATATTATCTGAGATTGCATTGAGAAGAAAGTCATTTGAATGATCACTACATGGTAAGAAGACAAACCCTAGAAATTATCTACACCTGCATATCTCAGCTACTGCTACACACAATGACACATAATAAGAACATAACAGCATCAGAAAAGTACAACAGTCAATGTGATGCACCATATGAGACATACAATAGGATATTCTAACTTCAAATGCATGAAAGACTAAATTTTGTCCACACTCCTATACTTCCTCATTTTGAACTGCCCAACGTACTTTAACTTTTGTGAAATAACCCATGGTAACCCCCTCAAAGAGATTTCTGATGTTCTATGTCAGCTAAACATAAGTGGCTGTGGCATAAAACATTATTAAATTTTGGCTAGAATATCATGTCACACCCTCTTGATGTAAACAAAATAATCACAAGGTGGGTCTTACCTCTACTGCCCTCCAACCTACCCAGCGGATTTAATTTGGGAGAAAGAGAGCACTATAGGGATTTCTGGCCAAGAATTGCAGATGCTAGCCACATAGGTATTTCCAAAGAATAAACTTTTTAAAACCTATCCAAGGATGTTATTTTGACAACGTGCATACTAAAAAGATTATTCTACAAGAAGGAAAGTACATGAGAGAACTTCACAAGCAAGACAAAGTAGAGATGTGCTCAAACATTGTACTGTTCCTGAAAATGATGTCTACTTAAAAGTTTTGAGCAGTAAACGGATGGCCAAAGAACATGATCCTTGAACAAGGTACCCCTCATAAAAATCAAAAATAATTCACAAACATGCTCAATTCTGCACCGCAGTGGATTCTTGCTCAACATACCGCCTATTAAATAACAGATCGGTTAAGCCAGAGAGAGATCTTGATAACTGCATTGACACGTGCTTGCTTCCTGCAATTGCAATGCACATAAAAGATGAAGATGGATGTTTGATGTTTAGCACATATTAATCGACAACTATTCTTTCCAGAAAAGGCAGAATTCGAGCCAAAGTTTTACGTTGATGGACCACAACGACAACAGCTGGCCACACAACTTGACTCCACCCCAACAAATAATAGTGCCAATGTTGTATACACAATCACAAGATACACTTTTAAAAGGGAAGACAAGTAAAATTGAAGAGTTTTTTGGCAATACTTAAGCTTTTGTACTAAGAACAAAAACAGGCACACGAGTGAGTAAGAAAAATTAACTGCCCAGGTGATGATAGCATCCAAACTGAAGTTCTATACCGAAATTTTTTTCCTTACACCATCCTATTAATGGCCTCAATTTCCATCACTTTAAATTCTGATATGTTGAACAGAGAACTCAAACTGATATTAAATGCTGTTCAAGCTAGCTTACAACTCACAGTTGCTTAACCAAGAACTTTTCTTTCATGGTTCAACTCATTGCCTCAAATTCTAACACAAAACATTCAGATATGTTGAACACCGAATTCAAACGAAGATTAAATGCCGTTCCACCCAGGGATCATTCACACAAATCACCAAAACTAGAATCTAGAGTACTCAAAAATATCTTTTAACCTTCAGCTTTTCCTACTTCATAACAGACAATTCCATCATGCAGTCTGACCACTTACAGCTCCTCAAGAAACCGAGAATGCAGGGTAAAATGATTGTAATCCAGAGAATTAAATTAGGTGCATATCTTTCTCACAAACTGACCCATCATCTATAAGACTCTGTTCCAGCAAGCGACACCCTTATCACCACAAACACCGCTCTACTAGTGAGACATACTGCTAAAGGTAACGAATCAATCCTAGCCTAGAGCAAGAAAAGCCGCAGGCGACATATGCTTCTCTACTCTATAGTACAAAATAAACAAACACACACACGCAACAACCAGTTTCATACATGTAACGTGTCGTAATCTCGAATCCCACAAACCAAGGAACCCTCTTGTTAACAGAGGAAGCTCCCCTAGTTTCCGTTGAAGGAGCAAAAGGCGCAAATTTTCGACCTGGGTTGAAGCGAAAGAGGTGCTGCACGGGCTGAGTGGAGCGAACGAAGCGGCCCCCGACGAAAGAGGAGAGCAGTCTGGGCTGCAGGGAAGACGGGACCGCCATTTCCGATGCTCGAGTCGAGCTCTTCGCCGTGCGTCGGAGGCCCTGGAGGAGTCGCCGGAGGAGAGTCGGACGCGGGGGACTTTCGTCTCCTCCCCTCCTTCCGGTGTGGCTATGGTCTTTTGTCCACATTCGATCAGATCGCCTGCTCTATAAGGGAAAATTCAAAATTACGCTATGCTCCCTCGCTTTTGCAGGTGTTCGATTTTGGTCCCTCCATCAATTTTTTGTGTTCAGTTTGACCCTTGTATGGTCTTCAAGTGATGATTCCCAGACATTTTCAAAGTTTATCATCTAAATCTCGATGAAATTTGTCGATTCAAGTGCCTGAAAATAATGTGCAGAGCCTCACGTACACTAAGACTTTATTTATTTCATGAAGAACGAATGATTTAAGAAGTGTGTTCATAAAAATAAGGAAAAATTTCAAATAAAAACCTGAAATATCCTTATTTAAAAAAATAAAGACTTGAAATGGCCATATCAATTTTAAAGAGGAGCTTGAAATGGTTATAACTATTTTAAATAAGGATCTAATTTCGCCAGCTCATTGGCCAACAAAATATTTTGACTAATCAAAGATATTTTCATCCAAACACAATTTAGATAAAAAAATAAATTAGATTAAAAACTAAAAAAGAAATTTATATATAAAAAAAAAACGAGCAAAAATAGGCAAGAGGGAGTCCCCTCCCACCTGTGGCCACTACCCCATTGTCAGTGGGGCAGTGGCAATAGCTAGTCAGGTTGTCAACACCTAAGCGAGAGTCGGTGACCCTCATTAGAAACAAGAGATAGGGGCGACAACCCACTCCTAGATATAGACAAGGGTTGCCAACGAGGCAAGGGAGGTGACCTTCGCCCAAGTGCTGACGAACCTACTGGCCATTGCCACCACCTCACTAACGATGGGGCAATGGCCTTCTCACCTATATTTTTGCCTTTTTTTTTCTAAATATTTTTTATAAAAGAAAATTAAAAGTCGAAATTGTCCTTAACCAGCTAGTGAGTTCAAATCCTTTTTTGTGACTAATATAGTTATTTCAAGCCCTTATTTAAAACAAACTCTAGTTCATATTTTTATTTAAGAAAATGAAGGCACTTTGGACTTCTATTTGAAACAATATTTGTTTTATACCCTTATTTAAGAAGTGTGTTCATAAAAATAAGGAAAAATTTGAAATAAAAACTTGAAATTTATAATAATAATAATAATAATAATAAAATCAAACCTGTGGCCACTGCCCCATTATCAATGGGGCAATGGTGATGGCCAATGAGATTGTCGACACCTGAGCGAGAGCCAGTGGCCCTTATCAGAAACAGGAGAGGGTCGACAACCCACTCCCGGATCTAGACAAGGGTTGCCGACGAGGCGAGGGGGTGACCCTCGCCTAAGCGCCGACGAACCCGCTAGCCATCGCCACCACCTCATCGGCGATGGGGCAACGGCCTTGCCACCTATATTTTTGCTTTTTAAAAAAAAATAAAAGACGAAATTGTCCTTAATCTGGTGAGTTCAAATCCTTTTTTGTCATTGATATATCTACTTCAAGTCCTTATTTAAAACAAACTCTAATTCATGTTTTTTTTTTTTTTTTGAGAAAATGAATGCACTTTGGACCTCTACTTGAAAAAATATTCGTTTCATATCCTTATTTGAGAAATTGGAAATACTTCAAACCTTTATTTAGAATTTTTTTCTAAATGTGATTGCTTCTATTTCTTATAAATTAAATGAATAAAAAATATTTTCATCATTCATGAAAATAGTTAGACTTTTGATAAGAAAAATGTTTTCGTTCGTATATTTTTATAAGTGATACAAATAATTATATTTAGAATTATTCATTTTTTTATAACAAATAGAGTACATTTAAATTTATATACTATTTTATGATAAATTAGTACTTTTACTATATTCAACCACGAGTCAAGAACCTCTGTCATACGACATCTGAATACAAATAGAGATGATGTCTGTTCAAGTTACAGAATAAACTTATGTGTGCTAAACTAACATACAATATAAGCCAACCTAGATGCTTCGAGCAACGAAATCAAACTCATCTCCTCTTGTCTAACTCTCCAAAGAATGTATTTCATATAATAGATATATCATGTGATTATACAGGTGATGTAATCAACTAATTAATGATGAGTCGCATATACATATAGAGACAAATACGATAAGATTCACGGCACTCGACAATGATGATTATATTGTAATGTATATGAATACACATAAAATATTTTCGAGGTTTGATCTTCTCTAAATAATGGAAGGATAGGGCCGATGGAATTCTTGCTTTTTAAGATTAAACCTCAAATGATGTCATGAGATTAGAGTCAGCAAAATTATGGCAAGATTTCGACATAAAATGCGAAAAATGTCCTTAAAGCTAAAGTAGTAATTGAAAAATAGCATGTGGACGGTTTGTCATGAAAACTGTATCGAGACTAGAATCAAAATTGTTCAAAGCCCTAAGAACATAAGTGTAACTGTTGAGAAATTATTCAAAAAGTTATAAATCTATTAAATTTTTACAAATTCAATCATAATCTTTTCAATTTTATTAATTAAGTCATAAACATTTTCATTTTTGTCAATTTAAGCTAAAAATCATTAATGCAGATGCTGATCGTCTTATGTGACAAGGTTGGCACTAACATAGATAATTTTTAATAATAATTTAACTTTTTATTTTTTAAAAATTTTCAATTTTATAATATTCTTTTTTCCTTTGTTTTTTTTTCCACAAAGGCCTCACTGGCCATAGCGAGGGTGCAAAGGCTCTTGTCACACCCTTGCTTGGGCCAATAGGGTCGTGATCGCCATAGGCGAGGGCTTTGCAATCCCACTGGCTGTAGACAAGGGATGTTGATGTCCCTCACCGGCATAGAAAAAAAGCAAAGGAAAAAGATAAAAATCGAAAAATTATTTATATTAATGTTGGTTATGATATGTAGGATGAATAGCATTCACGTCAAAGATTTTCCTACCTAACTTAGTAGGATATATTTAATTCTCAAAAAGTGAGAATATTTAAAACTCAGTTAGCAAGATTGAATAAGTGCAATAGGTTCATAAATTTTTTGACAATTTTCACATGTAACTTTATATGCTTGGTAAGCAACTTATACACACATAGGCATCGCGTCTTATTTCGTAGTGTCCAGTCAATTCAAATTTAGATGTGGGCGGGGAAAAGATGTGTTCAAATCCTCTTTGGTTCACAACGTATTCTTTGAAATCCTTGTTTCCATACACCATATGGATCAAATTTGAGCATGCGCAACAGTAGGAGGACCTAACACAGAACGAGAAAGGGAATGACATCAAAAAAAAATTTCGACAGGCATCAAGGTTAATTAGCGATCGAACCCTAACGCGGAATAATTTGTCAATGGATGGCCGGGTAAGAAGCCCAACAAGAAGCCTGTGAAAAAGGGCCATGTACATTCTCGGAAGGCCCAAGCCCACCAAGAAACTGGCCCTAATTAGAAAGCCATGAACGACCTCAACACCACGTGGTCCCGGCCTTCTGCGAAATCTCGAACCACGTCCGAACACCGGGCCACCCATAATGTAGCGCGCCAGTCGTCATGACATTGCAGGACCAAAAATGTTGGAGACTATAACTTGAGCAACGCCACCAGGAACGACAAATATGAATGTAATTCAATTTCTTCTTTATGAAGTAAGCGGAATTTTCATCTTTGAGGTGAAAATTGTCCAAAGTTATCCAAAATATCATAAACTTATTGCGTAGCATCTAATTCAATAATGCCAATACAGTCTTAAACCTATTGTACAACGACTAATTCAATTATAAACATTTCAATTGAGTCACGAACCTTTTGATGATTTGTCAATTTATTCCTAAACATTTTTAATGATTTACTAATGTAGTTTTTTTTAGCAATTTCTAACTAAAATTATCCAGAATGACTACAAAACTTCTTTGTCCCTAGAAGCAAAAGAGTCGATTCTTCCTCAAGTCTGAACCCTCATTTTTGAATCTTGGACATCAGCTTCCGAATTCAGGAGGCATTTGGTTACATCAATTTTCAAGATTTTTTCTTTCTCGTGATTTTGCTTTTAGCATTTGGCAATCGGCTTTCACTTTTGGTCCTTACACTTTTATTGATTGGCATTCTAGTCCTTAAACTAATCTCCAAGGATAATTTAAATTCTATTTTCATTGTGAAAATTAAGAACAAGCATGATCCAGGTTGGACTGGTCCAGCATCTAACCCAAGGATTGACCTAGACAATGTTGGTCCCCAATGTTTGGGACTGAGGGTCTGAGATCTAATCTGATTCTAGGGTCAACCCAAAACCAATTGATTATGTTTTCATTTCATTTTTTGTGTTTCTCCAAAGGACAAACGTACCATTGCAAATTATATATTCATCAACAATGAGATATTAAGCAACCAAATTATGAACATTAGTATATATCAAATATAAATATGAGATAAGGTAATAATGAAAATTTAACACTTACTAAAAGCAACAAACTATAAAAATGAACATGTGAGGTAAGCAAGGAGAGGCCAGAGGAGAGTGGACAAATGCAAGCGGCAAGGTGAGCCAAGCAAGTGAGGAGCAGCAAGTGAACAAGGAGAGCAAGATCAAGGCAAATGAAAGAGGGTTTCTATTTTATTTTATTTTTCGGTTGAATTAGGGTGGGTTTTTTTTTTTTTTTTTTCTAATTTACACGGCAAACTAAAATGTGAAGAGAACAAAGGAGGGGTACTAGGATTTACAATAAACAAAATCATATAATATATAATATATAACATATATAGGGTTGGTCCTAGTCCAAACCAACCCTAAAGGATCGAGAAGCAACCCATATAGTGTAGGGTCCAGAGACCTCGGGATTAAGGACCGACCTAGGACCGGCTGAAGGGTTAATTCTAGACCAATACTCAGTACTAGCGAAATTTGCTAAGTCAGCACCAGTTAATACATGGGGCAACCTATGCAGGCCTCTAAAGCAAATTCTGCTCTTTCGGTCCTCGTGCGTCCGGAGCCTTCAAATTTAGTCCTTTGCTTAGTGGTGGTCGTTGCGCGGCCGTCCGAGAATTTCCCACCTCCCAGTAGCAGCGGATGGCGTTCGGCGCTGGGGAGTGGCCAGTTATCGATTTATTCCGACTTTTTTGTTTTTTTGTTTTGAATTTTTCTGCTCTGGAACGGCATTAAATAACTAGTGTACACGAGACATGATGAAAGTAGAAAACTTCAGCCGAGGCTGAGGGGAGACGAATCCCTCCCAGCTTCTTGCGCGTGAAGCAAAATTGATGAGCCCCTCTCTCTGTATTTAACGCCTGCTACGGTCTTTTTAAAAATTCGAATTTCAAAAGGGTGAAAAATAGAAAGGAAAGCGGAGGCCCCTTCGTTCAAATTTCTCTCTTTTGCCCGTTTCGAAATCTGATTGCGTTGCGAGCTGGTGACACTATATATTCTAACGTATCGACAGCATTTTCAAATTCTCTGGACTTCACACTTCGAGAGCTGCAGGTGCTGGCGGAAGATATGGAAGTTCACCGCAGCAAAACGGAGGAGGAGGCGGGCCATGGGAAGCCGGGGGCGGCGGTCGCGCCGGTGCTGGCGGCAGCAGAGATCGAAGAGTTCTTCGCGGCCGTGGAGGGGAAGCTCCTGCGATATTACAAGGACAAGTAAGTCACACTGAGAAACAACTCTCATTATTATTATTTTGGGTATAAAAATGCTCAAATTTTAAATTAGTTTTTTTTTTTCCTTGTGGGTATTTAGGTATAATTATGATTTTGTCAAGGACGAGCCGGTGGGCGGGCGGTATGAGTGGATTAGATTGAAGCCTTGAAGGGTGCTGAGTGATGAGTGAAAGGAGAATTAAGCAAGCAAGGGTTTGGTGATATTCTAATTTGGTTTACTTTTGGTTAATTCGGGAATAATTTGACTGGCCATTTTGAGAATTATCTCTCTTATGATTGGCTAGGGCTTTCTCTGTTTGTTTCCCTTTGTTCATGTACAGTCTTCATGTGTTTAGGATTCCATCATTATTATGGTGAAGGGTGTTGCTAAACACAAAATGGAAGAATTATTCTTAATATTTCCTAGTGTGTGTGTATATATTCTTAATTGGCAAGATAGCAAAACATAAAGGGTAGTGAAATTAGTTTACATCGTTTCGGTCGCTAAGACAATAATTTCGGTTCATTCAGGAAGAAACGCGATGGATTTGTTGGTGTAAGATATGAATCGTTTGATAAATAGACTAAATCATGAAAAAGAAAGTGCTCGAGAATGAGAGTTTTTGGTGGCCTAGCTCCAAGTGAGCTGTTGTTGTTATATATGATTGGTCAAATGTATTTGGAAACATGCATTTCTGCATTTATATTTACTAATAAGGTGATTACCACAATTTGCCACAAAGTAGAAAATGGGTGTGAAGTCTCCTTTATCTTGAGTGTGAATTTTCTTCAAGATGAAAAACAATTTTCTTCGTTGGATTATTTTCCAACACCAAACACTAGAAGTTAATGAAATTATTTTTCTGAAAATTATCTTCTCTCAAACAAATGAAGCCTAAGTATCCATATACATCCCAAAATACGAGTTTAAGAAATTAGTTCTTGACCAACATTGCCATCACTGGATGGGAGAGTTGGAGGAGTTTGAAAGCCACTACTACCGAAAAGACAAAATGTATATGGAAAATAAAATTGGTAGATATTTTCTTGAATGCATCTTATTAATGGCACTTTTATGGCCATTTAAAATAAGAGAAAAGAACATTTATCAAGTTGCTTTGAACATGGAAAAAATTGACACATTCAAGAAAATTCGCCTATTTTAAATAAAAGTATAGGTAAATAAGGTAGATTTCACATATATTCCAAGATATTTATGACCCTTTATCAGCGCGAGGTCCCTGCAAATGTAACTCAAGAAGGGGAAAAAGAGAGTTAAATTTTCATTTGTACAAATCTAGGACAGTTGTATGCACCATGATGCCCTTGGGTTCATGTATCTGAAGTACTGTGTAGTCACCAGCTGAACATGACCGACATGTTCATCTGCAAGACTTTCATTAACATCTGCATAGGTTGCTGTTTTGCTATCTTCAATAAAAATCAAAATGGTGCACCTTTAATTTACACTTAAGGCGTATTCAAGGCGGACACCGGATCCGGCTGAAATATCGCTACTGGAACCTTCCTTCTCTGCAGAATGTAGCCTTGACCATGTGACGGTATGTCCTTCTGTAGGTTGGTAACTTCGATTTACTTCTTACGATACCTATCATCCTGCCAAAAGTTTGTGTAAAACGCAAGCATCGATATGGTAAGTCAGTCCACGGTCAACTGTAAATGCGACAATTTTTGGTGCAAAGTGAATATGATAGCGCTGCACTATCCTTAGGTGGTCATTTAGGGCACACATGATAAAATTTCTAGAACAGAAATTAATTTCTATTCCTCGGACAAGTTTCTGAACAAAGAAATTCGTTTGATAACGATTCAAAATTTTTTTTTTGGAATAAAAATTCATTTCATAACATAATAAAATTTCTATTTCTAGGGGCGGCAACGGCCAGCCGGCAACGGGCGTCCGACATCCAACGGCAAGCGGCCGGCGTTCAATGGCAAGGGTTTGGCGTTCAGTGGCTAGAGTCCGGCGTTCGGCGGCAAGTGTCCAAGGGTTGGCGGCCGATGTTCGGTGGCAAGTGGCCGATGACCAGCAGTAGGCGACGGGCACCTGGTAGCCAACAACTAGAGATGGGCGGCCGAAGTCTAGCATTTGACGATGGGCAGCCGATTAGCAATGTTTAGGCATCCAACGTCCGGCATTCAATAGCGAGTGTCTAGCGGTTAGCGGCCAACGGCCGGTAGCCAGTGGCCGGAGGTTAATGATCGACAATTGGCAATGGGTGGCTAAAGTCCGACGTCCGGTTGACTATGGGCGGCCGATGTCCAACAGCTGGTGGTGGGTCCGACGACCGATTGTGGGCAACCGATGGCGGGCGACAAGCGGTGAGCATCCGACATCCCATGGGCAGCAAGTGGGTGATGGGTGATGACAAAAGTGAACAATGAAAAGAGTTTTGATTTCTCATTTTTGTTCCAAAAATTGAAAAACTAAAAATTCTAGCTTCTAATTTATGCTCAAATATATTTTTATAATAAAAATCTGTTCTAGAAATAAAAAAATGAAATTATGTTATCAAATGGATTTCTATTCCAAACTTGTTCCAGGAAATAGAGAAATAAAGAAACAGAGAAATAGAAATTTTATCATGTGCATCTTAAGTAAAGAATTGCATGAGAAAGATTGATCAATCCGCTAAATCTCCAAGCATGTACTTCAACGTCATTGGATTTGGAATGGAAGTATCTTCATGTTTTTTTGACAATCAAGATATGGAATCCTTAGGGGATATAAGAAGACACCCAGAGAAATTCTGGTTCTTAACATCGAACTCACAGTTCATGCAGTTGACAGTCAGCGACGTGTACGATGAAGAAGATGCATGGAGCATAATATCTCAACTGAAAAATTTAAAGAAACATCGATTGTTCTTCAAACTATTAGCAGGAAATATACTGGTTTACTAAAGGAGTACCTTCTGCTATCCGGAGGCTCAACTCCGCCATTCTTCCACCTATCCATAAGCGCTTTATTGCTCCAAAAAGAACTACTTTTTCTAAAAATCTCACCTCACTCTTTTCCAATCTTATGACCTTGGTCTGTTCATTCAGAACCGGAAGAGGACCAAAGAACAAGTCTTAACACTTTGTCCTGCAGTCTGTTCAGTTGGTTCAGTTCAAAGCCATCGAACATCAGGAAGCCATCCAAACCAGCTTGGATAGAGCGGAGGAAGGTCTGCACGAGTGAAAAACAAGGCAGGCCAAAGCCTATATGAGTCGCTTCACTGCTGTTCTTTGCTTTCAGCCATTCATACAGATCGTCGGGTGTCATTATGTTAGCATCCAAAAGTTCTATTGCCTGTCGTTTCATGGGACTCGATCATTTCCATCCAAAAGCTGTCAAAAAGTGGGAAAGTTGTGTGGACTAGTGATTTTCAGCAAGTTCATAATGATCTAAAATTCATCTTACTGGTCACCACTAATAGGACCCCGAAGAACCTAATTTACCAGCACCATCCGGATTTCTTGTATTGTCTCCCTCACTGATCTTGACTGAGCTAAGCTATGCACAAGCAGTCAATGGTGCGTCTTCAGATGCAGAGGTGGTTTTGCCTCTATTTACATGATTTCCTCCAACCGACAGCTCGGATGGTTGAGAAGCCTTTTGCTTTCTGTATGAAGGCCTGGCTGTGGGAAACGTTTTTGTTTTGTCAAAACCTCCAAAATTAAGTGGTCGACAAGGAAATTGCTACAGCGTTGCATTTGTGCTAGTCATAGTGACATTAGGACTGAAGGGTACGACTTACTTACTTTGGAAGTATAGTTCCCTCCTGAAGATACAGACAGTGGTTCGTGTACTCAACGAATTCAGCAACCATCGCAATGACATAAGCTACGCCACTCCAAAAAGATCTTTCCTGCCTCCACAAAATTCCACAGGGCTGGAGTCTAGCATTTCACAAAAATGGTACTGATGAAAAAGAAAATGAACTGTGAATTTGGGGGCAAACCTGATACATGATGCCTGATCCATATAGTCTAATAAAGCAGCTCAAAAGTGCAGCTGCTAAAATGCTTGAAGCTACGGCAATGGGCCACAAAAATTGTCGAACCGGCAATCGGAATGCAGGCAATTTCAAGAAAGGGGCCCTCCTAGACTGATATGATCTTGTATTAATCGCTATCAGCCCCTCAATAGCTTGTACGGAGTCTTGATGACCATAATAGTGGTGTAAAGGGGGACATGCACGAGTAGCCCCATCAGTCCCACCAGGATACATCCGGCAAATTGCACTAATCTACAAAACCAAAAGAGAGAGAGAGAACGATAGAAGTTGGTAAATTTAGTTGCTTCATAAATGACTGCTTCCAGACTACGCGGAACTCGGTGAACCTACAACTTTGCTGACTTCAATTATTTCCATAATCATTAACTAAACATGTCACTGTGGTTCATTGAGCTGCCTGGATCATCACCCCCGTATTTCATCAACTTAAATCGTTAAATTGAACTATAGGAAAAAGAAGTTTATTTTAACGTTCATTGCTAATGTTCGGTGCACATATTACTATGATTAATGAACATTAAAACCGACAATCTTTCAGAAACAAAGCAACAAAAAGCACAAAATGAATATTCACTGTAAATCTACCTAAAAGTCTGCACTTCATGTGTTGCCGCAGATTCATGTAGCACCTTCAAGTAAGTCGGGTAGTGCATGAAATCTCGAACCATAGTACAACTTCCTTTTATCGTATCCCATGTCCCATCCTAGGATATCGAAAGAGATGAGAGGAAAGGAAAGAGCCAAGAGTGTGTTATCAGAGTTGGCATTAGCATTAAATTCCTAATTCCAGACAAGATTAAGCTCCTAGTAAAAGTTTCAGTTTAACGCAGTGGAGGAATTTCTTCGATTCATCCTCGCGTCTAAAGGCTTCGAAAGACAAGATCCAGCGCACCAAAAAACCATATCTAACACCAACAAGAACAGTCCTGACCAAACTCAAAACCAATCATATTACAACCAAAAGCAGGCAGGACAAGATATATGACTCCTTTAAGAAGGCCATCAAGTTCATTGATCCTACAATAGAATCATCCAGGACAGATAAATAACATATCATAGAATATGATGGAATAGGACAAGTGAGCATTAATGCTAGTGCCAATAGACAATTTATGGACATACTTTAAGTGTGTAGACTGTTCAGGCAACATGTGTAGCATGTTGTAGGCAACAATCCTAGAATCACTGTAGCATTACCCGATATCACAATCAATTGGTGAACGCTGTGACGCCCTTGCCTAGTACTTGCAAGGGCGAGCCAACCCTCGGTGGCCCTAAGTGGAGAGGAAAAAAAATAAAGAAAAGAAAAAATTATTAAATATTAATTTAAAAAGTCAATGTCAAAACGCTGATAGTACCACACCAATGTTGGCCATTCAAAATTTGCTAAATAGATTGAATTGACATAAATACAAAAAAATTTATGATTGAATTGGCCAAAAAAAAAAAAAATTTCTCTTATCATTTACCAACTTTTTACCTAACCAGTGGCGTAGATTTAAAAACCATTATATAACATTATCAATCTTTGTTTGCGTTACTTACGAATAAGGTTACGAATTTGCTAACTCACTCAAAAAAAAAAAAAAAAAAAATGAAGTCACCAGTCATTTCTTTACCAGCATGTTTTCACAGGTCAGTTTTTTTAGAAAAACCTACCAATGAGGGGCTGGAAGGATATTTATCCATTCCAACCTGAATTGGAGGAAAATATGGATGCCAACTTGGACCCTTAATACCAACTTAACAGTGTTAACCCTCACGTCAGCAAATACCGATAGTTTTTTTTTTTTTTGCAAGAAAACGGGCTTGATTGAGCTGATTCTAGACCAAAAACAAAAAAACAAAAGACCACATTTAACATAATATATATATTCAAAGACAATGCTGAATAATTAGAAAAATTTTGAGGACGGTCTATATCATTACTCCCCGTACCGACAGACTTATATTTCATATATAAACAGTGTGGAAAAATAAGCCCCCAACGGGACAAAAACATTCAAATATAAATAGAATAACTTGCGTATGTGTTCTCTTTTTGGCGATGTTCGCAATATAATTTTCCGGATGAATCCAAAATTGCAGGGCTACATGATTACACAGCTTGTATGATTGCTTCATGACAAACCGATACGGAATAAACGGCAGAAATTGGGGGAGGATCGAGGGTGATTCTTTAATTTGGAGTAGACTTGGAGTCGGGGGCACCAAAGCACTTTGTTGACCATAAGATAAAAGAGAGCATGTGCTCCTCCTCCTTTGGTTTCTAAACTAAGCAAGCTTCGTGGCTCTGCTGTCATATCGAATTTCAATTCCTTCACTGAATCAGAAACCGGATTTGAAATTGATCCTCTTGATCTGCAACTTGGTATCATTAACACAACGCAAAGGATTTTTTTCTTTTTCTTTTTTCATATGGATTTTACTTCATGTCCATGATCTTCCCCGACCCCCCAAGACAGCTACTTAGGTAGATCTATCCCAACGTTCATATATATACACATATATATACTTTTGGTTTCTTTTTACGATGACCGGTGAATATCAGAGATTTGGAATATCAACAGAAAAAATAAAATGCGAGTCAACACTTAGATGGATTATTAGATATGAAATTATTTACATTTACGGGGGCATAGGAAATGAAATCTATTTCATTGTACTTAATCCCATTTCCGATATCTTAATTCCAAAAGTAATCAATGGTGAATATTTATTTGACTCTCTCATTTTTCTTTCTTTTTTTTTACTCCATTTCGTGTTTTTTCTCGCTACTTTCTTTACATATTTATCTTTTTGTATCATATTTTCCTCCATCCTTGGCAAGTCCCAGCTTGTTGGGTTTTATAGAAATGTACATTCCCTATATGCGAAATGTACAATGAAAGATGTTGATTTTTTGGTAATTCGAAAATCTTTCCTCTAATCAGAAACGGAACCAAAATGGTAGTCCTTCTATTTTTAATAGCCTGTGCTTTTCACGGTAATCAGATTTGCACATTCATTGACAAAATAAAGAGATAATTTACATTGGCACATCTCCACTCAATTCGAAGAGGAAAACTAAAGGTCCCCCATACAAAAGGAGAAAAAAGAAAGAAAAGAAAAGACAGCCTCAAAGTGCTAATGCGACAGGGATGATCCAAACATTGACTTCTCCAATCTTGTCCAAACGTGACTTACACAGAACGAGCAGTAAATCACACCACCGAAACACAAGGCAACCCAACCACACCAGCTGAATCTCCTATAATACCATCTAAGTGTCTCTGCGGCCCGAGCCTCCATGATTCATCGCTCCCTGCATCGAATTCGGAAGACCATTAATTAGACATGACTCTCGATCGGTAATTAGTCTGTTTTCAAGAGGGCTCGACCAAGAGTCGCAATATGCTGGTTAACAAGATCCACGGGTTCTCGACGTAACAAGACTTATATCATAAATTTCACATGTAAAACTTCTAATAAATATTTTTCCTTATTTTACCCCAGAAAATTGTACTCACCGGTGATGCCTTGCCAGGAGTGATCATCTTCTGATCATCTGAGGCCAGATCACACTTGTCACTGTTGAATTCAAACTCAACAAATTTCTCATCGCCGATCGTCTCGACTGATCTCTTGGACGCAGTGTGGCTCGTCTTCTTCAGGCCCAGGATCCCCTTCCACCTAGCGCTTGCCCCCTTTGGGGGTTTCACAAACATGCCATCATCATCTTCATCCTCATTCATCAGAAGCTCATCTCTCAGAGTCGTCTTTGGGAATATCGCGTCCTTAAGAGGCAACAGCCTTCCCTTGAAGAAGAGCTCGTCGGCGCTCATCATGGAGAAGCTTGCAACCGACGATGACGATGACGACGACTGTGAGAAGAACTCAAAGTCTGCAGATGCGGCTGCTGCGGCTTCTGATCTGGGACCCCTCGTTGCATCTTGCTTCGTCAAGTAGTTCGGGTCGACGAAGTCGTTGGAGAAGGAGATCCTCGGGCTCATCGGTACGCCCTTGTACTGCGGCTGGTCGGAATTGTACGTGTCTATGCATGCCATTGGAATGTGATTTTCTTTCTCAAGGTGGTCTCGGATGGGTAATGAGGGTGGTTAGGAGGAAGGATGTGTGAGAGAAATGGAGAGAATGGGATTGTTTCTTTGCCTCGTAATAGTGTTTCAAAGTTGCAATGAAGTGGGAGTGCCTATTTATATCTAATTAAATAGAGGATGAGGTGTTGGACGTATTTGTTACGATATTCTAGCCATGTTATTTCTTTTGGCTATGTTCTAATATGACGCCATATACAAAAAACTTATGAGAAAAAACAGAAGTTACAATATTTTACTGATTGTGAATATATTTAAGGAGGTAAATTTCCCTTTTAACTGTAAAATCGAATTGGGGTAGGGTCATATTTTCCCTTAGTTATGATAAAGAGCAAGAGGACGAATAAATCTAGATACCAGTGGCAAATAGACTCTCTTGTCACACATTACATCAAATGACCATATTACAAGACTACTTACCTCGTAATTAAGTCAAACTCAGATTAAGCCTAGCGAAAGATCTATACTTTAAGTTCTTTGTGTGGAAAGATCCGTTTATGGATATACCATATCGGGATTATCTCACTCTCACTTATCACAATTATATTCTGCTTCTCTTTAAAGTCCTATTAAAAAGTACCTTGGAGTACTTCTTAATTTGAAATAACTTAAAGTTCAAAATATTTCATTGTGCAAAACACAAGGTCAAATTTGACAACCAATGCATTATAAATTGTAAAGTTCCTTTAGTTAGTTATGTAACCAGTGTCTTTGAGGCACTCTTTCACCAAATTCTTCCCATAATTAGAAAGAGAGCTCCTTTTCTTTTCCAAAATAAACCCCTTGGAACTTAGTACCTTTGTTAAGCATATTCGAACCATCATAATAATGGTCGCTCCAATTTGAATAATCACACATGCTCTAACCCTAGAGTGACCTTCCACTACTTCCACACAATGTCCAACGAAACAAAAGCATGTTACTTCGAGGGGCAACAAAAGTTCCCGAAAGCAAACTTGGAAACCACGTGTTCCTCCGATCTATGGCCACAGCCAGCTCATTGACTCCTGATTACGTTCCAAATCAAAGTGCCAGTCAAACTAATCCATGATCAATTAGCGCAGAGAACTGAACTTAATGGATCGAGCTCACTTCGCACAATATGTTTTTCCACATCGAACGTGGTGGTTGCCGTCACATACATCCATGAAATGTATTCTTTTCCAAGGAGACAATGAGATTCCCCTTTCCTAACTCTACCTCATGCTCTACCCCCCACATGGTTTTCTCTTCCATGTTCATAGCAAGGGGAAAGCCATGCCTATCCCACATGCATCTCTCTCTCTTTTCTTTTTGCCTCTGCCTTAATAATTCCCTTAAAATCTTCAGGTTTTGTTCCTTATTTACTATTATTTTCTTTTTGGTTTTATAATGCACGGACGTATGCATTGAGACCTTATTATCTAGAGCGTGAAACATCCTATAAGCCACATAAACCGATTAAATTCGGACATTTGGCTTTTGTAGGCAATCCTGATCCAAAGCACTTTGCACGCCCAATTAACTGTGCTCCCTTGAGGATTATCCTTTGCATCCAATTTTTTTTCTTTTTATTCGTTTGTTGTTTTAGATGAGTATACATATGGATGTGTTCATTAGGAAAAGTTATTTCATTGAACTTAAATATATTAAATTAAATTTGAATTGTTGAATATGGTGAAACTCACGAAAGACTGATATCAAGCCTATCGTATTTAATGTTCCAGATTCAGTTTAGTACATGAATCGCATCAAATGGCTGACATTCAGATCGGATGGCTTATGACACCCACAATAACTTTGGCGTCCATTGGCGCACAAAAATGTAGAAGTTCCCCTTGTTTAAATCATCTAGATCCAATTGGCTTGTGGAATTGATTTTTTGGTGCATCTGTATTAAGCTAGACGAGGGAGATGCTGGTAATCTCTTCGAAATTTGGGATTTCAATCGACTCTATAAACGATTTTCGATTATGTCATGGTGGCACGCCACCGTGCCCGATGATACCATTTACGTACCACTGCAGAACTCGCCGTTTATGTCAGGAGCTGATGACGTTTTAGATTAAAAAATCGAAAGGAGTGCACCATACGATACAGATTAAGCAAAAAGTAAAAAGGTAAAAGTAAATTCAAACATGCTTGATATCATGAATAGCTCTCTTTAGGTGAGGTTAGTGATTACGAGTGAAAATTTGTTACTGGTGTGAATTGTGAGAATACACCCAAAACAAGATTGAGTCTCTCTCCATTTGAAATTTGAACGGTAAATTGATATATCTATTTATCAATCGAAATGGTTGATACATCAACAATTAAATAATAAAGAGGGGGATAAGGACATCACTATTGGAGCTAGCAATATCACATAGAGGGAGGTAAATAGATAATTTTAAAAGTAATTGACAATCTAAAGTGGAAATAAAAATAGTCAAGATGAGAATTGTTAAACTCAAATGAAATTTGAGTGTGAATACCGACAATCATTGGTGCACAAGAGTCAAAGTCTGAATATTGATAGTGATATAATGATCACTGGTATGCAAAAGTCTATCGAAAATAGAAAACAAGAGATTAGAAATAAAGAAAATTGCACATAAAACTCATAGTGATTCGGTTGTAGAGTAAGCTAACACCCTCTCACGCTAATAGGCTATTAATTGAATTTCACTAGTCATTCAATAAGAGGTTACACAAGTGAGTGATAGTCTTCAAGTAAATGATAGGCCTTTCTGTCTTGCTCAATCTCTTTTCAATGCCTCTCAAGGATTATAATTTTTGTAGCTCAAAAAAAGCATAAAAGGTCGAGTTCTCTTGCATTTTGGAATAATTTTGGACCTCACTTTGCTCTTTAGCACCTTGTTCTCCTTTTATACTCCTTCGCTTCCATTCCACATGTTAGACAATGTTTAGAGATAATTCTCCAATCAATCCATTGGATGAAATCCGTAAAGAAAATTGAGTAGCCGTTGAGAGATAAGATTTAAATCCGCATTAATTTGGTCTAACATGTAAGCAAATTTCTAGTTTCCATAAGTAGAGTTCTTCAATTCAAGAAAGCAACTTGTCATCGTAATGATTGTCAATTAATATGGATGTCTCGCTTAGAAGTTCGATATCTTCTTTTTACAAAGCCAATTGGCTTAAAAGATTTCAATGCAAAACTATTCTTAAGATTTAAGATTAATTGTTGCATTTTATATAGAAATCATAGCCAAATTACTAGCTGCGTAATTAAAATCAATGAGGCCTGCTATGAATACACATACACACACACGCATACATACATATCATGTAAATTTTAGATTCTTATATTGTCCAGCTCTAGTAGACTCTTAAGATATTTGACAATTTTGACGATCTCCATAGACAAGCATTGTCGATATCCATATTGTTTTTTTTTTTTTTTTTTGGTAAGAATAATTAATCGATATCCATATTGTTGATGTCCATGTTATTGCAAGATGTTATCCAACGTAATTATCTTCCGCCACGGCATTTGAGAAACATTAGATAGAGTCTGAATATCTTGAAGATTTAGACTTCTCTTCATGGCCGCAATATTCAAACAACAATATATTGAATTTGAATAAACTTCTCTTCATGAGTAATTCTTGTAAGAAGATACTTCTATGCATTTATCAGATTCAAGATAACCAAGGAAGGTTTGTCAAATTCAAAACTTATTAAAAGGTTTTCTCACCAATCACAAGTATTATAACTTTTGTATGGTGGTTACTTAAATGCCATAACATTTTTTTCGGTCACTTTACTACCATGAATTAAAAAAAAAGTTCATTTGAGTCCTATAGCTTTCGATTGATTATTTGAGTGTTATAACTTTTTAAAAAATTTCACCCAAGTGTCAAAAAGTCCGACGTAATGTAGCACTTGTGGTAAACGTTTTAAAAAACTCATGGCACTCAAGTGATGGATTAAGAATTCATGGTTCTTAAGTGAGCGACATACATAAATTGTGATACTCTTGATTGAAAAAAAGGAACTCAATGAATAATGTATAAAAGTTATGACACTTTTGGCGTCCTTTTTCCTAACGATGAGTTAAGAATTCCACCACAACATGGAATGATCTAAGTGAGAGTAATTTCTCAATGCGTGGAGAGAGAGGGGATTCACCTATATAGTTTCATATTGAAAAACATGGAATGGTCTAAGTGAGAGTAATTTCTCAATACGTAGAGAGTGAGAGTAATCTCTCACTATTCACCTATATAGTTTCGTGTTGAAAAACATGGAATGGTCTAAGTGAGAGTAATTTCTCAATGCGTTAAAAATTTTCTTAGTATTGATAATCACTTAGTGCTAGATACTCGGATGGACAGAAAACTCAATTTATTCGCCAAAGCCAATACACATTGGAGGGTCTCACTTATAATTATTGCATGGCTCTGTCACTTACTTAGACGTTCAATAAAAATCTCAATACTTTTTTATTTGGGAATTACAGAAAACTCATCGACATATCCAGTTAAGCTTACAGACACTAGAAAACTTCTTAAACCAATAAATTAGAGACCGACGGGAATATTAATTGCATACTACATCAAATCTCTCATAGGGGATATTATAATACAACTTACACATGCAGTTCAACATTAAAGTTTACATAATCGATATAGTGATTTTTGGCGAATCCAATGAGGGAAGCGAGACTCTCGTGCACCACCCACTTCTTGCTTAAGATGCAGAGAATGAACTGGACAAGGCACTCACTTTTTGATCCCCCAATTAAAGAAAGTCCCCATGATCAAGGCAGGACAAAAGGAGTGGTTTGATCGAGTGACCGAAAGCAACATGGCCGGGGAGTAGATTAAGTAGAAATGTGGCTTTCCGCCACGTGAATTAGGGTTGTCAATCACATGGGTTGAAATCTTTTTTCATTGTCATTGAGCAAATGGGGTTGAGACACGTGGCGAATTAGCCCCCAATAAAGACGAAAGCTGACTAAGGAAGAGGTTGACCAGTCTAACCGGATTGCGCCGCCTCCGAGCACAGTCGGAGAAAGAGATTAAAGAAAGAGAGATGTCTTAATGGCGACACTACCGTCAATTAATGTTTTCCACTGAAAGATGCTTGATGCATCCTCTCTCATGAAAATTCGATTTCTAGCATTAAAAGTATAGGAGATCATGTCAATTATTGCTTTCAGAAGCTTTACTATGTATACTTAATGTGGAATGATTCAATTTTCAAAGTTACGCATAACATAGAAACAATTAGAAAAGAAGTGTCGGAAAAGTTCTAATTTTTTCGCATTTGTGCTAATTTATTTCTAAATCTTTTATCAATGCCAATTTAGTTCTAAACCTTCTTACTTGATGCAAATTTAGTACTAAACTTCTTATTGGTATCAATTTAGTTCTAGAACTTTTGATCTTGTGTCCATTTAGTCCTCAACCTTTTGATTTAGTGCTAATTCAACCCTTCCGCCTAATTTTGGCCTAATATTATTGACGTAGATGTTGGTTGGCTCATGTGACATAACTGGTGCTAACGTAGACAATTTTAAATAATATTTTAATTTTTTTTTCGAATTATTTATAAATTTATTTATTTTCTTTTTTTTTTTTTCCTCCTTTTTCCTCCAACCAATTGCTGGCTAGGCGACCGGCCAGAGGTGAGGGCCTACAAGGTTGAGGTCAACCTCGCCAGCCTCTAGTTAGCCTCGTTGGCCATTAGTGAGGCTCAAGCCCTTGCTATCGATAATGAGGGCAACCTCGCGCTAGGCAAGCGAGGCAGTGCATGGCTCGACCTTGCCGGGCAAGGTTAGGCCTCGCCCATGGCTGGCAAGGCCTAACCCTCGCCAAATTTAGCGAGGGTGAGCCTCGCCCTCCCAACGTGAGGCCACCCTCATTGTCGCTAATGAGGGCTCAAGCCCCCGCTTTTGGCCAATTGCTCAACCAAGGACTGGCTAAAGGAAGGAGGAAAGGAAGGAAAAAAAGAAAAAGAAAAGAAAAAAAGGGAAAAGAGAAGAAAATAAATAATTAAATAATTAAAATAATATTAAAATATTATTAAAAGTTATTCACATTAATGTTGGCTATGCTACATTAGATGACTGGCATCCATGTTAGCAATATTTGGCCAAAATTAGTTAGAATGACTGAATTAATATTAGATCAAAAGATTTATGGTTAAATTGATACCAAGTCAAAAGTTTTATGATTAAATTGATGCCAATAAAATATTTAGGACTAAATTGGCATCAAATCAAGAGGTTTAGAACTGAATTGACACCAATAAAAGATTTAGGACTAAATTGACATAAATAAAAAATGTTTAAGACTTTTCTGACACTTTTCCCAAACAATTGGTATATTGAATATTATAAAATCATCTCAATCAAATGCTTAATCACCGTAGAGGTTCTTGTTTCGAGATACTTAGTAAGAGAGGGTAAGCGTTGTGCAAGAAAAGTATAAGTTGGCTTGATAAAGTAGAGAACGCATGATAGAAGGAACAGTCACAGCCTCATCCGCACTCATATGTGGAGCTGGAATCTCAAAACTTTTTTTTTCCTGTTATGGTTTGATCTATTATCCTATTTCTACATATATTTAATTAGGAGTTTGTTCCTTAGGATATTTGTGAAGCAACTAGTAAAAAAATAATTTATTTACAATGTATCAATTGTTCATATGAATTGTGTAACGTTTAAGGTCAATTTTGTTGTATTCTTGAGTCCTGTGATATAGTCGATGATCCGCATCCTCACTTTCACATGTAAGATGTCTATATATTGAGTTTCACTGATGCATACGTGGGCTCTGGGCTGATTTATGCAGCTTTAGGCTTCACAGCCCGCAACCTCCAACACAAAAGCATGGCCGAAACACACCAGCCAACAATCCGAACGGAGCCATCCATCCAGCCTCTATCATCATGGTAGGATGGGATCACCGACTTACCTATTAGAACATTAAATAATAAATGACGATTTCATCTAATAACTTAAACTTTTTAAAACAATCGACTGTGATATTATAAAATCTCACATACTATAAGAGCGGGAGGTTTTTGCCTTCCTAATTAAATTTTCACATTTAATACTAGGTAAAAGACTAAACTAAGCGTGATGGAAAGTATGAAAATATTAAATAATACACCATGCTTTTATCTAATATCTTAAGTTTTAAAGACATTTGGCTATAATCTCACAAAATCTTACATTACCAATCTCAAGTCAGATCATGAGTGCATAAGACTCTGCTGTGAGTGCAAAACCCTATGAGAACACATAGGGTGCGTTTAGTAACGTTTTTGTTTAAAAATTGTTTACATCTATTTCTGTTCCGGAGAATAATTTTTTAACAGAAGAACGTGTTTGGTAACTGCACAAAATTTCTGTTCCTGGAATAGAAAAAGAATAGAAACACGTTTGGTAAACTTGTATAATTTTTTTGTTTTTTTTTTTTTAATTTTTTATTTTATTTTTATTTTCCTTTTTTTTTTTTTTTTTTTTCCTTTTTCTTTTTCCTTGGCCTGGCGAGGCTCGGCCTCGTGTGAGCTCGGCCTCGCCCGGCTCCGGAGGCCGGCCCCGCCCGCCGGGAGGCCGCGCCCGGCCCAAGCGAGGCCAAGCCTCGCATAGCCATGGCAAGGCTCAGGCCGACAAGCCTCGCCGTGGCTCGGCCTCTCCGGGGGCCGGTGACGCTCCGGCAAGGTCGCCGGCCCTCGTCTAGCCGGTGATCGAAAAAGAAAGAAGAAGAAGAAAAATAAGTGTTTTTCAGAAGTGTTCCCGGGAACAAGAAACAAGTTTTTCTTGTTTCTGTTCCAAATTTATTCCCTGAACAAAAAAAAAAATAGATTTTTTGTTCCCAAGAACAAAACGTTTCTGTTCTTTTTTGGTTCCTCGGAACAAAAGAACAGAAATTGTGTTCCAAAGAATAAAAAAAGAACACAAACAAACAAGCCCCTAGTGTGGTTTGCTCCCTTGGCCTTGTTGTCAAAAAAAAGAAAAGAGAGCCAATTCTCAAAATTAATGAGTTTGAAATTAACTTGCCATTCATCCGATTTATCCATATAGAAAATGACTTTTCAGCAATTGAGCATGACGCTTATGTGCTTTTGCTCGTAAAATCATGCGATACAATGATTCGAATTGCGATTACTGACCGCCTAATAAAAGTACCATCTGGAATCCAAACAACCAAAGCACATGAACCTAATATGTCACCAAATTAAACACGATGTGGTTATAAGTTAACATACTTATTATCCTCTGTATGTCCGGCTTACGATCAGTTCACGTTCCATTTGAAAAATAAAACTATAAACCTTGACCGCTCAGCGATTTAGCTAGCACTGCTTCATGGTACGAGTCATCATGTTCATGAACTCGTCCATGTTGACGCTGCCGTCGCCGTCGGCGTCGGCGTCCACCCCACGGACCATCCTCTTGCAAGCCTCCAAGTTGCACTTCTCGCCCAGGCTCTTCATCACCTCCCACAGCTCCTCCGCGCTGATCTTCCCGTCCCCGTCCAGGTCGTACGCTCGGAATGCGCCCTCGATGTCGCAGCTCTTTATCCCGCCCCCCGACCCGTGCACCTCCAGAAACTCCTTGAAGTCCACAAACCCGTCCTTGTCGGCATCCATCACCGAGAACGCCTCGGTCGCTTCGTGATCGCTGATTCCCTGGCCCAGGGCCCCCATCGCCAACTTGTACTCCTCCTTCGAGATCTTCCCGTCTCTGTTGCCATCGAACTTATCGAACACCCGTCTCATTTCCTCAGTGTTAGGTCGATAAATTCTCGGCGCAGCGGCAGGTCTCTGGCTAGTGTCCTTGGATAGGCTCCGTTTGCCTAGCTTGAACGATGGGTTTTTTGATAGAGAGTATTGGAAATTAAGACCGAATCTTGACATTTTCAGGGAGTAGGTATGAAGAATGTGAAGCAAGTTAGGAAAACTTAAGTCAATCAGAAATATGATGGTTTCGTTCCCAAGTTTCTTCTTTTATAGGCATACGTTTGTGGTGATTCTTTAATAGACGTGCCTTAACTTTATTCCTTATGGGAGGGAGACATATGAGACAAAGATGGCCACTTGACATTTGGGTATTTGTTGTCCAAAATAAAAACTTTCTTTTTGTATTTTTGTTGTAAACCCACTTGAGGAATTTTTCATTCTTGATGAAAGCATATACGATATAAAGGAGAGGTCGGCTGATTCTCCGAGTGAAATGATGAGGAAAAGTAGAGCCTTTTGCTCTGGATTTTGCAATGACAATTTGAATTGCAACTCTTGGATTTGATTCCCCTCACATCTTTATTCCATGGCAACTTTAATTTCTCGACCACTAGAGTAAGTCCACCTTGGAATTCGATTGGAAAGTGCATTTATATCAATATGCGCATAGTTAACACGAGGTTAAAAGCTAAGCCATTTAGTGGATCTTTTGTACTAAAATTATCACACGAGATTCAGTTCATTGGACAGTTTACTCATACCAGCGAGTGTTTTGGTGAATGTCAACGAATCAAGACTTTTTGCATTAGATTCGAGTAGGAATCCAGACAAATTTCTTAGAAAGAAATTCAATTTGAATATTCTTTTGAGGAAAAAAGGGTGCACCAAATTGAACGCGGGAGAACAATTTCATAGGTTTGTCATTGGAATCGCAATGTCTGGGAATGTACTCTCTTTCGATAGAATTGGGTCCAGACCTATTCGGGCTCTTTGAAATCCAAATTGTGTCCCGGTGCAAGAATAAGTTTGTGTGTCCTATATATTCGGAGTCAACATCAGCCTATTCCAAAGTCGATTAGGAACCTGATAAATTCAAGGTCTTAATGTAGGAGAGACATTCTTACCTAGACCCAGGAAACTAATCTATTGAGAAACTTTATGATCATCGGATCCAGGACTTGATTACGAATGACCTACTTAGACTCATTTTCCAGGTTATGGGTCGTTGGTTGTTGTTCTGTGGCTTGATTTCTTTCCCCAATCGGAGTCGCATCAAACCTGGGGATGAGGAATAGACCCAACGATGCGTTGGGCGAGCGTCCGAAGCGGCCCGAGCAGCCGATCGCGAAAGCCCAGGCTCCTGGGCCGTAAGCCAGGAAAGGTGATGGTTGCCCGGCCACTTTTGGGCCGGTTCTCGGGCAGGAGCCTGGAGAGCTCTCGGGTCATTTGCCGGGCACCCAACTCATTCCAGGCGAGCGCCTAGCCGTCAGGCTCGGTCCAAAGCTTTGGTTTTCTGGTCTACTTTTGACCTATCTTTCTCGGGAACACAAACACAGATAAGAGGGGTCATGTCCTAGGGTTAGAACACGCATACAATCACTCAATTATCAACTCAAGCATTAATCTGACATCCAACCTACGCATACATTACCATATCATTCGGTGATTAAATCAACACTAATAAGATATGCAATCTATGCGTAAATCATTCCTCTTTTAAGTTTAGTTGATAGTCATTCAATCAAACATGTAATAAGTGAAGGATTGCTTTGTTATCAATCAAGTTATTCAGCCAGGGTCCAAGATTTTCGCTGGTTTTGTCCCATCCTTGATAAAGTTCTATTTTCATGCATCCTAAAATATGCTCAGCAGTCCATATAATTTATTCTTGTGACTCAAGATAAGTTGTTCAACAACTTTGCTGCTCAAATTGTCGAAACGCTCATCATCGGCATATTCCCTAGGTGGGAACGCTCTCGTGATTGTGTGCTTGCTGACTATTCCAAAGGTCTTGTCTTAGCAGTAAGCTCGTTATGTTTGTTTGGGCCATTGTTGTCAAAATGGTAAAGAGGATAACTTTTGTTTGGAGATCGGAAGGCTCAAGAATCACACACACCAGTGTGTTCTATAACGATTTGCAGGTGATGTACATCTCCTTAGGGCAAATCATCGATTTAGATGTGAAAATTGTTTTGATTGAGGTAAATATTCCTATTCGGGCAGACTTCTTCCGAAGACGTGATTTTCATCTGGCTAAGTATAAAGTTGAAAGGTTGATCCTTGGGGGAAGGATCGAAAGCACATAACTCATGCAACTGTGTTGCGCGTTAGTAAAGTTAAGTAATTGTTCTGGCATTCTTTGTGTTAACGAAAGGTGTTCCTTTTTGCTTGTCTTGGTTCCTTGACCATATCTCATCAATTTCATAACTTGGTGTCATTTGCTAATCATTCCTTGCTTTGCTTATTTCACTTATCATCTTGGTTTTGGTGCCTCCTCCCACTTGCCTTTGCTTTGGAATGGCATTTGCTTTTTTATGCAAGGTTATTTCGGGCACGTTTGGTAACGTTTCTGTTATGGGGAATAATTTTTTAACAGAAATAGTTTTTTTTTTTTTTTTTTTGTTCCAGGGAACAATTTTTGAGTATAAGAATACGCTTGGTAACTGTAAAAAAATTATACTCCAAGAATAGAAATGCATATGGTAAACTTATATAATTTTTTTTTTGTTTCTTTTAATTTTTCAATATTTTTTCCCTTCTTTCTTCATTTTGGCTGGTCGATAAGGGCCGGTGATCTCACCGGCCCCCGGTGAGGCCGAGCCTCGCCAGGTCGGCGTCACCTAGTGGTGGCCTAGCAAGACCGAGCCTCATCGGTAGCTGGGCAAGCTCAGCCTCACTAGGCTAGGGCGAGGCTAACCTCGCATCGCCTGGGCGAGGTCGAGCCTCACCAATGACCTCGCCTGGCCATCGAGGCCACTGGCGAGGCTTGGCCTCGCCGAGCCATCGCTGGGCAACGCCGACCTAGCGGTGGCTCGGCTAGGCTGAGCCTTGCTGGGGGTCAGCAACGCTCCAGCGAGGTTGCCAGCCATGGTCAAGGCCGGCGACTGGCCAAAAGGAAGAAGAAAGAAAGAAAAAAGAAGAAGAAAAAAGAAGTGCTTCTCATAATTGTTTCCAAGAACAAGAAATAAGTTTTTTTCTATTTTTTGTTTATGTTCTTTTTATGTTCCCCAAAACAAAAGAACAAAAATTTTGTTCCAAAGTACAGAAACAAAAATAAACAAACGGGCTCTTCTTTTCTTTTCTTTTTTTTTTTTTTTTTTTACTTTTTCTTTTAGGACTTTCAAAAGTAATAGCTGTCCATGAATGTCCTTAGTACCAACTTGCCCCACTATGGGCATTATCTCATAATTCTCAATCAACGTTCTTAATTTCATTGCCCTAGTATGGGGTTGATCACTTGACTGGATCCAACGAAATGGAAACAAAACGCTCAAAACAGCTAACCAAGGGGATTCACCTGTTTTTTGGCTACAGAATTGAATATCGCTTGTCATTTTGGAAATGATTATCTAATCAAAAGTTTTCTTGTCTAAATCGGTTTTCCCACCGACCAAAAAAAAAAAAAAAAAAAAAAAAATCGGTTTTCCCGAATATCTTATAGCTCCCTGTCTTGGTATGTTATGTAACTGCATTTTGGGTTAATTTTGCAATATACTTCATATTATCTATATACAAACTCTCGAGTTGAGTAAATTATGAAATTTCACACGTTTGAGATCAAAGAAATGAAACAATGTTCCTCATCTCGGCAATAGTTGCATCACAAAATAAAGGCCTAAATACCCCCTTTTCTTTTCTCATCCTATCTACATATTTCGTTAGGATTTAAATCACATTTTGTTAAATTATTTGCGAATAAACTGAAAAGTTGGCTTTTCGATTAACTTTTTAAGTTACACCAAGAAAGTCAACCTTTAATTATACACAGAGATATTGTAGCAATGCATATGGATGTCGTTGCCCTTCCATCTCTGTATATAGATTTAGGATCTCAAATTTCAAATTTTTATGCATAGGTCAAAAGTTGACTTTTTTCGATTAAACCGAGAAATTTGATATTTGATGGAAAACACCATCGTTTGATCGTCTTGTCATTGTTTTCTTCAATTCTGCACATTTAATCTAGGGACAACAAAGTTTAAAGACCTTAAGCCCGATTTTTGGGAGCCCATGAACTTTGAGACCATCATTGAAAATCACTCTCCGCTGATTGAGTTTGACGGTAAAGTTAACTTGGACATTTTTTATTCAGACGGGGCCCATTTAATATATTTTCACGACCTACTAACTACGCAAGGCAATTATTGAACTTAAGGGACGTCCATGAGAACCTGGGCCCGGCCAACCAAGCCCATAATTGGCGCCCAAAGACAAGCCCCCCTCTTAACCGTAATTTCCATGCCACTTAGCGTCCTTTAATTGGCCCAAATCCTCACCATTCGCTACATGCCAACTCATCAATTTTAAACGTCTTCAATTGATTGGCTAAACCACATTGGGATTGAGAATATTCTCTCTCGAATCTATCAACAACTAAGATTGAAATGATTCTCTTGCATTATGCACCCTTAAGCAATGAAAGTTAAGCTCAAAGTCAAAACATTTTCTCTCCCCCGTCCTTCCTTTTCAATCACCAACTCCATTCCCTGTACACACAACTCACGCCCTCTTGAAGAGAACACAAAAAACTCACTCGATCTTCTCTCCTTTTTCCAACGAAAACCGACGATCCTTTATCATCCTAAGCCATCACCGACCCTTCATTTGTCACTCTAGGCAAGGATTCTGAGTAGAAGTTACATGAAAATCAGAGTTTTATGTTGGCGCTTGAATTTTTATTGAAAATTCAAGTGTTTGTTCTTGTAAAAGTACAAAAAAAGAAAGAAAAGAAACAAAGAGTGGGCTTTTGTATTTCGTGGCCCAATTCACATAGCTCATGAGATCAAATTTCACTAACCCATTGAACCAAGACTTATTAAACAAGAAATTCATGGGACAAGGTGTCGAGGCCCGGCCATTTACTCCTCTCCCATGCGCTCTCAGAAGATCGGATCGAAAACACGCAAAACCATATGATTTGTAAGAGAGGAGTGCGTGAGGAGAGCAAGAGGAGCCATTGAACGAAGGAATCCATGGCACAATGATCTCAAGCGGGAATCCTTCTAGAATGATGAGCTAGAGGGATTTGCAATATATTCTATCTTCTTTTCCGAGGATTTCAATGCATTGTCACAATTAGATTGCATAGGACATCATTATCATACCTTGCATATAACAAGGAGACAGATTCCATATTGCGCACACGTGTAATCTTCATATATGAACAAGCTATGACCATCGGTATAAAGACGGATCAATGACCCGGCATTATGTGCACCCGTGAACCATAGTTGTTCAATACACAAGTTAACACTGTGCCTCAGATCTAAGGATTATTTACACAAGACCAAAGCATGAACAATTAGACATTGACCACGCTAAAAGCTTCCATGTCGCTAATCGTTCCATATGCGTCACGTTCGTGAATTTGTCTAATACAAACACCTGTGTTCTAACTCGGGAATCATAATACCCAATGACATGTGACTCATCATTCCCTTAAGTATCCAATACTTAATGGCGAAGAAGAACACACCCGGTCTCAACAGATTATTAATATCCACTTAATAATCCATCGACCGGGAACGATTTAAAGATTCAGTCTAACTATGAACCCGTCATATATATTCTTGACGTCTCAAAAATAGGTCTAGTTGCAATTGATCTTATGGAATCATTCATCAATATAAAATAATTGGACAAATGAATGAATACGTCATTTCCATTAATCAAATAATAATAATGAAAATACAACTGAAATCCCTAATATGTAACTATTACATAGCATCTTTAGGGCATACATCTAACAATCTCTCACTTACACTAAAGCCAACTTGTCTCGATACCTCAAACCCATTTTGTCAATATGTCTTTCAAAAGAAGGCGAGGTAAGGCCTTAGTGAAGGGATCCGCCACGTTTTCGCTGAGGCAATTTTCTGCAAGGCGATATCACCTCTCCCAACAATTTCTCCGATGAGATGGAAGCGTCTCTCAATGTGCTTGGACTTGGTGAGACCTTGGTTCCTTAGCTTGAGCTATCGCCCCATTATTGTCACAAAACAATGTGATCGGTTGCTCAATTGAAGGAACGACTCCAAGTTCGAGAAATAAACTTCTTCATCCAAGCGGGCTTCCTTTGTCAGCCTTAAGCAGCTACATACTCGCCTCGGTGGTGGAATCGGCAGTTATGCTTTGTTTGGAACTTTTCCAACTAAGCGTACCACCATTGAATGTAAAGACAAACCTGCACGTAGACTTATAATCATTAGGATCCGATTGAAAATCGGAATCGATTATAAGCTACAACTTTAAATTCTCCTTCTCCATATATCAAGAATAAATCTTTAGTCCTTCGCAAGTACTTAAGAATATTCTTAACTGCTATCCAGTGCTCTTCTCCTGGATCAGACTGATATCTGCTAGTAATACTTACAGCATGCGCAATATCGATCTAGTACATAGCATAGCATACATTATGCTTCCAATAGCGGATGCATATGGTATCTTTGTCATCCGCTCTCTTTCTTCGGAGTGTTGGGACACATCTCCTTAGAAAGACGGATCCCTTTGCCTAAAAGGCAATAATCCTCTCTTGGAATATTGCATGTTAAACCGTGTTAACACTTTGTCTATGTACGTAGATTGTGAGAGGCCAATCAATCGTCTTGATCTATCTCTATAGATCTTGATACCTAAAATGTAGGTTGCCTCTCCTAAATCTTTCATGGAGAATTTACGTGACAAGAATAGTTTTATCGATGATATCATTGGTACATCATTTCCAATCAAAAGTATATCATCGACATACAAAACCAGAAATGCAATTGCAGTCCCACCTCTTCTTATATACACAAGGTTCATCCGGATTTTTGATGAAGCCAAACGATTTGACTACCTCATCAAACGGATGTTCCAACTGGAGGCTTGTTTAAGTCCATAAATGGATCTCTTAAGCTTACACACCTTATGTTTTTCACTATTGGATTCAAAACCTGTGGCTGTTCCATATAGATGTCCTCATCGAAAACCATTTAGAAAAGCCGTTTTGACATCCATCCGGAATATCTCATAATCAAGGTGTGCAGCTATAGCCAACATAATCCGAATGGATTTTAGCATGGCCACAGGTGAGAAAGTTTCGTCATAATCAATTCCTTCTTTTTGACGATATCCTTTCGCCACCAACCGTGCTTTGTAAGTTCCAATTTGACCTTCAGCATTCATCTTCCTCTTGAAGATCCATTTACAGCCAATTGGTATAATACCATCGGGCGGGTCGGTCAAGGTCCAAACCTCATTGGAATACATTGAATCCATTTCGGATTTCATGGCTTCTAGCCATTTACCGAATCGATGTCCAACATCGCCTCCTCATAGGTTTTAGGATCACCGGGTTGATCATTATCATTCACAATGAATAATGGTTCAATATGATCAACCGAGTGTCTATAACGAGTGGGCGAGACGTTCTCGCACTTCTCCTAAGAGGTTGTGTATCATAAGCTCCCACCGAATCGAGATTGGTATCCGAACTCGGTTGTTTGGTGCTTCATTATTTTCTTCTTGTAAGACTATTTTCCGCCACACACCACTTTCTTGGACGAACCGATTCTCCAAAAGAAGCATGCTTGCATACCAAAATTCTTTGGTCTGAATGAAAATAGAAATAATATCCAAGAGTTTCCTTTGGATATCCAATGAAGCGACCTTGTTCGGATCTTGCCTCCAATTTTTCCATTTTCAACTTTTTCACGAAAGCTGGACAACCCCAAATCTTAATATGATTAAGACTAGGTTTCCTACTATGCCATATCTCATAGGGCGTAGTTGGAACAGATTTGGACGGCACTGCTCATATATATACAGCTGTCTCAAGGGCATATCCCCAAAGGGATATTGGCAAATCGGTGTAACTCATCATAGATCGTACCATATCTAATAAAGTACGATTTCTTCGTTCAGATACACCATTATGTTCCGGAGTCTAGGTGTCCATTGTGATAAATGCCATTCTCTTTAAGAAAGTCCAGAATTCAGTACTAAGTTTGACATGGACACGAAATGGATGCTCTTCAGCAGCAACACGGAGATTGCACATTCGATGCAGGCCATGAGACACATCAGTGTTGTGATAGTTTAAGAAGCTAAAAGTTTAGTGCTAAATTTCACCTGAATTTGTTACTAAGGAAGCATCGAAAAATCGAAGCGCACTCTCAAACTTCCTCTTTGAGATAAATTTCGCCCCCTAAAGAAAAGATATAAATACAATTATAGAGGAAAAAGAAGAAATGCTTCGCTTACTTAGGTCACTCATGAATCAGTGTGAATCTTGTTGGCTTTCACTATTTGCATAGTGCCACGTTTGCAAATCTTCTTTCTCATGGTACTTGGCTAGTTCTTCAACCTCCATAGTGATTTTTACTTTTTTTTGCTTCCTTGCCCCATGCCCCGCCGGACGAAGTAGAGCCTAGCAATGATGAACACGACCCTCACCAGTCTGAAATTTGAAAGGAAACGAAGAAATCTTAGCGAATGCATCATTGCCATTTATAGACGGTCCTCTGCAGAAATTGCTTAACTTTGCATTTTGTATATCCTAACCTAACGTTACTATAAAATGGAATTGAAATAGAGTTTCTCGTAGAGGAGTCCCCAACGTAGGAGTGTCGACATGATGAGCAACAAATGGCTAGAGAGAATGGTGTAGAGCAGGCCTTTTTTGTGGACACACCAACAAATAACGCAAAACGCAAGTGCAAAGCGTCAATCACCTTGAAATTGAATAACTAATAATTAGTACCTCTGCGCAAAACATTCCCCATACAATTAATGCACAAAGAGCCACGATAAGGCCAACCCCACTATTTGCTACAATCCATTGTTTAGAACACGTATCGCATAAAAAACAACGATCGGCTGAATCTCGAAGATCAATGATCGAATAACAACATTGTGTTCAGCAATTGCATGGAGATTGCACATTTGATGCTTGCCATGAAACACATCAGGGTTGTGGTGGTGTAAGGAGCTAAAAATATAGGGCTTAATTTCACCTGAATTTGTTATGAAAGAAGCATCGGGAGATCAAAGAGTACTCTCAAACTTCCTCTTTAAGATAAATTTCGCCCTCTTGTAAAATGATATAAAATACAACATTGATGCAAAAGAAGAAATGTTTTGCTAACTTGGGCAACTCATGATTCTCTATGTTAATTTTGTTGGTTTCATTATTTGCATGTGGATGAAGCTGCATCTGTAAATCTTCTTGCTTGCGGTAGTTGGCTACTACTTCAACCTCCATAATAATTCTCATTTGCTCTGCTTCCCTCTTATCCCATGGGACAAAGTAGAGCCCCCGCAATGATAAACACAAGCCCCATCAATCTGAAATTCGAAAAGAAATAAAGATATCTTAGTGAATGCATCATTACAAATTTATAGACAGTCATTCGTAGAAATTGTACAACTTCGTATTTTGAATATCCTAATCTAATCTTACCATAAAATGGAACTGACATAGAGTTTTTCACGAAGTAGCGCACAGCTTAGGAGTGTCGTCATTATCGAGCAAGAAAAGGCTAAGAAAGTGGTGTAGAGCGAGCTTTCTCCGTGGACACAACATAAAATAACGCAGATCATGAGTGCATAACACATAACACCTTTAAATTGAATAACTCTCACCATTATGTTTGTGCAAAGTATTCCCCATACTATGGGTGCACAAAGAGCCATAACAAGGTCACTTCACTATTTGCTAAAGTTCATTCAATCTCTAAAATATGTACTACATAGAAACTACGAATAATGATCAGTGGCGACATTGTGTTCAGCAGCAACATAGAGATCGCACATTTGATACTGGCCAAGAGACACATCAACGTTGTATTATTATAAGTATTTGTACAAAAATTTCGGGTGTTTATTCAGGGTTTAGTTGCATAGAAAATTAAAAATTAATTTTTTAACCCTTAAACAAATAATTTTCATTAAATTTGCATAGCATATAGACATTAGGAGCGTTTTCTTTATCAGTAATAGTATTTATTAAAATTTACTAAAGAAAATCATTTAAATTATTATTATTATTATTATTATTATTATTATTATTATTATTATTATTATTATTATTATTATTATTATTATTATTTATTTATTTATTTATTTTTTTAAAGAAGAGGAAAGGGGCTTGGTTGTAGGCCAACCCAATGTTTATCAACAATGGATGTCGATGGATGGTGGTTCAATGATCGGAAGTAGTCAGCAATGGAGGTCTAGTGATGAACGTATGTACTTTTATCGTGACATAAGGCATTCGTGTTCCAGTGTCAAAGCTTTGTGTGCCCTTGATTTGCGTCCTCAGAAAATGATGGTAGGTAGTGCATAGAGGAAGGCACGGTAAGTGGGGCCTTAGACTAATTTTGCTGGATTGAGGTTTATTTAGTTTGTTGGGCTTGAATTGTTTTATTTGATGTTAAATTCTAGTTGGTGTAACAAGTCTAGGCTCATTTCATTTTGAAAGTTTTTTTTTGGTCGAAAAGAAACTTTGCATTAGTTGAACCAAAAGTTACATCCGGCGACAAAAGCGTCAATAGCTAGAAGGTGTAACAAGGGGGTAGGAGGGAAAGCAGCCCAATCAGAAGGCAAGGAGCCAGTGTTATGGGCCTTGGCAGCCCAGTCCGCAGCAGAATTTGCTTCTCTTCTGCAAAACCTAACAAACGATCAGGCGAAACAGGTGAGCAACGTTGCAGCTTCGGCAATCAGGGGTTTGACCTTCCATGGCAACGCTTGAGGATCTCTCACAGCCGCAACCAACAGAAGGCAGTCGGACTCGAATATAAGAGAAGCCGTGGTCTTATTGGCGTTCTGCAAGTGATGTAGGGCAATACTCAGCGCCTGGACTTCCACCTGCAACGCCAAAGAAGCAGGTGGTGTTTTTGTGAAACCTTCAATCATGTTTCCGTTGTGATCGTGGCAGATATAGGCGACTGATCTGGTGGTGCTTCTTGGGTGAAAAGCCCCATCTAGATTAATCTTCAGGACTCCTGGGTCAGGGGGCCTCCATGATGTGTCGGGATTGGGATTTCTGCGAGCTGAACCAATCACATGAACATGAGCCGATAAAATGTTAGCCATTCGAACTTGGGCAACTGCTGCAGCAACAACATGAAGAGGATCAGGAGTCTGCTGGCAGAAGATGAATCTGTTACGCGATTTCCATATTTGCCATAAAAAAGTGGCAAGAAGCTCCAAACCAGGTACAACTTGCCCTTTATTAGAAAAATTAGCTAGCCAATCTTCTATGTGGTGAATTTTTGTGGGTAAAATAGGAACACTGATCTGGGGATGAGACCAAACTTGTGAGGTCCATGGACATAATAAAAATAAATGTTCCAAAGTTTCTAGTTGTTGAGTTGAACAGAGGGAACATATTGGATTAACATTGATTTTTCTGCGGAATAGGTTGTCCTTAATGGGCAAGGCATTCTGGCATAATGACCAAAGGAAAATTTTAATTTTGGGAGTGATATGGAGTTTCCAGATGTTTTTCCAGAGATGCGGAGGTGGTTGATATGATGACGACGCTCTGTCTAGGGTAGTAATGCTTGTGCCCTGCCGAATAAAACTATAAGCACTTTTAACAGTATACTCACCTCTAGCTGTGCACGGCCAAATGAGCTGATCAGTTGTATAATGAGGTCTGATAGGGATCTTAAGAATTTCTGCTATAGTCTCAGCATCAAAGAGATGTTCTAGTAAAGGCCTATTCCATAGGGTAGTTGCTGGATCAATCAGATCAGCTACTCTCTCAGGTTCATCTGCAGCAGCAAGTCCTCTTATTTTACCTGTTGGAAGCCAGTAATCTTCTCGAATCTTGATACTAGTTCCATCTCCGACCGACCATTGAATCTCTGATAAAATGGAATCCCATCCTACTAGTATGCTCTGCCAACCCCATGAAGGCCGAGTACCCTTTGAGGCAGTTAAGAAATCCTGGGAATGGAAATACAAACCTTTAAAGAGTTTGGCCCATAATGAAGTAGGTTGTTGTGTCAGTCGCCAGGCTTGTTTGCCCAACGTAGCTTTATTGAAAGCAACGAGGTCTCAAAACCTGAGTCCTCCCAATTCCTTCCTGATCTTTAGTATTTCCCAATTCTTCCAATGTATTCCTGACCTTCTACTGTCATTTTGCCACCAAAAGCGTGCAATATTTTTTTCAATGCATTTGCAAAGCGAAACAGGGATTTTGAAAATTGACATAGCATATTGTGGGATTGCCTGTACAACACTTTTTATAAGAATCTCCTTACCACCTTTCGAAATGAGACTTTCTTTCCAGCCATCAAGTTTGGCGTTGACTTTCCCAAGAATCCATGCAAACATATCATGTTTAGATCTTCCCCAGTCCGACGGGATACCTAGGTATTTACCTATTTTTGCCAACACCGGGATTCTAATTTCCTATGCCAGGCTTGACTTAAGGCAGTCAGGGCAATCTTTATTGAAAAAGATGCCCGACTTATTCTGATTGATTGCCTGTCCCGTGGCAAGACAATACTGATTTAGGATGTTGGCTAGTTCTTGGCATTCCTGTACTAACCCATCTAGGAAGAATATAGCGTCATCGGCAAAAAACAAATGAGTCAGAGTGGGACACCACCTGTTTAGCTGGATACCCTTAAGGTTTCCCATTTGGACAGCTTGATGGATGAGAGTAGTCAGCACATTTGCCAACAAAATAAAAAGATAAGGGGATAGAGGATCTCCCTGTCGAATTCCGCGCATCGGGTGGAAGTAATTCAGTTGTTCCCCATTAAATTTGACGCTTATGGAAATTGTAGTGATGCACTGCATGACCCACTGTACCCAAGTAGAATGAAATCCTATCCTGAGTAGATAGTCATTGAGAAAATCCCATTCAACACAATCATATGCCTTTTTCATGTCCATTTTAACAACAGCTTGAAATTTTCGCTTTCTTTTTCGCATTCTCAGTTGATGAAGAACCTCCTGCACAATTAAAATGTTGTTTTGTATTTGACGGCTGCTTACAAATGCACTTTGTTCCATAGAAATGATATCAGGAAGAAAAGGTTTCAGTCGGTTGGCGAGCACCTTGGAGATTATCTTGTAGGCATAATTACAAAGATTAATGGGACGGTACTGATCAAGGCATTTTGGGTTAGGAACTTTAGGTATGAGAGTGAGATTGGTTCAGTTAAGCTTAGAGGGCATGAAACCAGATTGAAAAAAGAGGTGCACCGAAGAATAGACTTGGTCTTCTAAGATATCCCAGTGATGTTGGTAAAAGAGACCGTTAAATCCATCAAGACCCGAGGCTTGAGTTTTCCCCAGCTGGAACGCAGCTATTGCACTTCTTCCCTGGTTACCTCCGAAATTAGTTGATCGTTCATTGCAGTGGTCACAACACACTCACACTTCTCAAGAATCGGTCCATAAGCACGAGAACCTTCTGTTTGATAGAGCTTTGAGAAAAATTCCAGCGTCATGTCCTTGAGAAGGCGATCATCTCGAACCCATCTTTGATTATCATCGAGCAGCATTGTAATTCTGTTTTTGTTTCTTCGTTGAATGGTAGTGGCATGAAAAAACTTAGTATTTTTATCACCCCACCTAAGCCAATTTATCCTAGAGCGCATAGCCCAGTACTGTTCCTCCTGTTGCCAAGCATTGTGTAGCTTCTCTTTCAACTTAGTGACTAGCTGTTTATCACAGGAACTGTGGGTCCTTTGTATAGATGAGTTTAGGTTTAACTCTAGTGAAGTTTGAGTCGAATTCAGCCATGATACGGGCTTTGGGCTTAACTTAGCATGGTTAGACTTGCACTTGGCTTGTTCTTTAGTGAGTTTGCCTTATTTCTAACTCTAAGGAGGGCTTGGTGTAATAAAGCCCATTTTTTGAGAAAATATTCGAAAAATTGTACTTAAAATTGAACAAACTCTTAAGGCTCTACAATAAGGTTTTGATTGTTTCTAGAGACTAAAGTTAGGTCATTATTTGAGTATTTCTATTTCAATCATCACTTGATTGCGCACTTTGATATGTTGATTCTTCTTTCCCTTTAGCCTAATTGGAAATGGCATTTTTCTTATTTCTTAGTGTTAGATCTTGTTTTTCCTTGCAATTTATTTAATGCTTCATTGGTTACTGATTGTTATCTTAATGATTGTGCATCGGCATGATTTTCTCACATGTTAGTAAATAGATTTAAAATCAATGTAGACTATTCGATAAACATCTTCTTGAACTAAATGAGTTTAGGTATCGAAATAGCACTAGGTGATTTATTACTATAATCAAGTTCCCAGGCCCAGATTTTCAAGTCGCGTAAGAAATAAGATATACTTTTACGCCTTACTTGGTTTCTAACTGGCTCAATAAGCTAGTTGCGATTTCTCATTTGAAAATTTTTATAGTGTTAGTTTGACTTAACACCAAATATCCCGATATCACACCAAATATGAGTTTGAGAGAGTTCGCGTCTACTAGAAGATCGTAGGTTTGTCTTTTAAGCAATACCTTTAAACCTATATGTCTTTCCCCTTATAGACGGAAAGCGTAAGTTGCGATAGTAAGGATCTAAAAATTTAGAACTCAATGAATTTGTTAAGAAAGAAGTATCGAGAGATCGAAGTATACTTTCAAACTTCCTCTTTGAGATAAATTTCGCCCCTAACAAAAGGATATAAAACAAAATCTAGAGACAAATGATGAAATATTTCGCTTACTTCAGCAACTCATGAATCTTAGTGCGAATCTTATGGGTTTTCGCTATTTATGTGCGAATGAAGCCGCGTCTCCAAATCTTCTTTCTCATGGTACTTAGCTAGTGCTTTAACCTTCACAATGATACTTGCTTGCTCTGTTTCATTGCCTTTCCCCTGCAAAATGAAGTAGAGCTAGGCAATGATGAATATAGCCCCTGACAAAGAAGTTTTCATGAGTGCATTGTTTCCAATTTATAGATATTCCTCCGCAAAAATTGTACAAGTGCATATTTCGTATATCATAACCTAACATTAACGTAAAATGGAATTGACATTGAGTTTCTTGCAAAGGCGTGCCCAACTTAGGAGTGTCGAATTGACGAGCAACGAAAAGCTAAAAAGAGTGGTGTATAGTAGGTTGAATCTGTGGACACACCAAAAGATAACACAGAACACGAGCGCAGAACAGAAACTACCCTAAAATTGAATAACTATTACCATTATCTTTGTGCAAAACATTCTCCATACTATTGATGCACGCAAAGCCACAGTAAGGCCACTCCACTATTTGCTAAAGTTCATTCAATGTCTAGGACAGATACTGCATAGAAAACGGCAATTAACTAGACCTTGGAGATTAGTGAACAGGTAGCAATGCGTAAAGCAGTGGTGTAAGGATCCGGGCTTTACTGTGTAATATTGTTTGCTTTGGACACTGAGTCCTCACGGCTTTAAAACATATCACACAGATTAGAGGAACCTAAGTCTTATAAACTAGCCTCAGGACTCCCCCTTAAGCGATGTGGGACAAAGACGCACCCCCGCGCTTGGGCCGTCACAAGTGGCATGAAGATCGCACAAGGAGACACATCAGTGTTGTGGTAGTATAAGAAGCTGAAAATTTAGGACTCAATTTCGCCTAAATTTATTACAAAAAGAAGTATCAAGAGATCAAAGCATACTCTCAAACTTTCTCTTTGAGATAAATTCCCCCTCCCCCCCCCAAAAAAAAAAAGAGATAAAAAATAGCCATAGAGGTAAATGAACATATGTTTTGCTTAGTTGAATAATGAACCAAAATGACCAACTAAAATTGCTACAAAAGAGAAGGCAAGGTCTTATCAATTTCCCTGCATATTTCAAATGAATGCCAAAATGATTACTTGCAATGGTGTGCCCTTGATAAAACAAGAACAGCATCACTCTATACTTGCATAATAGTGATTCGGGTCACTTTCTCTTGCCCTGTCTTCATCTTGATACCCAAACGTTTGTGTTTATTTAAAACACATAATAAATTATTTGAAAACGGACAACGTTATTAAAGTAGAAGAACTCGACTGCATTTTTCCTAATGGCTCTAAATGGGTTTGAAAAAACAAATTAAAGATGAAGGGTTAGTTTGTTTGATGAAAAACCATTTCCAAGGAATTGTTTGTGGATTTTTTTATATTTGGATTAAGGAAAACTACTATATTAAAAAAAAAAAAAAAAAAAAAGAGTTATGCATGGATTGAAAACAAAATATTTAAATTAGGGAAAACTTCCGCCTTTGATTAAAAAAAAAATTATTGTTTTACTTCATATCTTCTTAGCTCTCTTTCTTATCAAATGAGATTGAAATTTGGACTTGAAATACTTAAAAAATTTTCAAAATCACCCAGCTGCCCCTAATTTGAACTCGATCCTAACCCAATTTTAAGAAATTTGGGAAAAATTGAAAATGGCATCAAATTAATCCGAATCTTTACTAGAGAAGGTACCTTCCTTCTCTTAAAACTTCTTGTTTTGAGATTTTGTAAAAGAGTTGTTAGAGTTTGTCAAAATTACCGATTTTCCTCTATCAATCAAATTCTATTAGTTTTGTAGGTTTATTCATGACCTTGTCCGAAATTCACAAAATTGCCCTCAAACTTTCCAAAATATCAAATTAGACCCTAATGAGCAGCTTTATAGTTTTTAGTTTTTGCGAAACAAGATCCAAACTATGTGACTTTTACAAAACAAAATTGGCTAGCGCGAGTTTCAAAAAGTGGATCAAATTTCTAGTTTGATCGTCCTTTTGGAGAGGGCATTGCACTAACCAAATGATGTTGGAATTTTGTGAAATTTATATCATTGGAAGCTTAAAATCTCAACTTTAATTTCGCGAATTAAGTTTTTTCAAAATCTGAGCAGAAAAAAATCTAAAAATCGGAGAAGGGACAAAGGTCAAAGAAATCCAAATTTTCTAGAAACTAGAAAAATTTGTGAACATTCAACCTTAGTTTATGAACATCTAATACATATTCAACCTATTTCTAGTAATATAGGCAATCTTCAAAGTCCAAATATGAACATCGAAAACATATTCAACTATATTCATCCAAACTCAAACACACATAATCAAAACCTCATAAATATGCACAAATCAATACCAAAACACCCTTTAAGAATCATACTTCCATCCTATAATATCCTAAAACCAGGAAGATATTTAGTGGTTTGTAACCACTACGCCACCAGCCCATATGGCATATATAAATCCACGTGGATCTAATAACAAAGTGACAAATGGTACTTGACATGGATTAAAAATTAAATCGCAAGCCCATTTTTTTCTCACCTTTAATTCTGGTCGAAGGCTACAAAAATGCTGAGCAAAAGCAACATTAAATGCCGGCATTTATTGCTGCTCTCTCTCATCTTTTTAGATACTCTTTTTGTTTGAAAATGGAGGTTTCCTCTCTTCCTCTTCGAGGTAATCTTTTCTCTCTATCCCTCACTCACCTCAAGCCTTCTCTTCCTCCTCCTTCAACTTTGTCCTCATTGCCGTCATTTTCCTTTTAGTTCAGGCTCTAGAAACTACTAACTAGCTCGGGTTCCAATTTCGAGTTCTGGCATGTCGTCAATGATTTTGAAGTGGAAGCCAAAGAGGCTTACAAGGCTGGATATATTAGTAGCATCTCCACCGCTTTCATCTCCCCTAAGAGCCCTGCCGATCACAACTGCTGGATTCCAAGCCCCCTTTGCCTCCGCCTTCACATGCCACTCACTTTTCTTCACCAAACATATTAGGGTTTCTCTTTACCCAGTTTTGACATCCTTCACAATCGGATTCTCTCCAGTACGAGGTAAGAATCCCCAATTCTATTCTCATTTACTTTAGGAAGAAAACCCAAAAGTGTCATATTCGAAAATTTGTAATGTTTGTGCTGTTTTTGTAGAAGAATTGATGTGTTAAGTTGCCAATAATAATAGACATAGTAGTCTAGCATGAATTGTTGCCTGAGTTTTGAGCCTAAACGATCTAGCTAAGTTGTCCACCATCTAATCGATAAAATGCCTAAATTAGGTTCACTTGAGTTTTCTTCGATTCTGAACTTGTTCTAGCATGTATAGGCATAAGTCACATGATATAAGAATACATTTTATTATCGAATTTGATTTTAGTTTGTTTTTTCTCATTCCCAAAGCTACCTTCGCTCCCAACTCCTTTTGTTCCTTTTCTATTCTATTTTGGCTTTTTCATGCGGCTGTTGAACAAAGTTTAGTTCGGTGATAGTCCAATGAGTGATAGGTGTTGTTCGGTAGAGACTAATTCAATTGAATTGCAGATAAAGATAGCAACAACAAAAGGCAAGATTCTTAATTAATGGGAGTAGCTTCTTACAGATTATTCTTGATGCATGCTTAATTTTATTTATTAGATAGTAGATTTGTAGCTATTTATCTTTATGCTTCAGAAAGCTTTGAAAGCACAATTTCCTATTTGGCACAATATGTGCCTTTCTTTTGTAACCAATAGCTTGGTAATTGCTAGCAAATTTTTTTTTTTTTTTGGGTCAAAATTACTAGCAACTTGACAGTGTCAATTTTTGTGAATATTAAGTTTACGTATTGCTTTATTCTTTTATGAGTTTGTTGTTTCTATTCCCTTTTGAGTTTTCTTTATTTCATTGTCTTGTATTTTCATTTCATGATTTCAAACCAAGAATTTCAGCATATTGAATGAGTTATGTGGATGTTGTTCATGGTCAAATTATTCTAGCTCCGGAGCTCTTGAACCAACTCAAATTTTACTAATATTGTCTAAGTATTATGGTTGCAACTTGCAAGAGGTCAATTTTCATAGAAATAGCCGATACTGATGGCAATGGCTTTAGTAATTCTTTGGTCCAACTCTGCTAATGTTACAAAATCAGTAACCTTACTAAAACAATATTATCAAGATGTATAAAGTATGCCTACACAACTATTCTTGAATTTCAAATAACTTGCAGTTGCATGAAATATTGTAGAGCCAACACAACCATCATTGCATTTCAAATAACTTATGGTTACATGAACTGAAAACATTACTTCGACTAAAATGTACAATATACTTTTGTTCACTACTTCCAATTCCCATGATATAAGTGTGCAATGGCCCATCAGTTTTTTTTTTTTTCTATTATCTAAGAACATGTTTAGATATTACATATAAGAATTTAGTCTAGAAATTCCTATAAATGACATGAGTATAAACTTACATGCAAAATCCACTATTTTCAATCATAATATGTGATTTTCTTCAAGCACACTCAAAATCATCAACAACTTCAGCGTTGCATATGTTTCAGCTTACTTCTCATAATGGCTGACAAATTCAGACAAATCATAGTCTTACATGTCATATCCTAAAATACATTATTTATACTTTCACTTTTTTGTGTAGATCTAATTTTCACCCAAAAAAATGGCAAAATATAGGACACCATTTATGACATAGGCAATACATGTTATCTAACCACTTGTTGTCACCCATGCTTCACTCCCAACACATAAGTTTCTGAGTATTCTCTAATTCAATTTTAGATTAGCAATGATATAAAAGCTTGCTAATATTTATCGCGAAAACTAGGCTTGTACAATATGAAATGTAGTATTTTTATCAATATGCAATACACATAAACGATTATCATAATTTAGGAAAACGGTTCTAATGGCATTTGTCATAGCATGATTTTGATTAGTGAAAATAATATTAGGTGTTTTATTACCCATTACCTTTAAAAGTGATCAAAATGTCCAAATAAAAGAAATAATAGTTTCATCTATTAGAAATGCACAACCAAATAGAACATTTTTCTAGTGATGATTCAAGCTAACAAAATGTGCATATATCATAATGTGTTTATTTATAAAATAAGTAATATCAAATACCACCACATCTCCAAAACTCTCATAGTCCAATTTAGATATACCATCAAATAAAAAAATTGGTCAATCTCTGCATTATCCAATTAAAATGTATTTTCTTTTAAGCAATAAGACTAGTGGATAATATTTTAATAATCACCAGCACTAATTAGGTTTATTCTTTTTTATTGTAGAAATTTTGACAATCACATAACGTATAATTAACATTATTCATTTCCCCCTGGTTCACCACAAAAGTAGGAATATGCTTTTGTAACCCTTATACTGGCCTAGTCATACAAGTCAAAATACCTTTACAAATATCCATCATATGTCAATACAACCATATAAAATGTTTTTGCTTATCATCAATGAAATGATGATTGTGGACATCTTCAAACTTTGTGATTTCCTAAACACCATCTTTAATTTTGAATTTAATGCAAACTTGACATTCGCTTCTCTTCATTGTCTTATAAACATCTCTTTGTTCATGAGGTGGGATTAGTGGAGAGTGTCCTTCGTAATTACATATAAATGTGCATCTTTGTAATACTCCTCTAATATTTTTTGCTTTTTATCATTTTTGCAAACAACACATAATGATTTATGTGGCTTGGTAATTGACTTACTACATAGGCAGATTAGTACAAATTTATTAAGTTAGATTAGTAGATATTGTTCAAATTATCTAGACTTATTTCTTGATGAGCATTAATTTTTTAATTGAAATATTTTGTAGACGTACTTGTATTTATACTTGCATTTTCATCTTAATAATATGGCAAGAAATAAAATTATTATATTGTAGGTATATAATGTCGTCATCTAGTGTGAATTGGTACAAATTTATTAAATATGGAGGACCTAATATACACTTTTAGAATTTTCAAATGATTGGTCAAACAACCGACATCACTTACACTTGAAGCAATACTCGGGAGATTAATTTAATCTACTTTATGTTGTTTACGTAATTATGTTAGATTACTATTTTGACCAAAACTGATTAAACCTACAACACTTAATTTCGAAGCTTACTAGTCGGAACTATTTTGGTGTCATTTCACTTCCAATTTAGTGCAATTTGAATGCAAATTTGCACGTGTAAATTTATCAAATGGCAAAATCACAAGTAATTCTTTGCTCATACTATGTAAAGCATATTTTGTTTAACCGATGAGATTTTATTATGTTTATAAAAGCACTATATTAATTATTTTTTGTTAGTTTAATTGTAACGCGAAACTTCCCATCTTTTACATGTAATATAATATGGGAAATTTTTTTTTGAATTTGTAATATGAAAAATGAAGTTGAAATATATCAATTGATAAATGATTTGGAGTGAGGATGGGTATTATGTTTAAAAATAGTAAAGAAGAAATAACCAAACTGACTTTTGTATGTAATTATGAGGGGTATTTTAACAGCTCATATGGTAAAGAAAAGAAATATGAGAGGTATGAAGTTAGACATAGCTGTCTTGCTTATATCAAATTTAAGATTGATAATGATGTCTATGAACCATAGAGTATATTTTTGAATATAATCATCCATTTACTCCAGAAGATCAAAAACATTTGATTAGATGTGGCAAATTAATATATGATACTTTCAACAATGTTTTAGTTAACATGATTAAAATTGGCATTAGGGGGACTACAACATATAAGTTTTTAGCAAATGAAGTTGAAGGAAACAAAAACTTAGGTTTCAATTTACATGACTATAAAAATTATTTGCAAACGAAAAGATCTAAAGGTATAAGTGGTGAGATTGTTAAAATCTTCTAAATCATTTTCATCGCATGCAAATGCAAAATTCAATGTTCTTCTATGTTGTATAAGTAGATCGAGATAGTAGATTAACAAATTTATTTTGGAGAGATAGCTTGTCTAAATTTGATTATGATTGTTTTGGCGATGTGCTAGTGTTTGACATCACGTATTGCACCAATAGATATAACATGATATGTGCACATTTTGTTAAGGTTAATAACCATTGGAAGAATACTTTGTTCGAATGTGCACTTTTGTTGGACAAGACTATAGAATTATTTATTTAGTTATTTTATACATTTTTAAAGTTTATTAGAAATAAGACTCTGAAAATCATGTTCACTAATCAAAACGTAACCATGGAAAAAGCTATTAGAATGGTACTTCCAAATACACAACATTGTTCATGCACTTGGCACATTAGAAAAAATGCTAATAAAAACATCTCACATCTTTACAACAAGCTAGGTTTAAAGAATAAATATTTCTTCACGCTTATATATAGATGCATATCGAATGACAAATTTGAATCTAGTTGGAAGAAAATGAAAGAGGAATGGCGTATTGAGAATAACAATTGGCTTCCAAAATTATACGACCTTAGACATAAATAGAGTTTAGCTTTTAAATGTGATTCATTTACATATGATATAACATCAAGCCAAAAAAGTGAGAGCACCAATAATGTCTTCCAACATATGTCAAAGAAGAAATTAAGTTTTGTAGAATTTGTTTACTACTATGAAGAACAACCGAAACATATAAGAGAAATTGAAAATCAAATTGATTATGCTTCTTGTGGGAAGCTCAAATTGCATGTTTCAAATAATAGGATCTTGGATCATATCGCTTCAATATATACCTACACTATTTGTAAAAAGTTCAATATAGAATTTTCGCAAAATCTCTCTAAATATACTTCGAGTGATACATTTGATGTATCGATTTATTTATATGCTCTCAAGTGTATGGGGAATCAATATGAAAATATTGTTAGATTTGACTCTATAGACATTTTAATTTCTTATGAATGCAAGTTATTTGAATAAAAAAGGTAGTTGTGTAGCCATGTCTTAAAAGTGCTAATTGAGAACATATCGGTTACGAGCATTCCATCTACTTATAGTTTGAAAAAATAGACTAAATGGGCCAAATAAAGGATTGTAAGTGAAGAATCTCATCCAATGTCACTGGATATGTCTAAATTTAATCATTTTTCCATGTTAATGCAACGATCTTTTGAATTGATGAGTTTATGAATCGAAAATGTAAACACTATAAGAATAGTATCGAAGATCATAGAAAATGTGAAGGCCAAACTATCATCATATTAATCAAGTGTGATTGTGATTGATGATGTTAGTGATGATGATAATGATGCTTCTTTTTGCGATATTTTGGTATTGGACCCTATTCGAAAAAAATGAAAATAAATAATTTATGGAAGGTTTAAAAGTTCAAATGAAAAGAAAAAGAAAAAATCTAAAAAAGAAACACCCCCAAAGTGAATAGAAAGTCAATGTAAGTGACTTATTATTCTACTAAATATGATTAGGTAAATTTTTCACTTATGTTACATGATACCGATTAACATATTTATTACATTGTAATATAGAGTTGGCTATCCAAGTAACAGTTGATAAGACTTATTTTCCAAATTATTCGAGCAATCTAAATCAATTTCTATGTATCTTTTATCCTAACAACATTGGTGATCCAATGGTAAATCTAATTTTTCATAAGCATGTATGTTGCTCTTAGTCCTCCATTTGTGTGTGTGTATATATATGATTACTAATTTGGTTAATTTTTATATAGACGTAGTAGCCACCACACATCATGCCGCTAGGGATTATGAGTGAATTTTGCACATTCCCTAATTACGTACTTAATAGTTTGATATATTAATTTAGTTCTAATAGATTGTGCCTTTTTACAACTATAGAAACCTCACATTGAATGATGACATCATATATCTACAACATAATAATTTTTTTTCTTGTCCGATTGTTAAGATGAAAATGCAAGTGCAAATATAAGTACTACTACGAAATATTTCAATTAAAAAATAAATGCTCACTGAGAAATCAGTCTAGACAATTTAAATGATATATGCTGATCTAACTTAATAAATTTGTACAAATCCTTCTGCATAGTAAGTCAATTACCAAGTCGCATAAATCATTGTGTGTTGTATATGTCAAATTCACTTATTTTTCCTCATATGATCGTGAGCATAGAGAAAAGGGGGGAAAAACCTCTGTACTCAGGAAGAACATGAACTGTGTATCTAATTTGCATTTTCAAATGTCTTAAGTCCAACAAGACACATCATATTGTCATAGATGGAAGATAATTTACCTTTGTACAATAGGCTCTAACTCCTAAATTCAACTTAACTGGGCTAGAATTTTTGTATATACAACAATCACATGTTCAAGCGCAACATGCCACAAATTTTGCAGTCAAGACGCAAAAGACAAAACAAGTCAGAAAAAGAAAAAGATTGTTGACACTTAAATTTTGGCGACCTAGTTAATTGTTCATTGCATAAAATTAGAGACTAATTTTGACCCCTTGACAAAAATATTAGAGTTAAATTTCATTGCATATGGATAAGTTCATTCATTACATTAGATTAGACCGACGATGGTTTGAAGTTTTGAGTTTCATTGATTTATCTAGCTAAACCCGTGAAAACATGAAATTCAATCAAGCCCATCAAGTCCACATAGCCAAAATTGGTGATCTTGAATTGAATTCTAGAAAAGATGCAGCAAATGTGGGCTAAATATGTACGTATTTAATGGACGAATAAAGACTTAGCCATGAGAAGTCCACTCACACGATGGGCTTAAATAGAATCCAGGCGCTGCATCAATATTTTTGCTGATGGAAGAAAAGAATTAAAATCTTGAGCATATATTTGCTTCTTATGTAATCATGGCATCATATTCAATTTATGATAGAGTAGGCAAATGAAATAATAAAAAAGGATAGAAGGATTTGGTTGAGCTGGTAAGTGCGAGCGTTCAGAGAAAGCAAGTGAAAGAAAGACGAGAGAAGATTTTCGCATCACTCACAAATGGAATTTCTTTCTGAAACAATTCATCCACCGCTTGAGAACAATTTCTTTTGTTGATACAAAAGGAAAGTAAAAATTGAGAAATCTTTTGACTTCTTAACTTATAAAAGGACATAGGGGTTTTCTTCTGAGGTTGGGGGAATTCATTCTAGAGCACAACACAGAGAAGAGCACGTGAGAAAATTAGAGAAGGAGGCCAGCCATTAGAGGAGTTATTTGCATTGCAATTCACGTGGCTAGTTTGGGTCGCCTTCATCGAAAGATTCACAATTGGCATGGCTTCACAATTGAGAGAGATGATCACATGAGAGAGAGAGAGAGAGAGAGAGAGAGAGAGAGAGAGAGAGAGAGAGAGAGAGCTCTAGGCCAAGCTTTTGGCGAGAACCCCATGGCGTCGCTGCCACAGTCGCACCCTCACCGTTTCATGACGCCGTTCCCTTTATTATACGTCCCGATGAGGACGACTTGCTACAGTTCCATTCATCACGTAGCCCCAACCACCCACATAAGCGTGACTTGCAAACAGCCAGCACTTGTCGATTTGAGTTAGTGGCGTTCTTCCACTTTGGTGATCCAACAAACTTTCTTGGCAGTTATCAAGAGTCCAAGGGTTCAACAATTGCCCCAATAGACTCATGTGGTCTTTTGGTCAACCTTTTGCAGCCAAGTGTTCTCTTCCATCATACTAGAAGACCTAGCGAATTTTCTATAGCCTCAGTTTCCTGTCCGAAGCTGCTGCTATCCATATCTACTACCTAGCATGTGCTCGATATCCTTAGTGTCTAGCGACTTCAAGTTTTTTTTTTTTTTTTTGGTGCTCGGGAAAACCCAACATTGTTGCTAATCTTAAATCATGGCCAACATCACCTTGGCCGTGAAATCACCCAAAATTCCAACCGTTGTTCCTAGCCAACACAAGCCGTGATGCCCTATTGCCACTTGAGCTTGTTATCCTCCTTTGCTATTGTTTGTTGTTCACCATCAAGCACTATGAACCACTGCCGGTCACCTTTCACGATCAATTATCCGACGTTTGAATTTTGAAAGTTATTGTTACAATTAGGTAATACTCCTTACTCGATTCCATTGAATAGTTTATCACCTAAATTGATTACTTTATATCCAATGTGTATATTTGAGTGATAGGCAATATCCATTAGGATTTGTTTCCTAATCCACAAATGCACATTGATTTTTTTATTCCATCTATAAGGCTTTAGATGGAATAATTAATCACACGGGAATAAAAATGATATTTTAGATCTTTAAGGCTTAAGAAGTTAGAGGCTTTTTTTAGTCGAGGGTATTCGAACCAGCCCTAAATAGAACCCATATAACCTTAATTCCGAAGACATCCCATCTAGAAAAACTTGACCAATATCGCCCTATTAGCCTTTGCAATTTCACATATAAGATCATATCGAAGATTTTGACGTATAGACTTAAAAGATGGCTGCTGATGTTGATTTCAGGGGAACAAAGTGCCTTCATCAGTGGAAGACAGATTCAATATAACATATATATTGTGCAAGAGGTGTTACACCAGTTGAGAACGAGGAAAAGGAAAAAGCATTTCCAAGCAGTGCTGAAATTAGACATACAAAAAGCCTATGATAAAATAGAATGGGATTTTCTAGTAGGATGTTTGCTAAAACTAGGGTTTTGCGAGAAATGGGTCAACTGGATAATGCAATGTGTTACTGTTGTCACTTTCAGCTTCAAATTCAATGGAGAACCTCTCCCTTATTTCAACCCTACCAAAGGTATTAGACAAGGGGACCTGTTATCACCCCCATCTCTTCATTATGGTAGCAAACTGTTTGTCTTCTTTGATGGGAAAAGCTTTAAATGACGGGAGTATAAAAGGAATCAAGTTAAATAGGTTCTGCCCCACCTTGACTCTTTTATTATTTGCGGATGACTCTATATTCTTTCTAAATGGGTCCATATAGGAATGCCAAAATGTTGCACCTATGCTGAATCAATACTGTTATGCCTTAGGACAAGCAGTAAACCTAAACAAGTTAGGTATCTTTTTTCGCAAAGAATGTCCCCAACTATTAAGGGATAACATGGCAAGAGAGTTGAGGGTTCCGGAGCTCGATCGGATAGGAAAATACCTAGGAATCCCCTCTAATTGGGAAGCCTCAAAGAGATAGTTGTTTGCATGGATTTTGAGTAGGGTAAATATGAAATTGGAAGGTTGGAAGGAACAAATTATTTCAAAAGTAGGCAAGGAAATTCTCCTGAAATCAGTGGTATAGGCATTACCTCAATATGCCATGTCAGTTTTTAAAATTCCAGTATCAGTTTGTAAAGCAATAGAGAGAAAAATAGCTAACTTATGGTGGAAAAATGGTGAAACAAAAGCTGGTTTGCATTGGAAGAGATGGGAAATCATGAAATTAAGGAAAGACAGGGGAGGAATGGGTTTCAGGGACCTACTTACTGTAAACAAGGCTCTCCTGGGTAAACAAGCTTGGAGGTTAGTTAAGAATCCAGAAGCATTATGGAGCAAACTACTAAAAGGGCTCTACTTCTGTCGAAATGACTTTTGGCATGCTGAGAGAGGAACCACGCCTTCATGGGGATGGCAAAGTCTAATTTTGGGAAGGGAGGCCATAGCGGATTCAGTGAGACGGTCCATTGGAAATGGACAAAAAGTCAACGTTATAACAGATAAATGGCTAAAAAGAGGACTAATCGGGGGCCATCGAATAGAAATGATTCATAACAAGTATCTGAGTTGATGAATTTTGAAGCGGAATGATGGAATGAACAACTTTTAAACAATCTCTTTGATGAACAGACCACTCGGGAGATCCTTGCAATTCCAATCAACCGTCAAATTACAAATGATGAATTGGTATGGACAGGGACTAAGAATGGGTCTTTTACAGTAAAAAATGGCTATAACATATTAAGAGAACAGGCGATAGTTAAGGCAGCAACTAACTACCCTTCTTCTTCCTATCAAACACCGAGAGCACTATGAAATACTATATGGCATATGCAGACCAGCCCTAAAGTGAAGATATTTATCTAGAATGTTTGTCAAAATGCCATCCCATCCAAGGAAAATTTATGGAAAAGACGGATATTACCTTATCCCTTCCGCGACCTTTGCCGAGAAAGGATGGAAATGGCTGAGCATATCTTTTTGCTTTGCCCCTGGATAGCATGGGTATGGAGCCACCCGGATGTTAATCTACAAATGAGTCCACACGAAGCTACTCGAATCAATGCATGGTTGGCACTCTTTATAAGGAAAGACTCTCACTTACCTTCCTTGGAAGCGATTTCAAACATCCTATGGCAAATATGGAAGGAGAGAAATAACTATATCTTTCGGGGTAGTAAGCTGATTGCTTGCAAAGTTGTTGATCTGGCCCAATTTCAACAGCAAAGCTATGAAAAAGGGGTTTTAAGCATCCTCAAGAAAGAAAAGCAGAGGAAACCGACATACTTCAAATCTGGGTAGCTCTAGTAGCAGGGACTTTGAAGATCAATGTTGATGGGTCGATTTGTGAGGGGTTGACAGAAGGAGCTATAGCCTGCATCATCCGGGATTTCTCGGGCTGCCTTGTGGATGACTTCACCAAAACAATTCGGGTGGCTTCAGTTTTTCAGCTGGAAACCCTAGCTCTGTTAGAAGCTTTAAAGTATATGAAAAAGAAGTAGATGGGTGTGGTTTTGGTGGAGTCCGACTGTCAAAGCTTGGTCAACTCTCTAAAGTACGAGGAAGACTTTATCTGGTATGCACATGCTATTTGGACTGAGTGTAAAGTACTTTTGCAGACTTTACCGCTGGTGGGCCTTTTTCTTGTCCAAGAACTACAAATGCTATTGCAGACTGGGCCGCGTACGAGCAGAGGAAACAAACATTACCACCCAATTGGCTTTCTTCTCCACCCCAAGCCCTTTGGGCCCTATTATGTAATGACGCCCCACTCTTGGGTGCTGTTGAATCCTCATTAGTTATGATATAAATAAAATTTCTTCTTGTCAACTAAAAAAAAAAAAAAACATAAGGCACAAAGGAATGGATAGTAGCAGTCGGGGTAGCAAGGTGTGGCCGTGACAGAGAAATGGCTAGGGACTTTCCCTCTCGCATTCTCTCTTGTCTCTATTGTATCTCTCAACGTATGCTCTAGTTCGCCAATTACTGACCTAGAATTATAAGGACCTAATGTCTTTATACAGGGAAAATCTTAGATTCAATATTGATTATTGGGCTTTTTAACAATAAAAGGCTTAATCCCTATGGGCCTCTAATTAAACTTAAAGCCTTTTTTACTTTAATGGGCTAAACCCATTTAATTAAAGCTCAAAACTCATCCCATATCCTTAGAAATATAGGCAAGGGGGTCTCTGTGGGCTTGGCCAAGTTCTATCTCTCTTACATGCTCAATTAAGCTTAGAACCTCAAACAGATTCCAACTCTAATCATATGGGCGCAACCCAGTTCAATTAAAGCTCAGTGAACCTTCCTTTGCTCATGAAATTTCAGTGGCTGTGTACTTCCTGGGCCTAGCCGAATTTTATTGGGCTTACATGCTTATTCTAGATAGATCAATTAAGTTCACTGATCTTTATTTGAGTCCATCCACTGTTGGCTCAACTTGAATGCAATTTATAGGCTTATTCATATGCAAACTCATTGATTTTTTATTTTTATTTTTTGTTTAGGGACCTTGGTCAATCCCGAACTTTCTATGTAATGAGTTACTAAATGGCCGCCAAAATTTAGACATCAACAATCTATTTAGGAAAATAAAAGAAAGTTTTCCATTTCAAGCAACTAAAAAATGATTTCTAGTTTATTTTTAGATTTCAGTCAAACGTCGAGAAAAAAACATTCTAATATTCTTGAAAAATGACTTATTGATAATTATTTCCAGAAACTTTTCACTAAGTATATAAAGCCCTAGATTAAATAGGAGGTTATAAATACTTCAATTTAAAGCCCTAGATTAAATTAAACTTTCTATATAAACACAAAAGAGCACGGGACATCCCATTCAAATAGGAATACATATACGAAAATACAACCCCTTGCAAAACCGAAACGTAGTCTAACCGACCTTGAATGTCCTAATTTCAAATGAGACACAATCCAAACCAACTTGGGAAGTGAACATCCCACAACGCAAACAGAAAAGGGAGCATGCATGAATTGACGAGATTCCTAGGGAACGGGCAAATAGCACAACTACAGAAGAACTTTTGGGGGGCGCAATATGTAATTACAGCAAAGTTACGGGCCACAAACCTGAAAAAAAAGAAAAAGAAACAACCGACTCTGTATTTCTTCCTCGTCCTCGAACCCTGTCTCCCTCGTCTTCTCTCTCTCTCTCTCTCTCTCTCTCTATATCTCTTCCGCTTCTGTATCAGTAGGGCTCCCCATTTCGCTCCTCCTGCCTCGCTACCCCACCGGCGCACGTTACCTCCCCGCCGGCTATCCTGCGCCTCCGGAGGTAAGCTCCCCGCCGCCCTGCGCCTCTTCATTTCGGTCTCCCTCTCCCCCCTTCCGGTGCGCCCGATCACTGTGACGAAACCCTAATTAAACCCCCCGCCCGCGCCGGCTGTCGGGTCGGGCCATTTCCGGGTCCTCCGCTTCGGCTCAGTCGATTAGTTCGATCAGTCATTCCGCCCGCCGGAGCTCGGGGGCGGCTTTCGATCGGGGTTCGGGGGCTGTTGTTCCTGTTCGATTCCGCCGCCGCCGTCGTCTCGATCTTCCGGCGTTAGATCTTGTGAGGTTTGAGTTGATTCGTATTGGTTGGGGGCGGGGGCTGGGGCCGGGGGTGGGGGCGTTCGTGCTTTGATGCGTTGGCGGAGATCTGAGTCCGCCGCGGGACGAGTGAAGTGTTGGGGTCGGACATGGCCAACCCCGGAGTCGGGAGCAAATTCGTGTCGGTGAACTTGAACAAGTCTTACGGGCAGCATGCGCAGCACCACCAGGGGAGCTCTTACGGCCAGAGCCGAGCCCGGGTGGGTGGTCACGGCGGTGGAGGTGGAGGTGGAGGTGGAGGTGGAGGTGGAGGTGGAGGTATGGTGGTGCTTTCGCGGCCTCGTAGCTCACAGAAAGCTGGGCCCAAGCTTTCTGTTCCACCCCCCTTGAACTTGCCGTCTCTGCGGAAGGAGCATGAGAAATTCGATACCTTGGGAACCAGCAGCAGTGCTGCTGGCGGAGGGGCGAGTGGAAGTGGGATGAGGCCCGGTTCGTCTGGTATGGGATGGACTAAGCCTGCGAATGTCGGATTGCAGGAGAAGGAAGTTTCTGGTTCTGGTGATAAGGGTGTTTCTGGGGCAGTTGATCTGGGTATGCATAGTGCTGTTGATGCGTTGAACAAGGGAGGTAGTGCATATATGCCACCTTCGGCTCGGCCTGGACCTGTGGTGTCTGCATATCTGCCAGTGGAGAAACCTACAGTTTTGAGGGGAGAGGACTTTCCCTCTTTGCGAGCTGCGGTTCCTGCTGTATCTGGCTCATCACAGAGGCAGAAGGATGGTCTGAATCTGAAACAAAAGCTGTTATCAGGTGAAGAAGCAGGTAATGAGCAGAGGCCAAGCTCTCATACAAGCTCTCTTGTTGATATGCGTCCTCAAGGGCTGTCATCTCATCATACTTTTGCTAATGGAGTCCATCAAAATGGTGATGGGAATCATACTTTTGGCAGTTCTCGAACGTCTGAGCAGAGTCGAAAGCAGGATGATTACCTTTCAGGGCCACTGCCTCTTGTTCGCTTGAATCCAAGGTCTGATTGGGCTGATGATGAGCGTGATACTAGTCGTGGTTTGATAGAACGTGGCAGAGATAATGTCTTTACAAAGAGTGAAGCCTATTGGGATGGGGATTTTGATATGCCCAAGGCAAGTTTTCCGCCTCTCAAACCAGCTCATGGTTCTCTTGACAGGTGGGGTCAGCGTGACAATGAAACTGGGAAATATTCTTCCAGCGAAGTCCATCGAGCAGACCCTTATGGCAGAGATGTGAGAATATCTGGTGGCGAAGGCAGGGAAGGAAGCTCATGGAGAATATCTTCCCCCATTCCAAAAGGTGGAGCTGGTGTACAAGAATCCAGAAATGACAGAAACAATCTAGGTGTCAGATCATCTATGTTGAGTACTGAAACAAAAAAGGATAACAAGCACATGGCTTCACCTTTTAGAGATGGTGCTCTAGATGATCTTGGAAGGAAGGACAATGCTTATGGACAAGGCGGGAGACTGTCGTGGAACAGCAATTTAGATTCATTTAATAGTCGAGGAACAGAGTGGATGGCGAGAGACACCAAATACCCTGGTGATGGTCCGCAGAATAGTTCAGCATCCAAAAGCTCATCTGGTGGTAAAGGCCTTCCTGTGAATGATTCAATACTTAATTTTACAAAGGACAAACGTCCATTTTCGAAGAATGAAAAGCCTTATCTGGAGGATCCTTTCTTAAAGGATTTTGGTGATGGACGGGATTCTCTTTCTGGAAACCTGGTAGGCGTGGTGAAAAGGAAAAAAGATATGCTTAAGCAGACTGACTTTTATGACCCTGTCAGGGAGTCTTTTGAGGCTGAACTTGAGAGAGTTCAGAAGATGCAAGAGCAGGAACGACAGCGCATTCTCGAGGAACAAGAAAGAGCCTTGGAGCTTGCCCGTCGGGAAGAGGAGGAGAGAGCTAGGCTAGCCAGAGAGCAAGAGGAAATTCAGAGAAGGCTTGAAGAAGAAGCCAAAGAAGCTGCCTGGAGAGCAGAACAAGAAAGGTTGGAAGCCTTGCGCAGAGCTGAGGAGCAGAGGATAGCGAGGGAAGAGGAGAAGCGGAGGGTTCTCTTAGAGGAAGAGAGGAGAAAACAGGCAGCTAAGCAAAAGCTTTTAGAACTAGAGGAGAGGATGGCCAAGAAGCAGGCTGAAACAGTAAGAGGTAGTAGCAACTCTCTAATTGCAGATGAGAGGTCAGCAGCGTTGCTGAAAGAGAAAGACACTTGGAGAGTAGCAGATACAGGTGATTGGGAAGATAGTGAAAATATGGTTGAGAGGATTACTACTCCAGTATTTTCTGATTCTTCTACTTTCAATAGAACATTTGACATCGCCAGCAGGCCAAATATCTCTCGGGATAGTTCATTATCGATGGAAAGAGGGAAACCTTCTGATGCATGGAGAAGGGACCCATTTGAGACAGGGAGCAGCTCAACCTTTGGTCTGGCAGAACAAGAGGGTGGTCATTCTGGCCCCAGACGAGATGCATCACTTGGAGGAAGAACATTACAGAGGAAAGAGTTCAATGGAGCTGGATATGTCCCTTATAGGAATTACAATAAAGGAGGGTTGTCAGAGCCTCAGATGGATGATTTCCCTCACACGGGAGGGCAAAGGTGGAATCTTATTGATGGAGATCCTGTTAATAGGAATCCTGAGCTTGATCCTGAGTTTCATGAGAATTTTAATGAGAGGTTTGCTGGTGATGTTGGGTGGGGACACCGTCAGTCCCATGATTATCCTTATCCTCCATCTTCTGAACAATTTTATCAGAATTCTGAGGTCAATGGCTCTTATTCTTCTGGGAGGTCAAGGTATTCCATGAGGCAGCCTCGTGTTCTTCCTCCTCCTTCATTATCTTCGCTGCATAAGAATGCACGTGGAGGTGAAATTGAGCGTCCAGGACCGTCATATTTACTAGATAGCGAGATGAAGCATACAGGGTCTGCACGAAGTGGATCTACTCTGAATGTGGGTCACAGGGTGGGTAATCAAGAGGATGTAGATCATGACTTAGTTGTTGTCAAGCAAGAGAACACTGATGAGCAGAAACTAGATCCGCATATTGCACCAAGGTGTGACTCCCAATCCTCTCTCTCTGTTTCGAGCCCCCCTCATTCTCCTATTCATCTTTCTCATGATGATTTGGATGAATCTGGGGACTATTCTGTGAAGTCAGCAGCTGGACAGAATGGAGATTTTCTCATCCCTGAAAAGGAAGCTGTTGTCTTACCAACCAATGCTGGGCAGGTTACAGATGCTCCCGGATCTATTTCTAGTGAGGATGGAGGAGAATGGACTGAGGAGAATGATGAACTGTTGCAGGAGCAAGAAGAGTATGATGAAGATGAAGAGGGATACCGGGAAGAAGATGAAGTACGAGAAGCAGATGATGAGATTGAAGATGGACATCAAGAGTTTGATGATATTCACTTGGAGAATGAACGTTCAGCTGGGCTTGGGGACAATTTGGTTTTAGGCTTTAATGAGGGCGTTGAAGTTCCTGTGCCAAGTGATGAGTATGAACAAAGTCCAAGGAACAGAGAACTTGCTTATGCAGTGCCGTCTGTTTCTCTTGGCCATGGTCAAGAAGAGGAGTCCTCAGTCAGACTGAGCAGTGATGTGTGGACTGGTCAACATGTTGATAGTTCTCCTCAATCAAGCATGGATGCTTCATCTAGGCTGCTGCAGGAAGCAGAGAAAGCCATGCAAGGCCTGGAGATTAAGCCTAACAACATTGCTGTTACGTCAGCAGCTTCTCAGATTTTGGATAACACGGATGCTCCTGTCAGGCATGTAGTTCCATCCAGTGGCAACTTGATATTGCATTCTACTGCGTCTGCTGTTGCTGCTCACGCTGAAGCTCCTAAGCTTCAGTTTGGTCTGTTTTCTGGTCCTTCCTTGATACCATCTCCTGTGCCAGCTATTCAAATTGGTTCCATACAGATGCCTCTTCATTTGCATCCTCAAGTTACTCCATCTCTTAGTCCAATGCAGCAAGCACATCCTCCTATTTTTCAGTTTGGACAGCTCAGATACTCATCTGCATTTCCTCCAGGAATTGTGCCCATGGCTTCCCCGCCAGTATCATTGGTTCAGCCAAGTGTTCCAGCTAATTTTTCTTTTAACCATAATTGGGATGGCTCTTTGTCAGTTCAACCAAGTCAAGAAATCCCTGCCCAAAATCTTGTGAAATTGGATGATGCATCTCTGTCAGTGGAAAGCCAACCAGGCGTTGTTCCTAGGCACTTCATTCTGCCTCAAGACAAGGCAATGAAAAATTTAAATCCGTTACCAGCGAGAGAAAAGGCAGAAGGCATGTTGACCATGCAGCAGGATCGAGCAGAAAATTCTCAGTTTCTCGAGGGCAATAATGTTCCAGATTTCCAATTAGAGCAGCTGGACCAACAGAATGAAGGTGGCAAGAACTACAAATTCATGTCAAATTCGAAAAGATGGGAAGGGCAGGGCATAACTGGGATTCCATCGTCTCAGGCCATCAGGAAAGAGAAGGATTTCAATGGATCAAGGTTTCATGGCTCTGTAAATGGTGGCAAAGTGAAGCATTACGTGTTCAAGGTTAAAACCCCTGCATCTAGATCATCTATTCCAGAAAATGAGGTTTCCCAGTCAGATTCTTCAGGATACCAAAGAAGGCAGAGATGTACTGTTAGGCGAACTGAGTTCCGAGTTAGAGAGAACAGTGAAAAAAGGCGATCAGCAATCCCTGGTTCACCCTCCCTCCTTGGGTTTGATGACAGGTCAAGTGTAAATGCTAGAAGCGCAGTAATCACAGGAAGAACTGGTTCTGGAAAGGCTGTTTCATCAAGTAAACTGCCCAAGCGGACATTTGAGTCTGAAAGTGTTAGATCTGGCTCAATGAATACTCAAGAAGTGGAATCTCGAAGCAGAAATGAAAAGCGATCTTTAAAAGAATCGATCTCAAAGAGCCAGTCTGTTCATCAGCCACTCTCTCTTGAGCAAATCCCTAAGAGCAATGTCCATGAAGAAGATATTGATGCTCCTCTTCAAAGCGGTGTTGTGCGTGTTTTTCAGCAACCTGGAATAGAAGCCCCTAGTGATGAAGACGACTTCATTGAGGTGAGGTCAAAGAGGCAAATGCTGAATGACAAGCGTGAGCAAAGAGAGAAAGAGATCAAGGCAAAATCCCGTATCGCAAAGGTTTCATTAAATTTCTAGCTTCTCAATAGCTGTTGTCACTGAGATGTTGCTTACTAATGTTGTTTGTAATTCCGTTTTATTCTAGGTGCCAAGGAAGTCTCGTCCCTTGCAAAATAATAACTTCCCCAGTGGCTCCAAGAGAATCTCTTCTTTGAGAAGTGGAGAAACATTGACCTCCGGTCACACTGACTTTGCCACCGCAGATGGACGTGATTTGGCAAATATTGAAGTATCAGTTGGCTTTAGTGCCTCCATGGCGTCACAACCATTTGCTCCAATTGGGACACTTGCAGCTAAAAGTGAAGCTCAGGGTGATTCAGTTCCCCAAAATATCATGTATATACTCTATAAATCCTATAGTTGCTTTGAAAGATGAAGTACTTTATTTCAATTTTCATTTTCCTCTCTCGGTGCAGGTCCCTTCCAGCTGACATTGGAAAGAACCTTGGGCCAGGCTCAATATTTGAGAGCAAGAATAAGGTCATGGATAATGTTCAACCTTTGGACTCTTGGGGTAATTCGGGCATTAACCAACAGGTTAGTCGCATTGATGGGAAATTGTTGATAGGCTGTCTGGTGATTCATATATTTAAGCACCAACTTCTTGTTTCAGTTGTCTCTCAAGGATTGTGTTTTCTAAGATCCTCATGAATTAAGATCTTTTAGTTGGTTTCTTTGCATTATGGTAAAATAAAAGCTGTGTAACTATCTAAATATTGATTTGATTTTATACGAGTTAAATTGGGGCTTGGTTGCTGCGACAAGCTTTATTAGACTGGACAGTTTTTATAGCTTGATTCACAAAATTATAGGATGATCCGTGGAGTTTCCTTATTTTTGTTTGAAATGTTTGCTCTATTAATGTAAATAAAAGTGTGTAGAAGAGGAAGAACTTGCATTGATCCATCCTTTATAGTCTGATACTGCTTTCTGAATATGATGATTTGAAAGTGATTAAATTTTGTTGTAGGTTATGTCCCTTACACAGTCACAACTTGACGAGGCAATGAAGCCCGCTAAATTTGATGCACATGTTTCTGTTGGAGAATCTAGTTTTACAGTCACTGAGAGTAATGTGCCATTGACGTCCATATCAACAAAAGAGAAATCGTTTTCTTCAGCAGCAAGTCCAATAAATTCACTGCTTGCGGGGGAGAAAATTCAGTTTGGTGAGCATTTTATCCATGCGAAGTAATGTACCGCAAGATCCAATTATTGACATCCTTGTGTGTGGTTATTGCCAAATTCAGGTGCGGTAACATCTCCAACGGTTCTTCCTCCTAGCGGTCATGCTCTTTCTCATGGGATTGGCCCTCCAAATTCATGTCTTCCAGATGTTCAAGTTTCTCATAAACTTCCTGGAGCCGAAGATGGTTGCAACATTTTCTTTGAGAAGGATAAGAACTCAGGTGAGCCCTGTGTTCATCTAGAAGATAGTGAAGCTGAAGCTGAAGCAGCTGCTTCCGCTGTTGCTGTTGCTGCAATTAGCAGTGATGAGATAGTTGGGAATGGACTGGGTCGCTCTGTTTCTGTTTCAGATGCCAAAACATTTGGAGCTGTAGATGTTGACGGGATATCCACAGGTAGTGAAGCCTTTCACAGCTTTGTGGCAAGCATTCTTTTTTGGGTTTAGCGGAACATGTGATTGATCATGTATGCTTTATTATTAATTTTGTTAGGCGTAGCTGGTGAGCAGGAGTCAGCAAATCACTTAAGGCCAGAAGAGCCTCTGAATGTCTCTCTTCCTGCTGACCTCTCTGTTGAAACCCCTCCCATTTCCATGTGGCAACCGTTGACAAGTTCACAGAGCACTTCAAGCCAGATGCTTTCACATTTTCCTGGAGGTCCACCATCTCATTTTCCTTTCTATGAGATGAACCCAATGATGGGGAGTCCAATATTTGCTTTCGGTCCCAATGAAGAATCTGCATCTACACAACAGCAATCACAGAAGAGCAGTGCACCCAATTCAGGGCCACATGGGTCCTGGCCACAAGGCCATTCTGGTGTAGATTCATTTTACGGTCCTCCAGCTGGATTTACTGGCCCTTTCATCAGTCCCGGGGGTATACCTGGAGTTCAGGGCCCACCGCACATGGTTGTCTATAACCATTTTGCACCAGTTGGGCAGTTTGGACAGGTTGGCTTGAGTTTCATGGGCACCGCTTTCATACCTTCCGGAAGGCAACCTGATTGGAAGCACAATCCTGCGTCCGCTCCAATGGTTGGTGAGGGAGATATGAACAATTTAAATGCTGTTTCTGCCCAGCGCAATCCAGCAAACTTGCCTGCTCCAATTCAGCATCTTGCTCCTGGCTCACCTCTATTGCCCATGGCTTCCCCTATGTTTGATGTGCCTCCTTTCCAGGTAGTCATCTATTCTTTCTGGCTACACAGTTAGATCCCTGGTAGCTTTTGTCACAATCATACCTGATATAGCTCTTGTAGTGTTTTTGTCACTTAAGCATGAAACTACTAAAAAAGTGACAATTTTGGGATTTGCAGAAGATGACAATAGCCATAAATCATAAAGCAGGAGGTCCATATTTGTTGAAACTGAAATGAAAGGACATGGTCCTTCTGTTTTTAGGAGAAAATATCGGAAAAAATGATAAAAGAAAGAAGTTACTTGATTTAGAACAGCTGTGAATCTTTTATGGCAAACTTGCTGGTGACGGTATCCAGAAGAGACATTCTGGCCTCACGATGTCTTTCTATTTTGAAGTTAAGCAGCAAGATGTGAACAGGCTACACTAAGTGATTGCTCAGTGTGATATGATAATGTGTTCTTCACTTGGTGAACAAAAGAACGGATGTCAAGGACCTTGACCATTAAAATCTGCATAATAGAATTGTGGTCCTTGAAGTTTATCTTTCCAGAAGAGCTCTAATATTGAACCTTAATTTTTGTTGGCATAAAGCCTTAATAAAAGCATTACTCAACTAAAGTTAAGTCAGGAAAGAAAGAAAACTTCTGCCCTTCAGACTACAGACTGGATCTTTGTAAGTAAATATAGGGTGGGTCTTTCACATGGTAGAGGTGGAGATTTAGGAAATTTGATATCTTCTTCTTTAAGTTGGAGTAAATAATGTTGGTTGTGGATTTGTTGTCACTGCCTTCTAAGACACTGATTATTGGTTGAAAATTTTCTTTGCAGACCAATCCTGAGATGTCGGTCCATACTCGATGGACACATCTTCCTGCTTCTCCTCTCCAGTCCTCTTCAATGTCTTTGCCAATGCAGCAGCAACAAGCTGGGGCACTTCCTGCACAGTTTAATAATGGGCCTTCTGTTGACCAATCGTTAGCTGCAAACAGATATGCTGAGACTCGCACCTCAACTCCAGAAAGCAGTCGGAATTTTCCTGTGGCAACGGATGCCAGTGCCAACCGGTTGCCTGATGAGCTAGGGCTGCTAGACCCATCGAGCTCCAGTTCAGGGGCTTCTACTAGTATTGTCACCAAGAATTCACCTTTAAATGCCAGCAACGTTAATCATCAGAATCGCAGTGATAATGACGGATGCAGCTCTGAAACAGCTGCAGTTTTTGAGAACAAATCTTCCCAGCAGAGAAGTATTTCTTCCCAGAATTACAGCAGCTCTTCTGCGTATAATTATCAGAGAGGAGGCCCTTCTCAAAAGGGCAATGAATGGCCTCACCGTCGAACAGGTTTTCCAGGACGGAACAATTCTTATGGTTCAGAAAAGAGCTTTGCTTCCTCCAAGGTGAAGCAAATATATGTGGCTAAGCAGACTATTGGTGGGAAAACAGCAACCTCATAAAAGCCCATGGAAAGGTGATGCGGTCATGGCAGATAAAAGTGTGACATTTGGTATGCTCCACTATGGAACTTCTTTTTTGGGAAAGAGTCGCTTGCCTTGAAGGTGACTGCTGAGATCTGGGATTATGTAAGACTATCAAGGAGCCATGCGAACCTAATAAAACTTGCAGAAAGTATCTCAGGATAAGCATTTTTGGATTATTGTTACTGCTGAGTCCTATAACAGGTACATCCAGCGTGCTAGTTGATCTACTGGTAAGGATGCTGCTGTCCTTGGATCATTTGGTGTTTGGCTCTTAGTTTTTTTATCTCTATTCTTTGGGTTTATGTGAACTGATTGTTTATTGTCTAGGGGGAGAAAACCTCGGAAATTTGGTGACCCAACTATTTTTTTACCATGTTGGTAATCTTGATGTGTAGACTGATACGTCATGTGGAAAATACGTGTCTGTAGCAGAGTATAATACTAATGGCTTTCATGCTTGTCATGGTGTTGCAAGGCTTCCATGCTTTGAGGAAATATAATTTGATATTTCCAGTACTTGTATTGTATGTGCAACATCAGTTTTTCTCCAAGAATTCAAGAATCGCTGGCATCATTAGTTATTAGGCACCTCAACTTGTGTATCTGATTACCTTGTGGAGAATTGTAAAAGAAGATATTATGAGGAAAGTGGCGGAATGTATGCTTGTGCCATTGTACGCACATTTATGTCTACGGAGGGAGATAAAGAGATTTGTGCGGAGAGATGGATGTAGTCAGACTTTCGCTTCGGAGAGCTGTCTTAAAAGAAAATTTGAAAAATTAAGGCAGCATTGGAATGTCTCGGATCCATCAGTCCGGAAAATGGTGAAATCAATTTCGTGATTTGATTTCCATCTGATTGTTCTCTACAACAAACCAGCACTTCCGCACTTCAGCTGCCATTGCGGCGTTGCATGGGAGAAAATATTGCAACTTGGATCCAAGCTACAGTTCACATCATCCACGAATTTGTTGTAAAAGCACGTGATGTCGAAAGTTACTATTTTGAGGCTGACCCCGCCGAATATTCAAACTTCCTCAACTCACAACCATAGGAAGCTAAAAATCCCTCAAAATCTCCAACCAACAAGAAGGTGAGCACTCCTTAGAATGCCAGAATAGATTACCCTGCTGTACAAAGAAATTCTCTCGCCTCATGGTTCTTCATTTACCACGTCACTCTCTCGCTATGGATTCCAATGAATTTGCTGGAACCATACTGCTGATCATGTATGGCTGCGGCTTGTGAATTCTCAGAACGGTAGGACTGAAATCTCATTCTGCTAAGTAACACGATTTCTTAACTTCCATGAACAAGACTATAACCAGGGACTTTGCTCAACCTCCTCCTTTCCATGTCAGACCTCACTCTACTAGCATCCATCCACCGTCCCGCCACTGCATACGTATTGTGGAGCATCACATATGATGCAGAGTTGCTCGGGTCCACTTCCAACAGCATTTTGCAAACTCCCTCTGCGATTTCAGCATTTCCCTGCACCGAACAAGCACCCAGCAAAGACTCGAGAAGGGCAGTGGAAGCTAGATGAGGTGACCCTTTAACAATCTCGAAGGCCTCATGCAGATGTCCTCTTCTTCCGAGGAGGCCTACCATGCAAGAATAGTGCTCTGTATTTGGAGATACTCCCCGTTCAACCATAGAACGAAAAATCATCTTGGCTTGATGAACTAAGCCAGCATGGCTGCAAACTGACAGAATACTCAAATAAGTGACGGCATCTGGTTTCATGCCAGTGAGTTCCATCTGCGAGAGAAGGTTGAGAGCAGCCTCGAAATTTCCATGCATCCCATATGCATTGATCATCGCGCTCCAGGAGACTAAGTCCTTTTTATCGGAACTATTGAATAGATCCCTCGCTATTGATAAGTTTCCACATCTTGCATACAAGTCAATAAGGGAATTGTTGATCACAATATCTTTCTCGAAGCCCTTCCGTATCACGTAAGATAGCACAGAATGGGCAAGATTCGCAATGGTTAATTGAGCAGAAGCAGAAATTAAGATTAGGACTGTAACATGGTCAGCCTCCAATCCCATACGAAGCAACTGGCAGAAGGCATCGACTGCTTTGTTCGAATTTTTTGTTTGGACATGCATGCTCATTAGGGAATTCCACAAAGAGATGTCCAACCTATCTCCCATTTCAAACAACCTGAGGCTACATCTGATACTGTCAAATCTGGTGTACATGGATACGAGTGATGTAAGTAAGGGAGTGTCTTGTAGAATCCCTCTTCTCAGAGCAAAGGCATGTATGGACTTGCCTTGCAGCTGCGAACAACATGAAGGCGATAAATTTATCAGAGTAACATCATTTGGTGTATTGTGATCCTCCTCCATCATTTGATGAAACAACACAAGGACATCACCATCAAGTCTTTTGCGCCGATAGCCAGTCATTAGAGCATTCCATGAGACCAAATCTCTTCTAGGCATGATCTTGAAGAGCAAACTACCAGAATCAAGATCTCCACAGTTACAATACATGCTAATAAGAGCATTTACTAAAGCAACGTCCAAGGCAAACCCCATTTTGATGGCGTAACAGTGTAGACTCATCCCTTGTAGCAAATAGTCAATTGAAACATAACTCGGGAGAATACTTATCAGACTAACAAAATCCAACTTCATTTCTTCCTTTTGCATAAGATGACCAAGCTCCCACGCTTTTTCAATATGTCCAGTGTGTACACATCCCGAAATCAAAGTATTCCACGATACAACATCTCTTGAGGCCATTCTGTTAAATAGAGCAAATGAGGAAGCAAGGTCATGACATTCACAGTATAATGCCAGGAGAGCATTTGACACATTAAGATTAGAGACAAAATCCATTTTCTCACTAAATGCATGGACAGATTTTCCCAATAGAATTGGTTTAAGTTTGGAGAACGCAGAAAGAATGCTAATAATTGAAACTGGATCTGGAGTCAATCCTACAAATTGCATTTCAGAGAAAACAGCGAAACTTTCATCCAATAGCCCGTTATGCACATAACCTGAAATTAATGAATTCCATGTCAGCAAGTTTCTGTCGGGCATGTCATCGAAAAGCCACTTGGCTGAATTTATGTCCCCATGCTTGGCATAAAATGATACGAGGGAGGTTCCCACTGATACCTGACAATCTATTCCATGTTTCATTGTTAAAGCATGAAGGCATTTACCATGCACAGGATCACGCAGATTTTCACATGCAGGGATGATACACATGAACGTGACGACGTCAGGCTGAATTCCCGATCGAATCATTCGATGGAATATGTCAAACACATCAAGTGCCCTCTGTTTCTCCTTGTAAGCGTGGATCAAAGCATTCCAAACAGGCACATTCTTTTCTTGAAGAGACTCAAACATATCTCTTGCGCTACATAGATTATCGTCTAAAGCATACATTGATACCAAAGCAGGAGCCAAATATCCATTCCACAGATGTCCAGATTTAAATGCAAGTCCATGGAGAGATCTGCCGACGTCCAAACGCCCTAGGCGCGTGCACACAGGAATTATGCAGGCCAGAGTACTCACATTAGGCTTCAATCCCATCACGCGGATCTTCCCGAAAAGCTCCAGCGCTTTCTCGTGAAGGCCATTCCGAGAAGAGCCGGCGATCAGGGCATTCCAAGAAACCAAATCCGGCTCAGGAATTAAACCAATCAGCTTGTCTGCAACCTCCAAACGACCCGTCTTCGCGTAAAAATCCAACAACGCGGTCTGCACCACAACATTGGCCTCGAACCCGGCTCTCAGAGCGACGCAATGCACCTCCTTGCCGACATCGAGAGCGCCAAGAGCGGAGCAAGCCTTGAGCACGGAAGGAAGAGTGAAGCTGTCGGACGGGCAGCCGGAACCTCGGCATTTCCCGTAGACCCACACGACTTCCTCGTACAACCCGTGATCGCAGAGACCCCTGACCATCGAATTTTGCAACGGCAGAGTCACTCTGCGGGTACCCAAGAAAGAAGATAGCGCTAGACTCGGACAGCCCAGACGGAAACAGGACCTGACGAGCTCGCCGATCAAGGGGCCCTCCTCAGGGAGCCCGCTCACGATGAGGAGGCACTTCAGGGGCTTCAGACGTTGGGGGTCTTTGCAGAGCTTCAGCGCGCGGGCGACGGTGCCGGAGCCGGCCGAGGCCATGCCGGGATCGTTCAGGCGCTGCGAAGGGTGTTAGAACTTTGGAGGCGAAGCGTGGAGCCATGGGGGAGTTCGACGGCGTGGAGCGGGTCTGGTTCGCATCTCTTGGGGTGATTCCCGCCAATGGAAAAATGGAGGATGGTGTGAGGGGGAGAAAACAGGGGAGCGGAATCGAGTTCGACCCGGTTGGAATCGGTGTTGGAGAAAATGGAGGAGTTGGATTTTTAATGGACGTATCAGTCAAGTTGCATCGATCGCATGCAATTAGGAAAGTGTTTATAGGTTTAAGATCAAGTTAATCACCTTTGGAGCCGTGATTTCACTATCGAAATTTAAGTTGTCACTGTGGAAGTTCCTTACTAAATTTGACAAAGTGGGACATAGACCCCATTTCTCAACTCAATTTTGATAGATTGTTTTTTTGTTTATTGTTAAATGGGTTAGTTATATTATGTAAATCGATTTATAATAGTAAAGTACAAAATAATATGAATGTTAAATTGATTCATGATTTACTTAGATTCGACTTATCTTTACGATTCTCTCTTCACTCTCTAATATTCTCTCACTTGATATCGTGCTCGCTCCCTCCATGCTTTCATCTCACTTTTGATTTGAGTTTTTCTAGATTTGATTAAATATGAAAATATTTTAGTAATATAGATTGGGTCGAATCGAATATGAGTCACTAAACTTATGGGTTGATCAAATTATTTTCCACTTGACCCTTCCATTTGATAGATTTACCCTAATATAACTTATCAAGCAATGGAGTGCAAAGTTGAAATTTTAGCATTACTTTTATCAAACAAGTCCGGCAATTGAGAACCCATCTTATGCTTTCCCCGGTTCCGATCCACTTGGTTTCGCCTTATGATTTGTTGATGCCGTAAGATCTAGCCCATTTAGAGAGCACCGATACGAGTCCACAGTTCTATTCAAACAGCTCGTAGGACGAGTCAGCAATTCGGTTGAATTGAACATCATCGAAACATTGGATACATTCTCATCATATACGTCATCTTAGCTTACACAACAGTCTGAACATTCATGTGATACAAACAATGCTTCGGATGGCGTCCATGAGAGCCTCGTGAATGTACACAACCTTAATCCTGTTCATCAATCCTGGTTTCCTCGAGAATGCTGGCCTAGTCGGCTCTGTCCGTGCTGAACACAGTTCGCAAGACTAGTGAGCCTTTGTGGCCTTCATTCCCTTCAGGCTCAATCCTGCATTCAATAAAGGGCGAAAACTCTGAAATGGTATACTCTTATAATGACAGGCGAACTTTACCACTAATTTGAGAACTGAGTATATAAGAGTGGCTCTTACAGAAGCTCCCCCATGAAAAGGTAAAGGAGAGACAATTTCTCCACTGGCCCCATGGCTCGTCAGTTCATACACCATAAACCTCTCTCAGCACATCCAATACTCTGTTAGCTATTTCTGGCCCAAACAACCTCGGAAAGCTGGACCCGAGATCGATCTCGATAGTTTTCCTCTTAGTTATCCCGTCCCTTCTCTCTAAGTATGCTCTGTCCTCCTCGTCCACATTTCTATCCACGGCGGCACACTTGTCCAGCCATATTCCCAGGACCTCTCTGGCAACAGGAGAGATGTGACTCTCAATGATCTCGTCCAAGCGTTCCGCTTTACCTGCCTCACTCTCTATGCGAAGCATGATAGCTGTGGGAGAGACCACGCAGCGTATGTAAAGGGATGAGGAGAAATAAGGCTGAGCCTCTGGAAACTTCTCGAGCGCTTGCCTGCGGGACTCCAACTGGGTTTCCTCGTAGAATGTCGAAAGGTAGTCAGGGGAAGTTACGAGGTCCTTGCGTGGTGGTAAATCAAGGATTAGGACCAACGATGTCGGGCTGCTCCGTATGAGCTCGAACAGAAAATTCGGAGCGTCAGTTGAATTGTTGAGGTAGGCCGAAAGGCTGGTTATGTTCAGCGATCCTCCAGTTGGAAGCTGACAGTTTAGCCAACTTCCTAACAAGAAATCAACCTGACAAACCAAAACAAAATAATTAAACGAACAACACACGTCCCAGAACTGAACTCAAAATTCCCTAGATGATCTATACATCACAATAATTTACAAAGGATTGACTTGGTGCAGGTTCACAATCATCACAAACCACCATGTTTCGGACAGATATAAACAATAGTTCGAGGGAAAGACAGTGAACATACAAAAGTTAATCTGCACTTGAAAGAATCTAATCGCTGTATTAGACAGTGTCATCAGAACATCAGCTCTACGAAAACTTTCCTCGAGGGTAAAAAGCTGTAGACCGAAGCAATCAATGGACTCCACAAAGCAATAGCAAAATAGTGGCAGACAGAATAAGTTCCTTAGCTATTGCCTATACAGCCAAGAGAAAAGATTGCTTTGATGAGGTTGAGGCCTACAAAGCCTCCCATTTCCAGAGCAACGCAAAGGAGATGCATCAGAGCAGGGCCTCCAAAAAGCGCCGCAATTCCTGCCGCCAAGAACTTGACAACTGGACCTCACAATTCATCCGGTCCAGATTCGATCCATAAGTTATAGCATCTAGCTATGAGTAGACTACATCAAAATGGAGGGCAGCTAAATTTTGATCATAGTAGAACAAGAACTCGATTCTTCATGTGAAGTATTTCTTGCCAAGCTATCCATTCATCGAGGCTTATGGAATTACGCATCATATGCATCATCCTATATGAGAAGATCTACAGGTAATCCACACACAAATATGAAAAGAATCAGTTTTGTGCACGAGCAGCTATCGCGACATGAAGGAAACTTCTCAAGAACCTCGGCATGGAATATACACATACACATACGTACACCATGCTTCGTCGAACGACTAGGAAAAACACCTCCATCAGCCCCGGCTGGAATTTATGTAGAACATAGCCTCAATCCAATAGCTAAATTGGACAAGAACTTCAGATCACGGTTGTTCAAGCTCTCCCTCTCTCTCTCTCTCTCTAAAATCCACTCTCAAGCTTCTCTCACGACTCACAAGCTCTTCTCGAGCCTTCAATTCCGCCACCGCGCTCCGTCGCAGACCGCAAAACCGACGGAAAAGTCACCATCTCTTGAAGACGGAAAGAGCGAATCGTACCTTGGATGCACCCTGGCCGCGCCTGACGTGGAGGGATCCCCGGGCCGAGCCGGCGTCGTTCTGGTAGTACCGGACGTCGTGCGGGAGAGCGCAGGGGAGCAGCTGAGGCCCCAGCCGCTCCTCCACCGCGGACACGAGGCCGATCATCAGGCTCCGGTGCGGGGCCGACACGTGGGGGAACTCCATGAACTTGTCCGCAGCTTCCATCGAGGACGCCGGCGACGGCGATCGAGAGGAAGAAGAAGCCGCGAACCGAGCGAAGGAAGAGCGAGGAGGCGGGAATCCAGAAGGCGACGGCGGCGGCGGCGGGGAGAGCAGAGAGAAGTGGCGGAAGATGACTGCCATTAGCTTCCAACGGACACCAAAATATCTGCCACGGGCATGATCGATCCATTAATTTTGTGAATAATAATAATAAATACAGGTTCAAATTTCTGAAAGGGATAATTGTAATTTCAGTCCTCTAAACCCGAACGAGTTTTGCAATTGGGTCCTCGAACTCTTCCTTCGAGGATCCAATTGCAAAAACTGCGCAAGTCAAAGGATCAAATTTGGACTATGCCTCTCTGAAGTTGACTCTTAGATTTGCAAATGGTACCGAGTGAGTAGTTATGAATCAAATCAAATTAATATAAATTCTTATAGTAATTAAGGGGATTGGAACCTATTCCCTGCAAATTCCTTACCGAAGCTATAATTGAGAAAAAGGGGTCTTGCAATTTTCTATACTAACTCCTTAGAATCATAGCGTCATCAAATTTTCAGCATCTTATAATAATTTTTAAAAAGTCGACTCATCTAGTTTTGAGGCATTGCAATTTTTAAAACATATAGTGCTAAAGTACACATATCACGGCACTTTATGGTATATTATGCCCGCAATGCAATATAGTCACAATACAATTACAGTCGTACCAAACACATGCATGATCACGAAGGTTTCTCCTCCTTCCCTTGCATTTCATTTAAAGAGAAAGTCATGAAGATTGAGCCTAGAGCTCTCAATCACCATAAGCAAACGTTGCTTTGGCGATACCCATCTCCGTGGGGCCCTTGACTTTATTGTTCATGGTGCAGAAAAAAAAGCCAAAAGATACATCAATCGAAACACAAGTAATAAATGATAAAAGCAAAATCGAAATCATATAAGACGCAAAACATACGTGAAACCCAAAATGAAAAAAACCATGGGAGAAAGAAGGATTTCACTATCTTTAACAAAGAGTACGAGAGTATAATTTAAGAGCTCAAAAACCTCTTGGTGAGCTGTTAGATCTAAAGATTCAATAAGAAGATAGGAAAAATAAAAGAAGGGAATTTTATGGAGACTAAGATTATAGATGTATTGTTGAGCACATCCTTTTATAGTCTCCTTTCAAAAACCCTAAAAAATAAATGTGCATGGTCCAAAATACCCTTTATCTTTAATTTGAAAGTCAAAATTTAACAAATCTCCACATTGACTTCAAATTTCCAAAGAAATGTTATGCCAAACACCACAAGACCTCTCTCTCACCACCAAAAAAAAGTGACCACACAAGGTCATTCCCAAAACGATGGAATTGAGGATACACTCCCCTAAGTCTACGTGAGTGTATTCGGTGTAGGAAATAAATAAGGAATGAAATGCCACTAACTCCGCTTAAGCAAATCAAATGGTTAAAACATCGATCAAGTCCAAGCAATGCTTGAACTCAGTCAAAGAAACTAATTTGATCAACATATCTATCGGATTATCCGCCATAGATACTTTTTTAATTGTAACTATATCGTTAGCAACCTCATCACATACAAAGTGATATCGTATGTCGATATGTTTTGTCCTCTTGTAATACATCGCATTCTTGGTCAATTGGATCGCACTTTGGTTATCGCAAAAAATAACAAAGGCTCCCTCCTGCTTTATCCCAACATCTACAACCAAACGCTTCAACCAAAGAGCTTCCTTTATTACTTCCGCTACTGTCATGTACTCTGTTTCGGTGGTAGACAAAGCAACTATGTCTTGCAAAATTGCTCTCCAACTAACTAGGGAACCATTAAGCATAAAAGCATACCTGTCAAAGATTTCTTTTTGTCAAGATTGCCTTTATAGTTAGAATCAACGAAGCTAACAACTAAATGTCCTATATCACAACCTTGATCAAAGACCAAACCCATATTTGAGGTATCCCAAATGTACCGAAGAATCAATTTCACGGCTTGCCAGTGAGCTTTACTTGGATGTGTCTTACCTACTCATAACACTAATAGCCTAACAAATATCCAAACGAGTAAACCATAACATACATAAGACTACCCACAGCACTAGAATATGTAACTTGAGACATCTTATCTCCTCTTTTTTAGTTTTAGGTGATAAAAAAATCGAAAGCCTCAAATGGGACGCCAAATGAATACTTATTGGTATGGCATTTTTCATGTAAAAGCATTCAAGGACTTTCTCAATATACATCTTTTGCGAGAGGTATAATTTCCCACTATGTTTATATCTGCAAATCTCCATACCTAGAATTTTCTTAGTTGTTCCAAGATTCTTCATCTCAAATTCATTACTAAGTTGCCTCTTCAACCGTTGTATCTCTAACATGTTCTTCGCTACAATAAGCATGTCATCTACATATAACAACAAATAAATAAAAGAACCATCATGCAATCTCTTATAATACACACAATTGTCATGTGCACTTTATGAGTGGTTATTTAAGAAGTACCGACACTCTCTAAGAGCTTTTGTGTCGTATTCGACACTTTGAAACATGTTCGACATGCTTCGACATGTGTTCAACACGCTTCGACATGTTCCGACACGCGGTCAATGAGTATCGAAAAATTTGACACCTGATCAACTTTTTCCTGACATGCTCTAGCACGCGAGTCTAAATTTCGACACGCACCAACCGCTTCAAACCCACCAAACCAAAAATAAGTTAAAAATAAAAGGAACAACTCAAGGAAGGAGTTGTGGGAGAACAGTGATGGGCTCTGAAATCATAACTTGCAGCTTTGGAATCATGTTCGATTTCACTTCCAATAGTAGGCGAGCCAAAAAACTCAAGCTTTAGGAAGGGGACCAAACTTTGGGGGGAAACTCTAATGACTCGTTGGAATGTTAGACCTCGAACAAAACAAGGAACATGGGGGTGAAGGGGAGGGGAAATCTACTACAAGTAAAAGAGAGCTGAGAGAATCGAGGGGAACCCAGTCAAAGGACAAGAAGAGAACCACCTACCGAGGAGGAGGAGGAGGAGGAGGAGGAGGAGGAGGAGTGACGACGGATCTAGAGGAGAAAGAAGATGGAAGATGGAAAGAGGAAGAAGAAGGTGGTGGGAAGAGAGATTAAGGAAAAATGGAGGTGGGGGCTCCATTGGGGGAATACATTGCACACACACATGGAGGTGATTGGATCGAGATTTGAGGTCGTATTAGGGGTGGCGGTCAAATTTGCGAGGAGAGAGAGAAATCAAGAGGGAGTGGGGAATATAAAAAAGTCATTGTTAGGAAGAAAATCAGTCAACACATTTTAACCATTATATTGTTCGTCCTGCCCCCTTCTGTCCAAAGAGAGAGATAGAGAAAGAGAGGAAGGAAGCTAACTTGGATATGCAATTTTGTGCATTGCACATCCCCTTTCCTTTATTATTTCCCAATAATAAAAATTATTGAAATAGAATGTAGTTGAATTTATCAAATTGAAATAAAAAATTATATTAACAAATGATGGATTAATACTTTTATTATAAATTTATTATAAGCTCTTTTTTATTATTTATTTATTTATTTGTAAATTTGAATCAAATAAATTTGATTGAAATAATCATAATATAAAAATATATATTTAATATACAATGTGTCCCAACATATTGCAATTCTTTATTTTTTTTAGAAATGATGTGTCGGTATGTCGTATTGTATCATATCCTGTATTGCGTGTCCATGTCGATGCTACTTAGGTGGTCATAACTCAACATAAAATTATCAAACTTTTTGTATCATTACCATGGAAATTGTTGAAATATATAAAGAACATTTCAACTTGCAAACATGATCTTTTTTACCGAATCCCTCATGCAGAGACATATAAAGTGTCTCTGAAAAGCGGTTTTGACATCAAATTGCTCAAGTTCTAGATCATAAAGGGTCACTAACGTGAACAACATATTAATGAAACTATGTTTCACAACTGGAGAGAACATGTCATTGAACTTGACTAAAACCCTTCACTTCTAAACATGTTTTAAATCTTTCATCTTTAGCCCCTAGAATTCCTTTTTTTTTTCTTTTGAAGATCCACTTGCACCCAACGGCTCTTTTACCCTTAGGCAATTTCATAAGATCCCAAGTTTAGTTCTTATAAAGAAACTCCATCTCTTCATTCACAACAACAAGCCACCTCTCAGATTTAGAATAAATACTAGCTTCATGGAAGGTAGAAGATTCTTCAATGCCAAGCTCTTCAACAACTGTAAGAGCATATGCTACCAAATCAGTGAAAACATATCTTAGGGGAGGCTTAATTTATCATTTAGCCATCCCCACAATCAAACTCTAAGGTTACTCAATTTCTTCTACATCGTCTCTGATAGAATCTAAGTCTTGTTACTCATCATTACTTTTTGGCTAGATAGGAACATCTTCAAATATTCTCCATGGATGCTCTACATGAAGCTCCACCTCTTTCCCAACATTCTCCTCATCAATATTTGTAGACTCAGTAATAACCTTTCTTTGTTCAAGTATAGAATTTTCATATTTTGACAGCTAAGGATTAGAACACCACAACCTATACCCTTTAACCGCGTACGCATAACCAACAAAAATACATTTTTTTGGCTTTAGGTTCAAAGTTATCCTCTTTTGCATGATAAGAAGCAGGACATCCAAATATTTTAAAATCAAAATAATTAGAAAGTTTACCTAACCATACTTCATTAAGAGTCTTACATTCAATTGTGGTTGAAGGAGCACAATTCACCAAATAACATGCCATTTTCATGGCTTCAATCCAGAATCTTCCCCAAGTCAAGCACTAGAGATCAAACACTTAATTCTCTCTAAAAGTGTTTGGTTCATGCACTCTGCCACCCCATTCTATTGAGGGGTGTACCTAATTATTTGATGTCGAACAATCTTTGAATTTTCACGATACTTGTTGAAATCGCCTCCGCAAAACTCAAGACCATCGTCCGTTCTAAGATGCTTTATCTTCTTCTTAGTTTGATTTTCTATCAACATATTCCACTTCTTGAACGTATAAAATACATCACTTTTATGCTTTAAGAAATAAACCCAAACTTTCCTAGAAAAGTCATCAATAAATCTCATAAGATAAATTGCATCGCCCTTAAATGTTATCTTGCTGGTTCTATAGTTAATAGTACCCTTTGTTGAGTGTATCATAGTATTGAAACTAACTCTGCGATGCTTCCCCAAAACACGATGTTTGCAAAAGTCAAGTGAAACCATATGATTACCACAAAGTCAACTATGTTTACTCAAGATGTCCATTCTCCTTTCGCTCATCCACAACCTTGTTTTTTCAGAATTTGAAGAGGATTATATATTTAAAGAATCCATAATGGTACTTCCCTACAGAATATGAATGTTGTTCTTCTGGTTACTTCTCATCACAATCAAGGAGCCTTTTGAAATTTGCAAAACTCCATCTTCACCTGTGTATATGCACCTAATAGAATCTAAATTCTCAACAAAATAAGGCTCTTCTTCAAATTTGGAATGTGCCTAACATTTGTCAAGTTTCTTACTACATGGTCGTGACATTTAATCCATATCGTACCAATACCCATAATCTTGCAAACTACATTGTTACCCATCAAAATTGAACCACTACTGACTTTCTCATATATGTGGAACCAATCTCTATGTGGACACATTGTTTGAAGACAAAATAGTAAGAACATTGTTTACATTAACTAACTCCTTATTTTTCATCAAACTAGTTGAATTGGAACTCTCCATCGGAAGTCCAGTATATCAGAACAGTCGATTGTGGTCCCATCAAATTTCACATGGTATAAAAGTTAGAGATTCTGAGTTCGAATTTTTCCAAGCTTCATTTGCCTCCCTAATTAAATCTCCATGCTTAATACTACAGCTACACATCAATCACAATTGTTTTTTTTTTTTTTTTGGTAAAAACATCAATCACAATTGTTTTGTTTTTCTATACTATTTTGATTTAGGGTGCATTTATTTTATGAAAAATGAATCATTTCAAAAATATTTTCCTTAAAATAATCACTTGTACTTCTTAAGAAAATGAACAAATAAAAAATGCTTTCATTGTTCGGTAAATATTTAGATATAAATTATTATCGATAAAGAATACATTTCTTGTCAACTAATTATTTCAAGTGATATAATCAATTATTTTCAAAAAAATGTTTTTTACATTGTTCATTTTTTATAAAACAAACGGAGCCTTAAATTGAACTTGGGCTCTCTTATGAAGATGTAGCAAGAAAAAATGAGTGCCTTCTATGCAATTTTCGAGAATTACTTCTAAAAGTAATAATCTAAGTGAATTTAAATAAATTAGTAATACTCAAGACTCAATAAAAGTGTGCTTATTTGATGAATTATTCTTTCATTTTCCAAAAAACATGAGTTTTTTGAAGGATAGGAAGGAAGCGGGTTGGTAACCCCCTACGAAATGTTAGATTTGAGACAGGGCCTGTACATTTTAAACGAGCCAATCACCCCATCATGGTTCTTGTGGGAGTAGGGCCAAGGCCATCCTACTTTCATGTTGCATAAGGACTAAGGCTTTTGGAGATCAAGGAGTAAGGGTGAGTAGTTCAAGGTTCTATATTGGTTCCACTTGGAACCTACCCACTAGAATAAGTATATTATTTATTGCAAATTGGAACCTACCTTATAATAGGTTCCATAGTCGGTTTTGGATTCTACTCAAAATTAATTAAATGATTGCAATGAATTATTACATTTAACAACCAACATTTGTTGTTACAATCCATTGACCTCAACTTATATTTAGACACACGAAAAATATGAAACATTAATAAAATAAAAGTTTCAATCATAAAATGAAAGCCCAAACTAGTTTTAAATTATACACTCATTATTAGATGTTTTAGAATACCATAGAATCACACGCAAGCACAGACCAAGAGAAACACAAAAACAATTCCTAAGTTCCATCTATCTAAAATTTGAAATCTACTCATTGAAACAAGTTTATCAAATTTTAGAATCTGAAACTGAATGAGTTCTCATCAATCTTATTATTCGATTCCAAATTTTACCTTGGTACGCGATTGGAGAATTAAAATCTGTGATCATAACCATTCAATACTAAATATTACATCACTAGGCAAATCACCGCGGTGGTGACATGATATTCGAAAAGCTACTTAAAGAAGCAAGTTCCAATAGCATTTGATTGACTAGGAGTGTGGAGACCCTTCTTCATTTTCTCAATCCCCACTTGCTCCACCACCAACAAATTTACAGACTTAGGAACCCTATCTATCTATTTCATCAGAGTCCGTATTACCAAACCCAAAAATAAAAAATAAATTCTGAAGTACAAAAAATAAAAATTAAAAAAAAGAACACGAGAGAGAAATTGAAACCTTTAAGGTTGGTGAGTCTCTTTCTCCATTACTAAACCAACGACCGACCGATCAAATCAAGTCCCTAAAAGTTAAAACTTCGCACTCCGGTGCGCCCGAGGTGCAACGAGCTTACAGTGCACCCCGGCCCCGCATCGCTTTTCCGACCGCACGATCAGTTGCAGACCTTGCTGGTCTTCATCAAGGGCTGACGAAACTCCATCCCCACGGGCCCCACTTTGTCCTCGCGGGCCCTCTTCCTCTCCTCCTTCCCCTTCCCGTTCAGCCACACCCCGAACAGCTTCGTGCTCTTCTCGCCGTCCACTTCCGCCGCTGCTTTTTCGTCGTCGTCGTCATCGTCGCGATCGATGCCGTCGGCGCCGTCCCCGGCGGCCGCCAACGCCGCCGTCCCCCGGCACCCTCGCCGCACGATGCGGTCGATCTGGTCGGGGGCCACCTTCAGGCACTCCGTCAGGAACGCCACCAGATCGTCGCAGTGCTTCTTCGCCTGCGCCAGCTCCGAGCTCAGGGCCTCGTTGTCCCTCCTCAGCTTCTCGTTCTCGCCCGTCAGGCCCGCGAACTGGGCGGCCGTCGCGGCGGCGGCGACGGCCGCCGTCTCCACCGAGCCCGCGTTCTTCGAGTCAGCCGGGGACGACGTGGACGTGGACCCCATGTCCTCGCCCGAGCTCTCCGGCGAGGCCTGCCCCCCAGCGGCCCCGGCGGCCGATTTCGCGGCGCCGGAGGCCGGGGGGTTCGGGGGCGTCGCCGCCGTCTTGCGGCGGCGGATCTCGGAGAGGAGTTCTTTCTGGCCCCGCTGGAAGCGGTCGTTGGCGAACTCCCATTTGTCCGGCACGATCTTTCTGAAGCCCTGCGAAAGAGGCCTTGCGTACGGGATCAACCATTGTCCATTTTCGCATCGCAAATATAAACAAACGAAAATATTTTTTATCATACACGAAGAATATTTACATATAAATTATTATCGATAAATGTTTTACATTCCAACCAAAAAAATATTCTAAAGAAAAAATGTAATTACATTCATTTACGAAATACACGTGGCGCCAGTAGGTACGCCTTGGTTCTAGTATCTTATATCCTCACAATGCGTTCAAGGCTATTTAATAGGGTGAATGTTTTGGTTTATTTAGTGAAGAGATAACTCAAAAGCCTTCCACCGAAATCTATAAGTTTTTAAAATTTACGGAAAATACAATAGATCCTACTTGCGATTACATAGAAATTTCGAAAAGTATTTTCGCTCTTAAATAGTTGTAAAAGTTTGCACAAATTGTAAAAGTAAAAGATAAAATTTAAATTCACTCCAAAAGACAAGCCATAACATAATAAATGGTAAAATGGCCAAAGATTGTACTTCACGAGTGATCAATTAATTTTCTTGCTTAATTCACCACCTTCAAAAAGCTAATTTTTCTTGGCATTTTTTTTTTTGTAAGAACTTTTTTCTTTTGAATTTTTATTGCGAGCAATCGATTTTGATTTATTCAATTACCTGAATATATTCTTGAAAATTGTATTGACATCATTTCATTATTGAATTTTTCATATATGAAAAGGGGCTTCGCACCAAATTATTCCAAATACAATTCTTACATAAGAAAAGAAATTTTCCACGTATGAAATTAGAATAGACTAATATGAAACTGAGCGATCAAAATAATTAATAAATCAAGAGCGAAGAGTTCCCAGAAAAATGCTAAGTAGGAAAAGACGAGGCAAGACGCGCGTAAAATCTTTTCTGGAAAGGGACCTTCCCATTGGTCAGCGACAGAATCTACTTTTTCAAGATCATCGGCCATCAATTTGGACCATATTGGACGGCCAAATCGGAAATTAAGGGCACCCGTTTGCGTGCCGCGGGAATAATCAAACACCCAAAAGATCTAGCTGGAGAATTTATCCCTTCAATCACTACATTCATAGTCAAAGATAGATAACGAAAATACATAATATACTTTTTCAACGTATGTATGTATATTTAATTATTGTGTGTGGGAATATGTTCTGAACCCATGGTTACTCACGTTTTGCTTGTTGGATAATTCTTAGAAACACTTCTCCTAGACACAAGTTTGTCAGGAAAATTATTCAATTAGTTTGGACCTTATCGTATGGGTGTCTATTGGATCTTAAATTCTTTGATTTTGTTAATTCAATCCTAGATTTTTGTATGAAATTTTAATATAGTCATTCCGATTAATTTTCACCAAAAATCACTAAAATGACGGTCCGATCATTACTAATTGCTTTATGTGGCACATTGTCATATTAGCAATTTTTGATGAAAATTGATTGAAAGGGCTACATTAAAAATTCGCACGAATGTTTATGATGAAATTGTCAAAATTGAAAAGTTAAGTAAATTGATAAGTGATTGGATAATTTCCCTAAAATCTAACTAAATGCAGATGTCAACACTATTAATGTATGGATTGTAACTGCTAACTATTTCACTAACCAAACTACTCAACAACTGTGGATGCCGCATCTGGACAAGTTTTTGTCTAGGATTTTTGTCCTGATCTGTCACCTCAAGTTGTTAAAGAAAATAAATGCAAGAGCAATGTCCTGGCTTTATTTTCAAGTTTCTATCATTAAGGCTCCTCATGAAAAATGAATAAACTGAATTTTTTTCAAAAAAAAAATAATCACTTATATCGCTAACAAAAATAGATTAATGGAATTTTTTTCATTATTCATGGCAATGTGTAAACATAAATTTGCTATTAATAATGAAACATTTTACATTGTCTAATTATTTTTAGCAATATAATTTTTTTTTAAGAAAAAAATTCTGCGAAACAAATAAAGTCTAATATCGCATACTTTCTATGTTTTGGTTAGATAATGAGACTACTACTTCTACACATTTTTCACCAAATTAATCATGCTTCTTCGCATTAACTATTCTTCTTATATCAGACCCCCGACATATTTGCAACGGATTTTATGCTTTTTATGACTTTAAATGAACTTATGTTTCGCTTGTTTTGTCAAAAACAAATGATTTTAGAAAAATTTTTCCTAAAAGCGATCGTTTTTATTGTCTAAGATAATCAATTAATGAAAAAAAAGTTCATTATTAACAACGATTTTTTTTTAACAATAGAAACAATCATTTTTAGAAAATATGATCTAAATAATTTATTTTTCGCGAAAAAATTGATATCTGTTTAAACATTGTGACAACGACACTATTAGTTAGGTTTGGACTTTTGGAAATATGGCTAGCTAGTCAATACGCAGTTCACATAATTCTCCTTTGAATATCGGGAAAAAGAAATTTCGAATTATTTATCATTTTTCTCTTGATAGTCCAAATAAATATTAATTAAAAAAATTGACAAACTCGAACCAAAGGTTCGCGCGTGCGCCCGCCCGAGTCAATTATGTACAGCCGAAAGCACAACTGCGATCGCTTGACCACATCTTATTTAATATGAATGGAAACAGAAAAGGGCAGAATCGTCAATTCAGTCCCCTAAGGGAGGGCGCTTCCAGGTTAGGCAGGTCTTGGAATTGACCCCTTGGGCTCGAGGGGCCAATTTGCAAATATTATTAAATTATTTCTCAGCAAGACCTCATCCTAAAAGTTCCTAAATAAGACCAAAGTAATTTCATAATTATCCTAATTTAGTAGAATTAAGAACATACGATCATTTTGCTATGTTATACAAAAAAAAGTTTACAATTTTGTGTTTCAAATACTCATTTAAAATCATGTCGCGGGACTTTTTATGCTAATTTTTCCCTATTTTTTCACCACACCTACCTTACCCTTTTTTTTTTAATTTCCCAAGCTAGCTCCGTAATCATATAATTATATAGACCAATTAGAAACATCCCACGAAAAGCACGAAAAATTTATTTTCCTCTTTTCTCGATTTCTCCGCAGAAAAGAAAAAGGAAAAATCACATGCAGGTCACCTAAAAACGGGGAATAAAATAATAATAATAATAATAATGACAATAATTGAAAATGGAAAATTTAAGAGAAAAAGAAGGTAGATGGGGAACTTACGTAGGTGTTGAGCTGGCGGACGAAGCTGGAGAAGTTGTTGTGCTTGAAAGAGCTGGGGAGCAGGTCCTTGGCGAACTCCGCCGTCTTCCACACCACGAACGTCCGGCCGCTCTCCCCCCACGAGATGACGTCGTCGGTGGCCGGATCGTCCACCAGCTGGTACGTCTTCGTCAGGAAGGGCGCCGGAGCCGAGCGCTGTGCCATCCCCTTATCGTCTGTTCCCGATTTGCCCCTCCCCGGCAGCAAGAATTACAGTTTCAGGAGGGAAGAAAACAGAGAGAGAGAGAGAGAGAGAGAGAGAGAGAGAGAGGAGATTGAAGGGTTTGGTGGTGATCAGATGGAGCAACTAAAGAGAAGGAGAGCGGTGAGGAACTCCCAGCCCCAGCAGTAGAACCCAGAGATGTGGACCAGGCTGTGGCAAGCTCTCTTCCTTCTTGTATCAGCTGCTTCCATGGCTGAACATAACTCCCCTCATCAATGGAAAGACAAAGATGGGAAAAAAGAGAAGAGAGAGAAGGGGAAGAGAAGAGAAGATAATTTTTTTTCTTGAGATGGGGGCTCTTTGGAAACTTATAGAGAAGGAGGAGGCTTCTTCTTGGTCATGATGATGATGGGTGTTTGGGTATAGTTCTAGAAGTGTTGAGAAGCAGAAAATATTTTTAAAGTATCACCCCCACTTTGGTCATCTTTCAAAGGAGAGAGAGAGAGAGATGGACAACACGCATTTTCTTGCTTTCCTCAAGAAAATGATGAGAGAGAGAGAGAGAGAGAGAGAGAGAGAGAGATGGAGGGGGAAAGGGGGGGATGAGGGGAATTTTCTAAGGTTGGGTTTTCTTGGTCGTTTCTTGGAGGAAGCTTCTCACACAATGTCTACACCCTAGATCTTTTTCGTTCTTTTAATAATCGCGAGGGGGGAGGACCCGCACCGTTCTTCATTATGCCCGATCGAGACGGGCCAGTTACTTGCGGGTTGCAATAAAGCCTCCCCACCATCATTGCGCCGGAAGGATGGATTCAGACTCGGCACCTGAACATGGTATCGAGCCCGCACCGCCGTTTTTCATGCATCGTCTCGGGAGAACTGTCGCTTCTAGACTCGTTCTATTAGATCACTTCAACTCGAGTATTGGAAAGTAATTGGAGAGTCTTGTCAATGAGTATCTCGAGAAAATCACCCATTATATATCTCGTAAATAACATTTGATTTTCACGGTATCGATTACACATGTTAAAAGCTAACATATTAGTATTCTTTCTTCAAATGATGATTATATTACTATTAGATGAGTGGTCTTTGAAGAGAGGGCCTCCTTCACGTGGGAGTGTTTTGGTTTTCTTCCCCAGGGTGAGGAAGTATGGCGGAGGGAGCGGGTGAGAAGACATTTCCTTTTCCCCCACCTACCACCTTTCCATTTTCAATTGCTTCTTCTCATCGTCACTTTGAATTTGGTTGTTTTGCTTTTATATATATATATATATCCAAGGGGGTCCTGATCTTTCATCCCCTGATTGGTGTGTCGCTCCCTCACCCTGTCGTCCTTTCGTTTTCCTTCTGTTTCGGGTGCTCTTGCAAGGCCATCGATTTGGGTTCTCCAAGGATTTTGCCAATCCTTAAACGAGGATTCATCATCTGTCCGAGGACCCAGTTGCCCCGTCAATGATCAAGGACGGCTCGTCTGGGTCGGCGATGGTAGAGTTATTGGAGTGTCTTCATGATTTGATTTGGAGAAACTTAGCACTGCTATATGAGGATGTAATTTTCATGCGTCCGAGAAAAATATCATGCACATCTGAAGGAAGTTCTTGGATACTCCAGGGATAGTCCCAACCATCCATTTCGAAAAGGACAGCACTGAAATCTATTATTGCCCACTTAGATTACACTGGAAATACAAAATAGAGATTTTTATAGACTCGTCAATCTTTACTAAAGGTATTCACAATTGAATAGAGCTTGACTCGATACGTTGTTGTAAATTTGGATCGAACAACATAATAGGATAGTATTCATCAATGACTTTTCAGAGACACCTAATTTGTTGAAATCCGAAGGGGCGATTTCAAGATATCACACTTTTAATTCTCAGCTATTTCAATCTTAAGATTGTAGGGAAATTGTGATTTTCTCAGTTGAACAAATACATTTTTGTAGACCTAATCACGAGCCTTTCGACACTTTGCAAAGCTCGCCAATAGGAGTTCGAATCAAGATATCGCGACTTTCCACCATTATCGTCCATTTATCCCATATCACATAAAACCTAAGATCCCAATACTTTCTTACTAATCGGGTCATGTTTTTAGAAAATTTGGCTTATACGCTTTTTCACTTGGAGCAAAGATCAGGTCAATTTGACAATAAGAATATGTTCATTTCGTGGAAAATGGGCTATTTCTGGAAAATATTTTCTCAGAAATCATTTTCCAGGAAAATGATAATATTTTCTAGTGTTCGGCTAAAATATGAAAATGTTTCGGAAAATATTTTCTGGTGTTCGGTAGGGAAAATATTTTCTAAGACTTCACAACTTAGGTATGCATCACTTACTGACTTATAAATCCATCAAATATGAACTTGCCTTTACCAAGCAAACTTACTTCATATCTTTGTTCCCTCATTGTCGCCAAACGCTCATTTACTCTAAAAAATGTTCGTATGGATTTTAAAAAGAAGTAAAAGAGAAAAGAAAAAAAGCATGTACAACCCTCATGAGAATCTTTCAGTTCCCCTTGTGTTTTTTGTGTTCTAATAAACAAAAGAAAAAAGAAGCAAAGCATGTAGAGCCATTTTCTTGAGTAATCTACAATTGCAAGGTAAAATAAATAAAGAAAATGATAAGCAAGAGTGCAGAGCGCGAGCTTGAGATCAACGAGCTCAAGGTTTGCCTTGCAATGGCTGACGACTAGCCAAGAAAGAAGAAGATGGGAAACAAAGAAAAGAAAAAGAAAAGAAAAATAAAAGAAAAAGAAAAAAGAAAAGAAAAATAAAAGAAATAGAAAAGAAATAGAAAATTAAAAATAATTCTAATTAAAAAAGAAAAAGAAAATTAAAAAATAATTTGAACAAAAAAAGAAAAGAAGAAAAAAATGGGAGAAGGAAGTGATGATTTGTAGAGATGTGGGATAAGAGGGATCAAGTGTGGAAAATATTTTCTCTTAATTTAAAAGACTTTTTTTCCTTTCATGGAAAACATTTTCCCCAAGAAATTCATTTTCCGTGAAATGAATATCGAAAAATCCGGAAAACATTTTTCTGAAAATTATTTTCCGCGAAATGAACAGAACCTAAATGAAAATTTATGCATGACTAAAATTTGAGCAGTTTTCTTAAGATGTAGGCCGCCACTAGCGCATGGTAGGGCAACCGCGGACTCCCGCTTGGACATCGCAAAGTGGGACCGACACAAAGATAGCGCCCTAGGCTGCGCATGGTAACGTTTCTGTTTCTCCCAATTTCTGTTCTTTTGTTCCCCCTAACAAAAAAGAATGTAAACTGTTTGTAACGCCAGTTGTTTTTCTATTCCTGGAATAGAAAGTTAGCCCGAAATAGATTTGGAGTAGAAATGAGAAACAAAAAAAAATTGCTTCTGTTCCCGAGAACAATTTCTAGAAATAAGTGAAATTCTTTTTTATTTTTCTTTTATTCTTCTCTCTTGCCGCAGCCACCTTCAACCGGCCGGAGCCACCGCCGGCCCCCGCCGGTCGCCGGCCGCCGGCCGCCGGCCGCCGCCGGTTGTGAACACGAAACTCATATCTTTTTCTTCAATTGGTTTGAATAATGTTTCCTTAAACCTAAAGAATTTATGTTTTAGATCACGCTTATAAATGGCAACTAAATAATGGCGGAACTATATAATCTAATCATTCTCCTTTGAGAAAGATTAAAATGTATTAAGATAATCAATATTTTCCCATTGTTTCCAAACATGGAACCAAACCCAACAAAATTATTCCACTATCAAAAAAGAAATATTAGCTATTGTCTTAGCAATATCCAAATTTCAAGGTGACATTTTCAAATCAAATTTGCTTTATTTTTTTTTTTTACGCATTGATTGCAAATCAACAAAAGAAATATTATAAAATGATGCATTAGATATTGCTTCAAAACAGAATTTTGCCCAATGGTAGGCTATATTATTTGTCTGACTTTGACATCGAATTTATTAATGGATGATCAAATTCTTTGCCTGATTTTTTGATGAGAGAAGTTTTGTAGGGAAAATAATGCCTCCAAAATTATCCAAACAAGACAAAGGTAAAGCTATTGTTGAAACCTCATAATCACAGTTCCAATCACTAATAATGGACTAGCTCCAAGTCTGGTTAGAACTGATGATAGCACAACAATCACCATCATCATTACCATCATCTCAATCACCACAGCAATTGCAAACAAGGTTAGATCTTCTCAAAGCCTAATAAACACCATTACCACAATTAATATCACATGATCTCACCCTATATTTATCCCTATTACTTTTACAAGCAAAACAAGAAACTGTCTCATCATAATCACATAAGCCTCAAATGAGATCACAAGCTCAGAAATTACTATCACTTTTTGCTCATATCAAAATTTGAGCATACATTACTTAAGAAAATCCATCAAAACAAATTGAAATTACTTTAAACCCATCATCATTGGTCTCTCACAATTCAAAAGAATCACAATCACTCAAAAGAATCACAAGTGAAATAGTTAAAAAAACCACCCACTTCTTCTACTGCAAAACCTACCACCTCTGTGGTAATATCATAGTTCTTAGTAAAATCACAATTTATCACTAAAAGCCAACATCAAGACATCTTGTACGTTTAAAAAGGATTTTATCACGAAAACCTAAAAGTCTATGCAATTTTTTTTTTTTTGAAAATTGATATTACAAACCAATTGATTTGTTAAAACCTCAAACTTATTATGAACATGTTACCTTCAAACACTTTACATCGCTTGAAAACCCAAATAATATTACTCATTTTATAGCCATAATCCTTCAAGTTATATCACCAGATGTGTGGAACAAACCCTCATACCGAATTATGATTTGAAGTTAGATTAATCACTAAATTACCATAGCTTTCTACCTTCACCTATTAGGATTACCAAGAAATCTAGTGGACTGCATTTTTTTGCCAAGATGAAGATAACTGTCACACTCGGCTCTTCTATTTATAATATATTTCAATATTGATCAATTACCTTTTTAGTTACAAAGACGGTGGACTCATTTTGGTCTTGTTATTGAAATCTTACCTCCACAATTTAAAAACAGATTTGAAATTTTTCACACCCATTTCAAACCAACCGATGATGAATCAAAATTTTCTAACCTCATACATTTTTCATTAATTTTCGAGTTTCCTAGGTAATTGCCTATGAATTCGATCCTCATCACTCAGTTCACTCTTCACACGTTCAACACCTACTTAGGAAATTTAAAATTGAGTGGCGGGACAATTTTAAAGTCATTGAAAGCCTTTCTGAGTAATCAGTCCTAAACTGGTTGAATCGGCGAAATCCCCCAAATGCCCAATCACTTATTGATCATAGAATTATAGAATTTCTCTAGCAAAAATCATTGGCCCAAGCTCACTTAGTAGCCATCCAATCACCGAAAGAATATCTTATTGCATTATAAAAAAGCATGTTAGAAATAAATCTATAGGTTCTTCTAGTGAATCCTATCACCTTGGCAACACTAATGAAGATGATTACTATGGCATTGACTTGTCAGGTGCGGATAAGGATGAATAGAGAAAACTACATCATCGAATCACTAATCACTAATCATCAATCACCAAAAGGAGACAATAATCAAAGAAGACAAAAGAAGAGAAGAATATCATTATGCTTTATTTTGATGATAAGACCTAAGTCTTCCGTCCAAAACCAGTGAATTATTTGGAAGGGACAAAAGCAAAAGCAAACATAAAATAATATTACTATTCATCTTGTTTGAATGCGCTCGAACTTCTCTATAAAAGGAGGAGGAGGAGAAGAAGGAAGGCACTATTCAGCATTCAAGCCTTCAAGCCTTCAAGCTCTCTTGCTCTCAAGTGTCCAAAGCTGTCTTTAATCACAACCTTTGTCACGACCCCGACTCCATCTCCAGGGTCTCAAGCAGCAAGAATTATTATCGCGATGTCTTAGGCGCGTCGCCGTTCCATTTCTTTTTATCTTTTCATTAATCACATGCGGAAGCGTACATACAACGCTCGAACAACAACAAGTAGTTAGGAAAACAGCCATCTAAAAACATACAATTACATTAGTCACATTTACAAGCCATTTTTGTCTTGGGCTATTATATTTTACAACCATTATATGCTCCATGCTAAAAAAAAGCTGGGGTAAATCTTAGCTTTTCTATCGAGACTGCAACCCCTCCATACCTACAATCTAAAAAACAACGGGGTGAGTTATAGATTCAGTAAGTAAAACCCCTAATTCTCTACTAGGAAGACATCTCATCATCAAAATTTAGTAGGTACAACACTCGCAATGCAATATCGATGGCAGATCATTAACAAACTTATTGCTATACCTTGACTACATGCAAATGTCCATTACTACATATTTCAATGCATGCTTACCTTCTGCTTGTCAATGAACGTATCAACATATCATGCTTATGCATAAACCGATATTCATGCAAATTCATTTATCGTCGTTCTGGCTCAACCAGGTTCTCTCGGCTCAATTGAGGCATCCAGCTTCAAGTTAGGCATCCTAGCTCAACTAAGGCATCTTGACTCAACTTGGGTATCTTGGCGCTAGCTCACTAAGGCATCCGGGCTCAACCAGGGCATCCCAAGGCTAGCTTACCCGAGGCATTCTGGCTCAACCAGGGCATCCCGTTCAGTGAATGAGGAATTGCCGCCAATGCTATATGGCGATAGACGCTTTTTCCTCTTTAAGTGCACACACAAGTGCATCACACAAGCCGGTTTTTCATCTCTTATCTTAACTAACGTATGCAAGGCCTTAGGGCGTGCTCATTCAAGTGAGTGTGCCATGACCCTCAACATCATATTATAAAATATGCTGGGAACGATTATTGGTTTGTGGCTTGAGTCGCATGATTAGGCCATCGTGACTTGACGTCGATTCCAAGTCGAGCGAACCTTGACCTTGTCCCGAGGCATGAACACACTCAAGCATGCAAATATGAGCAAACACACAAAAGAACATTACAACATACACATGGCTTACACGGGTGAGTACATCACTAAACTCAACGATATAGGCTATAGCCCTAGCCAAGAGTTAGAGATTCTACTTACAACTTTTGAGCCTATCTCCAAGATGCTCTTTTAGTGATCGGACGGCTCCTTAGGTGGCTTGGAGGAGAAGGATGTGAAAGAGAGGAGAGAAAGGAGAGGAAATGAGAGAATGGTTAAGCCTCCAAAATGTGAGGATGCCTTCTCTTATTTACAAGCCTCATTCTCTTCAATTATTGGTGCCAATCTCATGATTAAGCCTAAGGAACAAGTTGGCCTATCTAGTCTCCTTAGTTGGCACCTATGTTTATTCGTATTTGATTGTGATTGATCCATCTATTTACTTATCCTCCAAGGCTCACTTTAGGCTTATGATGTGCCTATGGCCTTAGGGGACATATAAGCCCCTTGATGCTTAATGTATTCTCTTGATTGGTTGGCATTTGCCTTGTTCATCAAGGCTACCCTTTAGGTTTATCATAACCTAAGATTCTAGAGGACACCTAAGCTTACGAGTCACCGACTTCTTCTATGAGGAAATTCTCAAGCCATCATTACCAAATCTTCAAGTGGACACCTAGGCTTATGAGGTGGAGATCTAATGACTTGGTGTCATCATTTAAGGCCTTGCTTGTCTCCATTTCATTGGACCACATTAGCACTCAACTCATTATCAAGGGGACAACTCATTATGGATAGGTGGCACTCTAAAAGATGGGGTGGCATCAAGGCTATAGGATAGCCATAATTAGTTTCAATGTGTCCTATTTTTAATGGAACACTTGGCTTGTATACTTTGCTTAATTCCCAAGGTAAATTCTTGGTAATCATGACCATATCTAGAAAAATCTAGGTGGAATGATAAGTCAACCTCCTTCATGAAGAAGCTAGGGTGTTCTAGAGAATTCTATTTTGTTATTTTCTTCCTCATGAAGGTGGTCTAGAGAATTCCGTTGTCTATGTTGGTTCTGGGGCCGAAGAATGGATCATTAGGTACACCTCGAAAAACCGAATCACACACCCGAGGTTCGGCCATTACATTCCATATTCACCTAAATCGTTCATTTGGACGATCGGTCAACTAATAAGGTCGGTTGTCCTTTAATTGGTTCGAGACCAATCTTAAGGCTACCCATGGCCTAATACTAAGTCAAGGCACTCATGGACCTTATAATTAGTGATGGAATAGCCGGGTCTATCCCTAGGCTCATTCCGGTCAGCACCCGATCCACCAGTAGGGTTCATGGTCGGTGCGTTACCAATCCATGGTCGGACATCACCAATTCGAGATTCTATTATGATCATTAAGAATTAAATAGACAATGATGCATTTTTGATCAGAAGACGGTCACATTTGATCAATTTGGATTGTCCGTGTATTGGTGCATAACCGGGCGGAATCACCCACGACTAGAAACTGCGACCAGTTGGATCGACCCATGATGATCCGCTGATCCAAAATCATCCCGTGACCAATTCTCATGATCAAAAAGTCATCTTATTAGCTGATGATCCTATCCCATCGGTATGGTTGGTAGAAAATTCACGGCCTACACCTCGACCAATTCGTGACCGGTTGGTCGGTTCGATTGATATCCATGGCTAATGGCCCATGATCGATCCTTTTAGGATCTTATGGCCGATCCTTATGGGGTCGGAATCGAGGATGTTACAACCTTCTTTCACTTTCACCCCAAATAACTTTGTAATCACTTGTATTACCTTGTAATCACTTCCCAATCACTAGAAATCACCCCCAATCACTTGTAATCACTTCTTCAAGATATCCCCGATCACTTGTACTCATTTTTTATAACTTGTATCATCAATCTTTAATAAGTATTTTCTATCATTTAACAAGATAACAAACCAAATTTTGGTTGGCACTAGTACCCCATATTCTTAGTTCTCTCTTTCTTTTATGCTTAAGTGGACTACTAAGCCTGGACCACGTATTCTTCTACTCGAGCATGGACTACCGCCCTTATAAAGAGTCCCATTTTCTTTTTTTCTTTTTTCTTTATCAGCGGGATCTTTGCTTGAGTATGGACCACCGCTCTTGTGTGAGGTCACACGGACCACCGCTCTTGCGTGAGGTCACATTATTAATTACTTTCAATGACGTTTCACAATACCCCACTTGCGTGTGGACTATTGCCCCTATGGAAGGTCATTATATATAGTTCTATATTGCTCATATCATTTACTTGATATTTATATTTATTTTCCAAATTATTCATTTGCATTAGTCACTAATCACTTTACTATTTTCTAAAGATTTATTTGAAATCATTCTACATTAATTTCTTATCTTTATTTAGAACCCTAGATCTTGAGGGCTATTTGGTATTAGTGTCAAAGAAGTAATATTGATTATCTTAATACTTTCTTTTTAATAGGTTTTCAAGTTTGGTTCGAACTTCCCCTAGGTGAGGTGTGTTTAACCAGTAGTGGTCCACGCAGTAAAACCCAATTTGGTAGTAAGTTCATTGGTCAGCTTTGGTTAGTAGCCTAAGATGCATGAAAGCAAATTTATTAAAATGGATTTATTAAAAAAATCAACATTCGGTTTTGTTGGAAAAACATCTTCAAGTGATTTTGATGATGTCCAATGTCACGTCCCGAACCTCGAGCGCGTGCCCATCCCTTAGTGGTCGATTAAATTTGCGACATCTTAGGATGCGTCGCCGACCCATTCAATTTTTAATGCACATGCGGAAGCGAAACGATACCCCTGATAACAACCAACACGGGATAGCAAAGCAGGAAACATATTCACAACCAAAACACTTTTATAAACACCCCGGTTTATAAACAACAAAAGACGAAGTCAATAGTCTACAAAATATCGGTCCTCAAAACAAAGCTGTCCTATGACCAGCTAGCTGGACACGTTCGCCAATCCTTTGGTCTCCACAGGCTCCGGGGGCACTGGGTCCTCCACAGCACCATCAAGAGGGTTAGCAGCACTCTCACCTAGAGTGGCATCAACTACCATGGCGGGAATTTCAAAACCTTGAAGGGGACTCACACGAAATCCATAGAAATCGTAGCGAAACGCTTTGAACCGATGAGATACCCTTTGAGATAGGCCCTCATCAATCCAAATGGTGGTCACCACGAGTTCATAGACCAATTAACCCCTTGGGACATGGTAATCAAAATTCCGCTCGGTAACCCTCATCGGCCTACCAAAACATTCCGAAGGAGCCGCCATCTAAAGATCTGAAAAGGTTGAGCTCACAACGGGGTGAGACAATGTGTCAACAAGTTTACCCCCTAAACTCCGATTAAGAAGGAAATACGTCTAGAGGTAGCTATGCACACAAGTGAGAAGACTTACTTTGCCTCAATTCCCTCCTACACGTTAGTACAGTTCATCATCTCAACCAATCTCAATCAATCGATTCAATACCATCGATACCATCTATCAATCAATACCATCGATATCATCTATCAATTCATCGATACAATCCCTGCTCACACAAGCTAAAATATATGGTAATAGCTCTCATCACAAGCTGATATATAGATCATTGCTCTCACAAGCTGATAAACGATAATTGCTCACACAAGTTGATATATAGATTGTTGCTCTCACAAGCTGATAAACGATCATTGCTCACATAAGTTAATATATATTATAGCTCACCCAAGCTGATATATATTATACTACTCTTACAATATGACATTTCATTAATGTTCACACAAGCTGATACATGATAAAAATAATCATGTGTGGGTACACGGTCGGTCTGAGTCAAAATACTATGTATTTCTTTTCAAAAATCCTACTATTTAATATAGTGCTTAAAAATATTTTTGGTGTTAAAAACCGACGCCCCGGTATTTTCTGATTAAATACCGAAATTACACAATTTTGGGATAAATACCCAAAATTACAATCACCAATCAATTTGCACAAAATATCATTCAATTAAATAAACCAAGCACACCATTGCAATCAGCATGAAATTTCAGTCACTGGCTATCCCTGTATAATTTCCGGAAAATAATAAATAATTAAATAAATACAATTAATTACCAAAAATGCAAACTTAGGCCGGAAATGCTTAATTAAACACCGAAACGGGTTCAGAAAATTTCCGAACCTATCTAGATAAATAGCACAATCTATCTAGTCCTTAATTAAGTCGTTCTAACCATCTAATATGCAAAATCGAATAATTAAATCACTAATCCGTTCTAACTAACCACATAATCCATAATTAGCCTAATCTAAACACCCCTTAAACCTTATTAACTCCATAAGCAGAATTTAGCAAGTAAACTCACCGGTTTAGCAATCTGGTGAGTCCACGGCGACGGCGATGCGAAGATGGACGACAAACCTCCAGGCGGCGACACCAAACAAGGACTGGACAGGCCTGAAAACGAGCCTTGAAGTCACAAAGTCCTTGTTGGCTTTCGATTATGGTTGCTTGGCCAAGCAAGTTGGAACGGGCTTGGCTTAGGCTGGAAACGGCGAGACGGGTTAGCGGAGGCTGCTACGGCTAACGGCGGGCAACGGTGGCGATTCCGGCGGCTTGAACGACGACTAGGGGACTTTGACGGTGACCAGGAACGGCTCAGGGGATGGCCAGGATGAGGACGACGGTGAGAAGGGCGCGTGGGCGAGCGAAACATCGAATTGGGTGCGATGGGCTCGTGAGCAGCGGTTCGGTGGCTCGGCGGGCGTGCGACGGCAAGGGGGAGCTGTTGCTCGATTTCTTTAGTTCTTTAGAGCTTCAACGGGTCTGAAAATGGAGAACCGTAGCTTGCTGAAGGAGAAGAAGCCAGCTGCAAGAGAGGGGGGACCCAATAGCCACAAATATCATTCTTTTGATCATTGCTTGACCCCCCACCAGCTCTGCCCTATCCACAGCCAACTTGCAACCCACAAACTTCCTCAGCACACCACCCAAATGGTCCAAAATGTTCCCTCCCCATGGCCTACGAATTTGGAACATTTTCCCCCAAATTGAATTCAATTTCCTTCCAATTGAATTTAATTGAAGTCACAAAAATTCAAGCAATATGCCATCATCCAATACAACATTTTTCCTCACCAATTGAACCAACTTGAATTCCAAAAACGCGACCAAAAACGGTCCTCTGAATTTCTCGATAAAAAATGGTCCTACTTTGAATTTTTGCCAAAAATCTCGGTTTGCAGAAAAATCTTTGGAGGATAAGTTGGCGTTCCTAAAATGAATTGTAACATGAAAAAACTTTCAATTTTTGAAATCGGGTTTAAATTTGCGATTAATTTCAATCTGGCGCGATTTTAGCGTAACCTAGCCTACCGGGTAGCTTTTAGGAATTTTTAGTGCAATTGACCCGTGATTGATCATTTTCAAGCCACAACGTACCTCTTCGACACATTGGCAACTCTCGGTTGTCGTGAAAATCTCGATATTTCAAATACGGGCACAGGGTACCAAAACGACAGAAAAATCGGTCTAGTGCCGATCGATGAGAGTTTTGCAATAAAGCAGAATCACCCACACTTAACCACATGGCTCAGTCGAGTCGATCTATCTTCGGTCTCCAATCGATTTTTAATTGTGCCGTAATGACCTTTGCAGACTAGCACGGTCGAGCAGTCAATTTCTGGTCAAATTCTCAAATCTATTGCGTTAAAATCCTTTAACGGCTTCACCAGATAGACTAGTTATCTCGTGAGTGATTAGTTCAGAGAATAGAACTATAGACGCATCGATGAAAAACCCGATTCATTTAATTGAAAATAGAACTAGAAATTCAGGATGTCACATCCAAACTATCCTTAGTGTATTACTTACTATGGTGTATACAAATGTTTGGATCAAAGGACTATGCAATATCCATGATGTGATTCATTAGAAAGAAGTTCGCAAATATCCTGTTATGATAAATAGCACTAGTCAACCTAAAAGATCAATTGTTGATGATGCTTATGTTAATGGTAATGTAGCAATTAAGTACATCTAATGATGTTTGTTGGGTCAACTAAGTAGCCATTGAAAGACCTGGATTTGCATAGCAACTAAATCCAGAGAAAGCACATAACGGAGCAACTAGGTTGTCTGACAGGTCAGTTAGAGACTGTAGTGAGAAGACAATAATAGTGTCATTTTTTATTAGTCTGTAAAAGTTCAAGAAAAGAAATTGTATGGGTAGTACATTTCCTGGACAGCAACTCAACATAAACTCTTCAATGGCTCTTTGCTTCTTTAATTCATCTTCAATGGATAGATTCAAGAAGAATATCAAAGGGAAGATCCCAGAAAACCAGAGGAGTGTGCAACATAGAAAATCAAGAAGATTTCTTGCTATTATTTTTAGTTATAAGTTCTCTGTCATACTGTTTTGATATTAATGCTATTTATCAATTGTACAAAGGATTAAATGTACAAGTGTAAGAGCAGCAGCTGAGTCTAGATAGTGGTACCTATCATGAAAAGAATTAGTGCTAGCCATTTGTAACTCTCCAAGCAAATTGCTAGTAGAATCCAGCATGTCTTGAGACTGTTAGTCTGAAAAGTAGATGTAAGCTTATGGATAAAGCTGAACCATTATAACTTTCGGTGTCCCACTGTTTTCTTTTGTTCACATACATTAACATATAGCTAGTTAACATTTTCTCAAACATTAGGCTGAGCTGATATTTATTTAGCGAATATCTAATTTTCGCAAAAGATCATGAAAGTTTGAAAATAACATATTCACCCCATTCTAGGTTGTGTTTTAGCCACCAACATGTTTCACATACGTCTTTAGATCAAGCTCATATACATAGAGAAGACATAAACATTAAAGGTTTCAAAAACTCTATAGAAAATTCAAAAATTCCTAAAGTTCAAATTTTTGATAAAATCGGATTACCAAATCACAATTGAAGAAAGGGATATACCTCTTTCTAGATCTTTTGAAACTATCAAACTTTTAAATCAAAATTCCCTCAATAAACATATGCAAAAATATAATTACATTCACACAAGGCTAGTACAAGTAGGTATTAAGCCACTAACTAAAGAAGACTTAAATACTTCTATTCTCCTAGTCCCATGTGATTCAAGATTATTCAATTTTGAAGAGTTCATATTAAGAACAGTAGAAACAAGTCTTTGTAATGGCCAATTCATTTCGATTGTTACCCAAAATTCTTAGTATTACTCAGAGAATTGAATATTATTAAATCTTTAACCCTCCAAGTTAAATCATACAACTACAAAATAGTCGAAGGTTCAATTCCTCTAGCTCTTGTTTATAAATTCACTATAAAGCTATGATTTCTACCTTTGGGGTTAACACCTTCAAACTTAGTCCAAAAAGAAAAACCTTTTTACTTCAAACCGATATTATTAGAGCCAATACTATCATCCCTAGATAAATAATTTTTTTTTTTGGTCGAACCCTAGATAAATAAATTGGAGTGATATAATTTTAACGAAACAATGGGAGTTGGAAAATCAAGTCCCTCAAAGGGCTATTCGAAACAATGAACCAACAAACATAGTACAACATCCAAAAGGAAAAGTAAGATATGAGATCAATTCCTTCTACTTCATCAAGAAGATCGGTTGACTTTCATCCAAATCTCCTTCCTATAAACACTCTTCCACTAAGAAACCAAGATAATGTCGCAACTTCAAATCAACCTAGTAATCCTATAATAGCTAATATTGGTAGTCTTAATAATCAGTTTGGGATTTCTAGACCCATTTACCAACACGACCAAAACAAGCAAAACCTTGAAAACATAGGTCCTCCTCATCACGCCCCTACTTATTCATAATTAGTAGACTCTGAGGTTCTTACTCTTGAAAAAGAATTTGAACCCAACCAAGAATTTTTATACAAAGAACTTAATTAAGAAGAAAACAAAGAAATTAGACAATGGTTTTTTTTTAAAATACTTTCCATGATATTGCTAAAGAAATTAAAGAAAATATTATAATTTTCTTTGTGAACACGAAACTCATATCTTTTTCTTTGATTGTTTTGAAAAATATTTCCTTCAACCTAAAGAAATCTATGTTTTAGATCACGCTTATAAATGACAACTAGATAATGGCTGAACCATAAAATCTAATCATCCTCCGAGAAAGATTAAAATCTAGCATAGAGATAGTGAAATTACTGCCACCCCCTTTTGAATCACAACTAAAACCGATGATCCTCAAAATGTAAAAATAATATAGCAAAATAATTATACTAGTCAACATCTCCATACTATTGACAAATAATTAAATAGGATAGAATCTTCAATTTACTATACTCTTCTCGATTACCAAAACTTGAATCCCTTAAATCACCAATCTTTAAATCCTTTGAATTTCCTAAAATCTATGGTTCATAATTTGTTAAAGCTATAGAAAATAGAAGGAGGTATTTAGGAAGAATGCCAATCCTTGACACCAATGTCAGAGGACCTCCAACAGAGGAAACCTTGAGGATAATAGGATTTTTTTATCAATGATACTCCAAACCAAATATATGTCCTTGAAAAATCCAATGAAGAATCTAAAAATGAATCGATTCTTGAAATAAATAGACTCTTATAGAAAAACCCCCAAAAGATTAGGGGAGAGCCACACTTCTTGACATTGCTCTAGAAGAATCATCGCATACGATTCAAAATTATTATTTTCCTGATGCGATTTATGAATGGAATATAGATGATGTTCCTAAAATAATATTATTAATATTCTAAATCAAATGGTTATAGTAGCAAATGCATATAAAACTCAAAAAGCTTTTCCGATCATGTTGATGCTAGTTTTTTAGTAGCCAGTTTTATAGGGTAATTAAAAGGTTGGTGGAATAATTACCTCACTGATGAACAAAAAGCTCAAATTTTAAATACATATAAAATAGATGAATATGAAGAGCGTACTGAGGATGCAAATGGACAAGTCATCCAAGATGCTGTTTGTACTCTCATATCTATTCTAAATCCCAACGCTTTATAGGAGACCCAATCATATAAGAGATATAAATCAAGATCTTTCAATTATTAAATGCAAATCTTTAGGAAGATTTAGAGAATATAAAGATCTTTTCCTACAAAGGGTAATGGTTAGGCCAAATTATAACCAACTCTTTTTTTGGAAAAAAAAAAACTTTTTTAGAGGATTACCTCGTTAGGTAACCAGGTTCACAATAAAATAAGAGAAAAATACAATGGTCAAATAACTTATCACCTATTATCATATGGAGAATTAATTTCATATGTTTATAAATAAGGAATACAAATGTGTAATTCAATCAAATTACAAAAATAGCTTAAAGAAGAACAGTCACCAATAGGGATTTAGGAGATTTTTGTGCTCCATATGATCCTTCATACAATGAACCATCAAAACCAAAGTGTAAAGGAGATTGTCCTTCTAAAAAAAAAAAAAACACAAAAAATTATTTAAAAAAATCATAGGCTAATAAACAAAATAAACCCAAAAGAAAAACTTGAAAGGAAAATTAACAAAGATATTAAAGGTTACAATTTTGGAAAAGAGGACATATTTCAAATTACTGTCGAATAAATAAAAGATTAAATGAGCTCTTAATAGATGAAGAAACCCTCTATCAACTCAATAACATTATGGCAGCCACAGATCATGATACTTTTTCAGAAGACTTTCTTGAAGAAGAGAGTTTTCAAATCAATGAAATTGAAACCTACTTAGAATCAAAACATAATGATTCCTCTCTTGGTGAACCAACACCTAAAATCAAATACACACACATACTTGATTTTGACATTGGAGTCTTTAACTAGGTTAAAAAAAACCATTGCAAGGTCTGCTATTAGCTTAGAATGTTCATCTAGAGCTAATTAATGATCTTTCCCCAAATTAAATGAAAGATATGTAGCTTGCCTGAAACTCGATTTGAACATGGTAGGTCTCATATTGAAATTGCATTGTCTCTTAGATTGACAAAGAAGTTATCGGTAATTTCAACATGCATCCTCATTACCCAATAAGATAAACGAGAATTTTGAAAGCAATGTTTGTCATTCGGTATATTGAAGTTAATGGATCCATGTGGATGGAGTGGTTGCATGCATTAGTCAAAATTAGTGATTCAAAGGTCTAGACGTTGTGCCATCACATATATGATTTTTTTAAGTATTATACTTCCATCTTTGAAAGGGAGGACATATGTAAAATGGCATAATCAGTGTGAAAAACAATCACTTATGGTGTGAACATGGTTCTCCTAAGCATCTCACTTAAGTTCTTCCTTTTTTCGGCCAGAGAAAAGTCTGAATTAGGTTCAACCAATGTGTTTAGGTACTCTACATTTTGAGATTTTAAATATAATGCTAGAAACTTACATGCATTACCCTCTCTATGAAAGCTCACATGTAGAAACATTCTAATTGGGTCACCTTACTCTACACCCAAAATAACAAGTCACAAAGAAGTCAACACAACCTTATTGTTCTCGCAAGGGCTTAACCAATAGCGGTCTCATTTTAAATGTTTCTTGCATCTTGGGAGTGGTCTGTCAATGAACGTAGCATGGTCGATCGAATTGATAAATCATTGAAGACTTCAACTGTATCAAGAGTGGAGAACAAGTTAAAGGTATTCAAGAAGTTTCTCGATGGTGATGTGGACTAGGTCTTTTTTTAAGTGTGTCCTCTTTTATTGTCCAGGCTTGTCTTGACTTTGTCGTTCCAAGGGGCATAAAGTCATGTGATAGTTACCAACTCCCGCGTGGAATCTTGTAGGAGGCAATCCTGATTTAGCCTACATTGAATGACCATACGAAACAAGATGACACGAGCTATTTCGGGTATTAAATTTCTTGCTCCTTGTTCAAACTGGCCATATTTGGTTGTTTGGTTGAATTGGTAAACGAATTCAAAATTTGATCAAGTCGTAAATGTTTGAAACAAATCTAATGGGAGTTCCTAAAAGTTCTGTTTCTGGTGCATTCTCATTGCTTCGTCGATCTTCTTTCGAGCAAGACATCCAGAGCATTTTCCCCCTTCAAATGTGATTTTTCTATCCTTTGTCCTAGAGTTGACTCATACATTGTGAGATTGTTATTCAACCCCTTTAACAAGGATACATCTTTCACAATCAGACTGCAATTTTGACAATTTCTTCACTAACAATCTTTCCTCTATATGGTCCAGCAAAGATTACCATTCCCTCATCTACTTGAATGAGATGGACAAACGTGGTTGGATCCCGTGTCATGTGACTTGAGCATCCACTACTGAGGTACTGCTCGTCTTATTTCAATTTTCTTTGCTTCAAAACCTACAAAATTAATCAAATTCATTCTTTCTATGGTACCTTGAACTTGGGCCTTTTTTGTTAGGGACAAAAAAATGAGAAAATCTCGATTTCCAAAAGTTTTTCACCCATTTCTTTTCCCTTTTAGAAAAATGGCATACAAGACGAAAATGATCACTTCTATCCCAATTTGAACGTGTATAATATAGTGCACCCGTGAATTGAACAAAATGTGAGTGATAATAAATTCTGTACTCGAAAGCCGGTTTCCTTCTTTCTTTTGCTTTGATGAAATATTCTTATAGTTTTTGTCGGGAATTTCTTCCTCTTGATGGCTCGCTTAGCTTTGAGATGCCCCCCGACATTGCATTACACGTCTCTGCAATATCTGTCACATATGTCATCGAATTAAAAGATGTGACTGTAGATGAAAGAGTGCAGCAATACCTCATTTCGCGAGTCATGAATCAAGCGTGCTTGAAGCTGAAATGCGTCATTGGAGTCTTGGGCAACGTGGCATGTTGTCACCATGTTATTAATAATTCCCGAGTGCTGGACACCTGGAGTGCAAAAATTTGGTACAGGGGACATTTAAGTGCTAAAAGTTAGGAAAGTGATATTTAAATGCTAAAATTAGAGCAAAATGGATCACTTATGTGCCACTCCGGCGAAAATCCAACAAAATGCCAATGTAGCGATTTTTTGGCGAAATAAGTGCAAAACGGCGTTGTTTTGATGCTAATGTGGTAAAAAATTAATATAAAGATTCATTAAATTAAAATTAAAACTAAATTTATTTAAAAATAACAATTAAATAAATTGAAAATAAATAAATAAATAATTTTTTTTTTTTTTAAAAAAAGAGGGAAGGGGTGGCGAAGGTGGGGGGTCGCCGGCCCCTGGCCGACTCGAGGTGAAGGCCCGCGAGCCCTCGCCTAGATCCGGGGGTGTCGGCGGCCCTCGCTCGGCTAGGCCAAGGGCCACCGCCCGCTAGCCGTAGTGGGTGGCGGCCCCTTGGCCCGACTAGGCGAGGGCTGCCGACCTTTGCTGGATCTCGGGCGAGGGCCGCGACCCTCACCTAGATCGGGCGAGGGCTCGCCCTCCCTCACCACCGATCACTGGGGTTGCCGGCGGACCCTCCTCCCTCCGTCGCCAGTCCTTCTCGGCGGCGGCGGCAAGAGCTCACCCCTCGCCTCCCCTTCCCCCTTTAATATATATATATATATTTAATATTTTTATTTTTACTTTTATTTTTATTTTTAAATGTTTTGAATAAACTTAGTTTTAATTTTAATTTTATTAATTTTTATATTAATTTTTTACCACATCAACATCAAAATGACGTCATTTTTGTATTGTCTAGCTACGTCAGCGTGCTAAACGACGCCGTTTTGCACTTATTTCGCCGAAAAATCGTCACGTTAGCATTTTGGCCTGATTTTCACCGAAGTGGCACTTAAGTGATACATTTTGCTCCAATTTTGGCACTTGGGCTGTTCTTCTTCCCTTAATTCCCATATGTCACTTTGTTATGCTGTCTTTTAAACTTGGTTCGAAAGGATCACTTGGTGTTGTTCTTTTTTATCTTGTCTTCTTCCAACTTTAATCTTCCATGTACTCAGCTTTGGTCAGCTTTCGTATCTACAGGTGTTCGCCCAATGATCCGGCGCATTCGTAAGCTCTATTTGTATGATGCCATTACCCAAAGGCGGCAACATGGGTCGGAAACCCAATTTTCAACTTGACTTTAGTGAGCCGAGTTGTAATATGACTCACCTAAAATTTTGAAAACGGAATGAAATGAGTTTAAAGAATCAAAACCCAACTCTATGGGGATCTTTATGGGTTTGCACCAGACTCATATTCAACCAATTTTCACTACTAACTCAAGCCCACGATATAATTATGTGAAAGGAAAATTTTTAGAAAAAGACAATAGAAACAGATACCTGTAGGTGACTGGGATCATGCAAGAAGGAAACCTAGGACGATCTTACTCTCAAATCCTAAGAGCAGAAAGAGATCCGAAGGATACTTTGTAGGAGGAAAACATAAATTAACTAGCACTTCAACCTCATGGCCGACCAACGCTGTAGGACATAACGTCTTAATCGGGACTATTCCCTTCCGAAAATTCAAGAGGAAACTCCATTTCGACAGTCATGCTGATGCCGGTGAAGTTCGAGTGAAACACGGACGAGGACTCCTCAGATGAACGATGCTCGATTAAATCTTTCACGCAATTTGGTCCTTCAAAACTCAAACCAGTGCCAATCAAGAGGTCTTTTTCCGAGGTCATAACGTAAGACAGCTAAGGTAGGAGATGACGGCCATTCCTTTTAGGGGTTAGAAAAGCTCGAACTTTTACTTTACATAGTCAAGGCAGACTTCCGTGGATCATGTCTATGCTGAAAATCTGCATAATATTATTCAAGTCATCCTGCATTAGAACGGACTTTCATGGAGACATGCTTTGGATGGGCTGAAGGTAGTATGAAGAAAAAGGATAAATCCTCCGAAGGCCCATGAGGCTTAATACAAACAGGCTTGTAGCACTAGCCCATGTAGGTCGAGATCAACGATCACTCGTTCAACTTTAGTATCAAGAGATTTTCCATTAAAATGGCCGTTCGTGATTAGAATGGTCTTTTTTCTGAGGGACGGAATGCGCCAGATCTTCCGAGTCCTCAATGGTCTGACGGTTGTTGTAGATTATGTGGTTGTCCTTAAATAGGAACGACACTTTCAAGGAGTGTAACGTAGCTTGGGTTTGAGGTTTAGAAACGAAACGAATCGAAACATTGTCATCAAAGATCTAAGGCCCAAAGCCCACACGGTACTTGATGCAGATGAATGGAGTCATATGACTGTTGTGACTTACTTCATTTGTGCTCACGTCTTTCCTTTTGCACCTCCATTTCTTTCCGTTCTCCTTTTCATCTTTGTATTTTTGGACTCTCTCTTACATGACATGTACATATGCACATCGTCACTGGCTACTAGATCCCTCCTCGTAGTTCCCGGTTGAGAGGGTTGGTCATCGGCCAAGGAGACCTCATTTAGGAGTCAATTCACTTGGGCCCTCTCTCATCTAACAGAGTATATGCATTGGGTTCACATGCTTAAGGATTATGCGGATCCACGTGGGGACCAACCCATCTCATGTGTGGAGGAATGTTCCACTATTTTGGCAGTTTTTTTTTAAGAACAATGCAAAAGGAGTATCTAAAAACTTTCAGATAAATTATTCAAAAAGTCCTAAACTTATTAAATGATGGCCAATTCAATTCTAAATTATTCAATTTGACTAATTTAGCTCTAAATCTTTTGATAATTTGACAATTTAGACTTTCCAAAAAAAGTTGGTCGAAAATCATTGATGTTGTTACCAACTGTCCTACATGACACAACTAGTGGTAACGTGGACGGTATTTATAATTTTTTGTTATTTTTTATTAAATTTTTTCTTTTTTTTCTTTTTTAGCATTCATCTTTTTAGAAGGGCTAAAAGGGGTCGCCAAGACCTCGACATCTGTTGAGCACTATGTGAGACCCACAGAACCCTTATCAATCGCAGGCAAGGGTTGCAGACCTTGACCATGGCCAAATTTGGTGTTGAAGCCTTGGCAGTCCATGCTGATGTTCCGAGAAGATGAAGATTGAAAAAAATAAAAAAGAAAAAAATTTCAAAAATTTAAAATTTTTAAAAATTGCAAAAAATTGTTTATGTTGGTGTCGACGATGCCATGTAGGATGATCAGCGGCCACATTAGCACTTTCTAGCCAATTTTAACCAGGAGAACTATATTGATAAATTGTCAAAAAATTTAAAATTAAATTAGTCAGGTTGAGTAGTTTATGATCAATTTTGGCCATATAATAAGTTTTGAACTTTTAGATAATTTTTCCGAAAATTTACACATCAACCTTTTGATAATATCTATTTTAGGTAATTTTCGCGTGGTTGTCAGAGTATTTTTATCGAAATGGGAGAGCTGGCGGAGTAATTGTTAATGACAAAATTCGAGAAATCTCACTAATTTGGAAGTAAGTTGGTTAAATTGACCTCGGATCATGTTTCCATTTTCATCCATGGATCGTCCTATGCCTAAACTTACAACTCCATTCTGGATTCTCTCTCTCTCTCTCTCTCTCTGATAATTTTGCTTTTAATCAACACCGGAGATTAGTTTAATTAATAATGACGTGGACAACATAAATTGCATACTTTGGCATCTTCTAGCACAAAGGACATGCACGCAACTTGCAGACTGTGTGCAACTTCAAAGGCAAATCAGATTACATTTATTACCAATTGAGTGTAGTTTGAGCTAAGCAAATTATAGATTAAGTTGCGGTGACGCATTCTAATTAGGTTTTTTTTGTCCTTTGAAAATGATGGATATGGATCACTACATCATGTGTCATTTGTTAATTTATCAAGATAACTATTCCCGCCACTTTTTCTTTAATAATATTCGCAGTGATTTATTAGAAATTATATTTTATTGCCCGTCCACATCTTGAGGATATTTCCTAATTTACAGAGGGATTTTGTTCATGTGTTGAGCAAACCTTTGCTAACTATTAATGTATTTTTAAGTCTTACCTTGGAAAAAGCATATTATACGGTATATGCTCATAATTAGACAAAAAGGTGGGTCTGAACAGCCAAGCCCTAGGAGTGGGGTCATGGTTGCGCAGTTAGCAGAGTTGCTTTTTGATTATTAATTATAGAGATATATGACACAAATAATTCTTGAAATTTAGCTCAACATGCAACGTGATCTTTTAATTTTATTCTAGTGCGCAATGTCGTCTTTGGACTTTTAATTTGTTTAATATAGTCTCTAAAATTTTGATTTATCTTTAATCCGATTCTTGAACTATATGAAAATATTTAATATTGTCTCTGAACTTGAATCAATCAAAGGACAATACTAAACATTTTTGTATAACTTAGAGACTAAATTGAATATATACTAAAAGTTTATGGACTACATTAAACTAATTTCAAATTTAGGGACGATATTACATATCGGGTTATAGTTTTGAGAACACATTGAACAAATTCAAAGTTCAAGGACCGTATTGCTCATTTGGCCAAAGTTCAAGGATCATTTATATCATTTTACTTTGATTATAATGGTAATCCATTGGTAATTATGATTTACTGGTACAATTTATTGTTAAGTTTAATTTATTTGGGTTATATGTACATAGTGCTGTTTTTCTCGTATTAGATATATTGTCGGCTTTTAAAAACACTCAGTATATTTTAACGTTATGCTGCAGGCATATGGAATATTCATAAAATTTCATGGTGTTAGTACTATCGCTCTTAGCCAAATTCATTTAACCTGAGTATCTCTGCACGAAACACTTTCGTATTTTTATATTCCTCATGCTAATCCATTCATAAAAGACAAATTTGTACAACAAAAAAATCTTATTAGTAAGCTGGAGAACGAAGAACATCATCTTGAAAACGAGAGGGCTTATATATATATTATATGGAAACTTATTGTCGTATTAAACCGTCATCAGACTTGACTCTTGGTTCGAGAATAAATTATGTGATTGGCAAGAAATGGGCGAAATACATTGTTTTATATAAGAAAACCCTAGAAACATATGTATTGCGGAACACTTCACGTTTGTTTTCCTTGTCAGGGGGCATTAACTTCCTTGGTCAATACATTGGACACGGCAGCTTCCGAAGCACCTGCACATACAAGTTGCGTAGCATTTCCTGATAAATTCTGATAGAAGTAATATTCATTGCCGACCTTAAAAGTAAGGGCGTTGATTTCGTTGCAAAGTCATGTTATTTTGTCTTTTCATCTGAATAATCTAGCTAGCTCAGCTATTGCTTAGAGAGCATTGTAATATCGGATTATTTTCAGGAGATTTGCGCAGATATCTTAATACCATGTAATGATGCTGGATCCGTTGTGCCCATTTCCAGGGAATTGTATGCGCTTTGACCCGTGGTGTCACGGTTTTGGCTTTATCCGAAGGGTCGTCACAAAGGGAGGGAGTGGTCCCTTGCTTATATCAAAACCATCCTTGGCTCTCAATTAAATGGAGACTATCCCAGACAGGCGTGAACTAGGTTTTGTGTGGGAAGCCAATGTGGGGTTCCAGAAGGCGACGACACCCAATGATGTCGGGGTCTGTTCGTATCCCGTGTTGCGAGGTATTGCCCGTATTGGCCCACGAGCCCCCCGATTTCGTGCTCATCGAAAGGAACCCTCAAGAGGAAAATGGTTGAGCCCCCGCTTAGAAGTCACAGGCCATCATTCGTTCTCAATTAATGTGGGGACTTATCTCATCCCTTTCAAGAGTGAAAACTATCTAATTGAACAAGTGGGGTTAAGTAAGGATTGGCCGCTTAGCTAAACGAAATTATTACAAAGTTATAGCTAAGGCATACCTTGTTGATCTAACCAGTATACTAGCTTAGCACTTAACAACTCCATCTACAAACTTTTTCACTATATTATCTCCAAGCTACTCTTCAAGTAGACGGACTGCAAATCTTTCTTTTTTCCAAATTTACCGATGCTAACGTTTCTACTTTTGGTGTTTGAGTGTATTGGTATTTTTAGGGCGAACGAAAAGATAAGTTTTTGATGGAGTGATTTTCAAGCAAGAAAGGACAGTGAGAGAACATGAAAAAAAAAAAAAAAAAAAGAAGGTGAAAAGCAAAAAGACATGTTATGATGACGTGGACCAAGCCAATCAATAAATGCCATGCCCCACATTGACCCACCCCCCGCTCGGTGCGATCGTCACCCCCCACCACCACTTTATTAAACCCGTCGCACAATGCACATCTTCCATTTCAACAAGGGCCAATACCTAGGAGAGCCGCGCAAGCCATAGCGCTCTACCCCACCCCCCCGCGAGGTCCCCCCGGCCTCCGCGCACCCCGGCTCGCGGGGCGGTGCTCGGGGCCCTCCCCGCCATGCGCCCTCCCCACGCGCAGCCGCCGCCGCCGCACCTCCAAGAAAACCACCAGCTATCCCGTCAAGAGCCACAGGATGAACCCGAACCGGGACCCAACAAGGAGGTGCCCTTGCTCCGGTCGCTGGCATCGACGCCGTCGCTGCTGAGGAACCGGTCGTCTCTGTGCAAGCAGAAATCGTGGTCCCCAGACATGTTTCGGGAGGAGGCGTGGCTGCGGCGTAAGGGGAACGTCAGGAACCGCCAGAGCAAGAGCGTCACGGAGGAGGACCTCGACGAGCTCAAGGGATGCATAGAACTTGGGTTCGGGTTTGACTCGCCGGAGGCCGTGGACGGCCGCCTGTCGGACACCTTGCCAGCTCTGGGGTTCTACTACTCCGTGACGAGGCAGTGTGGCGGGAGCGTCCTGAGGTCGGCGGAGACGTCGACCTCAACTGCAACTGCGTCGGACTGCGACAGCGCGTCTCCCATCGGCAGCCCCCCTGCCATATGTGGACCCAGTAAGGAAAACCCTCTGCTCATCGCTTTGCTTCTTTTACTATTCACAGAATCATGAAGATGCTTGAATCGCTATGATGGTAAAAGAAAGACAATTTTTTTCCGTCCTGGGTTGGTTTGGTTGATGGGGAATTACGAAAACATCTGTGCAGGCGATAATCCTGACGTGGTGAAGACGAGGTTGAGACAGTGGGCGCAGGTAGTTGCTTGTTCGGTGCGGCAATCGTCTTCCTAAGCTACCATCATTAAATAACATCATCATCAATTATAGCTCGAGGTTTAACTGGAACTCAACCAGAGTCAAGAAGCAGCAAAAACCCATGTGCATCGACCCAACCTGTAATTCAGAATATTAATTCTCACACCGACCTTGCTTGCTTAGAAAAGATTATGTTTAAAGTAGTGGAAAGAAGCAAAGGTGATGACGTGTACCTGCTTGTTGCCTGTAGGGCTTTCCTTAAAGTGGGTATTGAACCTTGGTACTGATGTTTGTTTATTAGCTGTCGGCTTTGATGTTGCCTTTATAGATGGGCTGCTCGGCTTAGGAAGTTGTCGAAAATTAGATGCCTCTCGTTGCTGAGCTGAGTAGAGTTTTCCTTGGTTCTCTTTTCGGGTTTATTTAGGAATCTGTGTCTATGCTTGATGCTCTCTCCTTTACATGTCTTTTGCAAAGGAGTGTAAAAAATAAAAGTGACTTGTCTCTTCTCCAAACCGACCTTTGTTTCTGAAATTTAGAAATGAAGGGAAATGTGAATCTCGAAGGATTATGAAAATGGTATGTCTGATTTTGCTTAATACTTGAGTATAACGGAATAGGTTATATAGAGTTTCGCGATTTGAAAAGTCAGAATGCGTGAGCCGCAAAATTTATATGATGAAAGGTTATTTTGGTCATTACAAGAAGTAAGGATTGAGGTTCTCTAAAATTAACGATAAATGAACATTATAGGGCTACACGAAAATGCTTAATTACTCATAGCCTTCATGAAATTCACTTCAAGATGTTCGAACCAAACCCTAATCTAACTACCCCCGTTCCCTCTCACGTCAACCTCAGCCACTGCCACCGCGCACGCACAATGCAACTTCATCGTCGCTTGCCCAGTTTCTGTCACAACCAGGTTGCCGTCTCTGTCGCCCATGAGCTCTTCTCAACATCCGCAAGCATCTCTCTCTCGGCCCCCTTTATCAACAAAGACGGAGGGCTCACGATAATCGAGCAGGCCACGCCGGCTAAAAATCTACTTTAATATGGTAACTATAGTCAAGAAACAAGGATTGACTGTACTCCGCGTTGGTTTTGTTCCTTATTGAAATGAAGGACATCGGAAAACAATTGAAGCGCATCGTTTCCGAAGGACTGCATGCTCCCTCCATTTTCGGGGTTTTCCTCTGTAGTATATGTGGCTGATTCCCTCACCCTCTCACTCGCGGCGCAAATCACTAGGTTTTTAGCCTCTTTTGGTTCTTAACCAAAAGTAGAGAGAGAGAGAGAGAGAGAGAGAGAGAGAGAGAGAGAGAGAGAGAGAGAGACTTCTTCGCTTAACATAAGCCTAACATAACAAAGATGACATCCTTCCTTCAAAACAACCATAGAATCCAAGTTTGCTTGCTTATCAAATAAGTCTCGACATCAAGGGAACTCTATTCTTGTGATATTCTTTGTTTAATATAAATATAATTAGAAAATTGACGAACGTGTACAAATTGAAATAGTGTCCATGAGTACATTGCAATAGATCTATAATGTGGCAAAGAAAGTTGCATGTGATTTTCTTTTCACTATATTTAAGGCTTGTCTGGTAACATTTGTATTTCTCTGTTTTTAAATAATAAAAAAGTTTGTTTGTGTATATCATTTAATTTTTCTATACCCTAGAGTAGATTAGTGGCCAAGAAATAGACTTGAAATACAGACAAGAAGTAAAGAAAAAAGAAGTCTATTTTTTTGTTCCATAAATTTAAGATGGAATCACACCATTATTGTTCCATCAGTATACATTTAAACGGGCGCTTTGACTTCCAATTCAAGTCCTGAAATAGAACAGCAATTCATCACACTACAGATCAAATACAAAACTGGGAAGGGTCTCAAGAAGATCGCACCCTGAACGTGAGCATATATCCTAAGCACTTGCTCCACATGCCACCCGACCCTCGAACCATTCCCTTCAAAAACCTACGCCTTCGAGACTCGAATGTGGGCAGAATGTATTATGAAGAGCATAGGCTACAACTTCCTGACATAATAAATTCTGATTTTTCGCCCAAACTCATCTTGTTTTTTTAGCAATTTTTGCTATACCTGGCCCTCCAGTTGACACTTGGTAGCCGTTTCTCTCTCCACTTTAATCAATTTCTTTTTTACGATTAGGGTTCGTTCATTTCGTGAAAAATATCATGTTTCTAGAAAACATTTTCCTGAAAATCATGTTCCAGGAAAATGACTCTATTTTCTGGTATTCGGCCAAAACCTAAAATTTGAGTGGAAAATATTTTCCACCGTTCGTTAGCTCATTTAATTATTTGGGAAAAATTATTAAAAATTGAATTTTAATATTTTTAATTGACCAAAAAATTAATTTTATTATTTATATATTTTTAAAAATAATTTTTTAATTATTTATATTTTTAAAAAATCGAAATTTTTATTATTTATTATTTATATTTTTCTTTTCCTCCCTCCTTCCTCCTCCTTCTTCCTCCTCCTTCCGCCGCCGGCGCCTCCTTCTTGCCTGACGATGGCCGGCTGCCCAGCGGCCGACCAAGACCTGGTGGCCAGATTCGGCGAGCTCGAGGCTCGGCCGATCTCACTCGAGCTCACCGCGAGCTTTGCCGAGCTCGGCAAGCCGCGAGCTCACCACGAGCTTTGCCGGGCTGCGCGAGCCGCGAGCTTGCCGATCTAGCGGCGAGCTTGGGCTCGCTTGGATCGAGAGCCCAAGCTCCACCGCCAAATTCGGCAAGCTCGCGGCTTGCCAAAGCCCGGCGAGCTCGCGGCGAGCTCGGGCAAGGCCCGAGCCCCGCCTAGCTTATTGGATCTGGTGAGCCGTGAGCTCCGCCCAAGTCGGCGAGAGCTCCGCCTCGCCGGCCGCTGGCTTGCGGCTAGTCGCCGGACACCGCCGTGGCCGGTCGCCGGCATCACCAAAGAAGAAGATGAAAAGGAAAAAAAGAAAAGAAAAAAAGAAAATAAAAGAAATTAAAAAATCGATTTAAAAAAAAAAGCATAAAAATAAAACGAAAATGTATTAATAAAAAGAAGTAAGAGGGAAGAAGTTATGGAAAACGTTTTCCACTTTTCAAAAGTGGAAAACGTTTTCCTCACTTTAAAGGTTGTTTTTTTCAATGATGGAAATTTCCTTGACTAGTTCATTTTCCGTGAAACAAACACCGGAAAATCCAGAAAACATTTTCCCGGAAGTCATTTTCCGCAAAACGAATGAACCCTTAGTGATAAATCTTATTCACATCGATCTTCACTATGCGATTCTCTCTCAGGTCTCTTCTCTTCATTCGCGCTTTGCACCAAAGGAAGTTTCTTTAAAAACCCTCGTTCCCTTTCTCTCTCTTAACCTTGAAAATTCTCTCCAAGGAGAAGTCCTAGAAGTATTAAGCATGCCTACTCGATCCTTTTTTTTTTTTTTTTTTTTTTTTTTGGGGGGGAGGGGGAGGGATAAGTAATAGAGGAGCCACGTTACATCTGAAATATAGTTGCAAAATAGACGGGGGTCAATGAAAAGAGAAACGGAGGCTTCAATAGCAATCCTCAAAAGTCCATTTGGCCCAAAGCATGGACAACCGTAGTCAAGCGCCTCATCCGAGGGAGAGACGACAATTGCTGCTTAGACCCGTCAACTTAAATAGTTAGGGTTCGAGATGGCCCCATTCATTCAGATATTTAACTTTGACTAATCTCGTGAATCCATAGCGCGAGAAAACTATTAGGGGCACTGAGAGCATACAACTCAGTACGTGTGATCTATTAGATTATGTGAACCCTCCAGGAGGCCTACATGATCCTACAGATCAAATCCACTAGGCCTACTGAATTGGGTGCCGGTGTGGCTAGCTCCTACGTTACTCGAAAGCCTTGCTTGGTTGATGAATAGAAATCCTAATACAAGATCATGATGTTTGGAAAGAAGTTCGAATCTGGAAATGGATTACTTGTTAATTTCGATTCCTTAGTAATTTGTGGAATTGAGTTACCTTGTAATGCCTAGTGTTGAGAGAGTAATTCCAATTCACTACCGCCATAAAATTATGAAGGAAAAAAAAAAACAAATCAAATCCACCGCCACCACCATGCAATCACCGTCGCCACTGTTACCACCGAGGTCATCACAGGCTCCATCGTCTTTTCTCTTTGCACAATAAGTTCTGTACTCGGGCGCACGCTCACTCACTGAAACTCAAGCATATCAATGAGCAGAGCCGACCACCGCCGCATGGAGGTCGCGGGAGATTTTGAGTTTTAATTTTCAATAAACAGTTGAAATCAAGTTATACATTAAATGATCGGCGAAACCCTCCCTGTTTTGTCTAAGTCCTACTTATTCTTCTTCCTTTGTAAGTTAAATAAGGGATTTAACATAAAATGCGTTTGCGATCATCAAAATCATTCTCTCCACAAATTGTGCCACTTATAGGGATGGGGTGGCAATTCATAACTAAGATGAACTTTGAACAAGTCACAGATTTGTCGAGAAAAGTCCCATGCGACACGGCTGAGGTTATTTCAAAATGACACAAATCCAAAAAAAGAAAAGCAGAAACACTTTGCAATTAGAGAAAAATGAAACAGATAATTAATATAAGATTTGATGACACGAATTGTCGTCCGTAATTAGTGGATGAAAAAGTCAATTTGTTGTCGAGGATGTTTCGGGGAACAAGGACTTAAAGGTACCTTTCCACGGAAAATTGACTTGGGGTTCAAATTCACTGTGGGAACTTGGAAAAAAAATGAGTTTGGAGTGTCCAACGGTTCCATGTTGGTCAGGTCAACCAACGGTCCAGTTGGTGAACTGTCGTGCAGAACGGTACAAGAAACTTTTGCATTAGAATACCATCTTCTCTACGAGACTGTTCAATATATAACTCAAGCTGCTCAACCGATGCATATCTACTCTCGCAAGAATCCACACAAACATTTCTTTCTTCGACAACTCCCAATCCAATGGAATACCCAAGTAGTTCCCCATCTTTTCTATTTCTGGCGTTCTCATTTCTGAAGACATATTTCTCCTCAAGGCCTGTGGGCAGCCTTTACTGAAGAACCTCCTAGATCATTCAAATTTACAACCTGGTCAAATGCAAAACAATATTGGTGCAATACCTCAGCCACATTCTGACACTTGATGATAATAACATCCAGGAAGAAAGTTGAATTATCTGCGAATAGGAGATGTGATAATGTAGGGCAATTTGCATTCAATTTAATTTCTCTAATAGTACCTTAATTCATCAATTGAGAGAGCACATTAGCCACTATAATAATTAGGGGAATAACGGGTCACCTTTTGGGGATGCCTCGTGTTGGTTTGAAGTAAGACAAAAGTTCTCCATTGAATTTCATACTGTAGGAAACCATTGCAACATATTGCATAACCCAGTTCAGCCATCTTCGACTAAAACCATCCTGATCATTCATTCTTGAAGGAAGTCCCACTCTTTTTTATCATATGTTTTTTTTGCATATCCAACTTAAGAACAACTTAGAATTTTCTTGTTCTCTATCTAACTCTCAATTGATGAAGCACCTCTTGAATAATTAGGATATTCTCTTGGATTTATCTTCTACTAACAAAAGCACTATGTTATGCTACTATTAGGTTGGGTAACCATGGTTTCAACTAGTTTGCAATAACTTTCAAAATGATCTTATAAATGAAATTACATAAGCTAATAGCCCGATACTATTCAAGTTTTTCTGGTTGTGGGGTATTTGGAATGAGTGAAATTAATATTCTGTTCAACTCGGGAATTAAATAACCACTTTCAAAAAATGTGCATACCTTCCTATGAATGTCCTGCTCGATATCTTGTTGCCGATGGTGCCTATAGAATAATCCATTCAAACCATCTGGTTAAGGGGCCTTTGTTGCTCCTACTTGCTGCATAGCAACCATGACCTCCTCAATTGTAATTGATTTTGTCAACATTCTTAGGAATTGGTGGAAGATTTGCTCAAAGTTTCTAGGCCCAACCATTTGATAAAGTTTGGTGCAGTATTCCCAAGTCATCATCTTTAGCTGCCTTTTGTCTCTCACCCATTCCCTGTTTAAATTCTTTATCATAGAGATCCTATTTTGAATTCTTCTCTAAATGGTCATAGTATGAAAAAACTTTGTATTCCTCTTGCCCCACTTTAACCAACTGATGCTTGATCTCATACCCTTGAACATTTCCTCTTGTCTCCACAAAAATTCAATTTCTCTATTCAGGTTTTGCACATTTTCTCTATCATTTTGCCCCTATTTACTGTTTACTGAATTTTGGAGATTATCTTTCAGCCAAATAATTTTCTTTTGTGCATTAGAGAATCTCTCCTTACTCCAAACAACAAGCCTTTTAGATAAAAGGTTCAACTTTTTCGGTTGATCAATATGTTGTGATTCAAGAGAAGTCTAGGCTTTCTTTACTACTAAGGCACAATCAACATCCTCCATCCGAAAATTTTCATAATTAAATACCTTCTTCCTAGGCACTGTTTTTTAACATACGGACAATATAATCGAGCTATGGTTTCATCAATACAAAGCTTTATGAAGGAGAACGTATTGTCAAAAGCCGATAAGGAAGTGTTGATTAAGGTAGTGGTGCAGCCACTACCTCAATATACCAAGTCTATCTTTAGAATTCCAGTGTCGATTTGTAAGGCCATTGAGAGGAAAATAGCCACATACTGGTGGAGAAATAGCAACAAAACAATTGGGGCATATTGGTGGAAATGAGAAATCCTAAAATTGAAAAAGAGTGAAGGAGGCCTCGATTTTCAAGACCTACTAGCTTTCAACAAAGCTATATTAGGTAAACAAGCATGGCGATTTTGGCAGCATCATGAGATGCTTTGGAGTCAAGTTATGAAAGCGCCTTACTTCCCAAGAGGCAACTTTTGGCAAGGAGGGAAGGGTTCACATGCATTGTGGGGACGGCAAAGTCTAGTCATTGGAATGGATACGATTTGTCCTTTTTTATGGGCTGTGGGTGATGGTGAGAAAATCTCCATTAGAGAAGACAAGTGGCTGAAAATAGGACTAATAGGTGGCCATGCAACAATAGGGGAGCCAATTAAAGTGGATGGTTTGATAATACAAGAGGAGTCTAAATGGAATGAATCCTTGATAAACACTCTAATTGACTCCGAAATAGCAAGAGAAATACTTGCTACATTTATTGGCCTTTCAAGCACAAAGTATAGACTTGTTTGGGCCAATACCAAGCAACATATTATACAGTCAAGAGTGGGTACCTCAACAATAGAGAATTAGCAGCACAAATCAACCCAGAAATGGCCTCCTCTTCTTACCAACCTAAGTGTGACTTATGGAGATACAAATGACACTCCAATAGTATCCCCAAAATCAAGTTTTTCCTATGAAGTGCTTGCCAAAACACCTTGCCTACTATGGAAAATTTCTTCAAGAGAAAGATAGTACCTAAACCCATTTTTGCAGTGTGCAAATGAGAAGTTGAGGCAACTGAGTATGTATTACTACTTTGCCCATGGACGCCTCGGTTTGGTGAAATGCAGCCCTAGACATCCAGGTAGAAAGATTGAAATTATCTCGAATTGATAAATGGTTGGTTAAATTGAAAGAAAACCTAGGAATAACACCGGTTTTGAGCTTATTATGACAACACTGGTCAATTTTCAAAGCTTGAAGCAATCACTTCTTTAGGAAGCACGCTCCAGATCTGAAGCTTACTATCAGTACAACCACAACCACAACTACGTATGAGAATATGGTGAGATGGATTGGCACTTCGAAGAAGAAAGCCAAACGAAGGGAAGAATCACCTCAAACATAGAAGCCGCTTGAATTGGGAACCTTGAAGATCAACATAGATGGCTCTTTCACAGCTGATCCAGCAAGAGGAGCCATTGCGTGTGTTTGTTGTGATTCCCATGGTGAATTGATTGATGGTTTTGCCAAGGTGTTGGAGGCGAACTAAGCCAAACAGGTTGAAGCAGTGGCCTTCATTGAAGTCCTACATTTTCTCTCTCCTCATTCGACTCTCACAATATGCGTGAAATTTAATTGTGAAGAAGTAGTGAGGGGTGTTCAATATCTTGTTCACTCCAACTAGGAAGTATAGGTACTTTACTCCAGGGCATGTGCACCGCTATCCTGGTTTTCAAATCTCTCTTTGACCTATTACAATAAAGACACAAATAAAGTAGCCAATTGGGTTGCTAAGGCCCAGAGGACTATTAGACTTCCTTTTAATGGGGTCTTGTACCCTCCCCCAGCCCTTTTAGACTTAATTTGCTTTGAAGCTCTTGATATGTACTCACTAAACGTTTTTAGGTGAATGGTAGCAATGTGTTTTTGACCAAAAAAAAAAATGATACAAATCGCTTCACTTATTCCTTCTTGTCCTCCCTTAGCAACTTAGAATCCAATTCATTCTCATATAATGGGACATTTGCCTCTCAATCATGCACAAATCCATTGTGCTTGTCTTCTTTTCACCACTCTTCTTATGTTGTGCTTCAGTTAAGTCGTTCATGCTATTAACAACACAAAAAGGCTTGCATTGCTTGCATTTAAGGCTGAAATAACAAGTGACTCTTTTAGATTGCTTAACTCGTGGAATGACAAAAACGATGTCTGTTGATGGAAGGGAGTTACATGCGGTTGTCAACACCACAGAGTCACGGTACTAGACCTCCATTCCTAAGGACTCTCAAAATCCATCTCACCTTACATTGGGAAGCTTGGCTTCCTAAGAGAATTGAGATCCTAAAATAATAACTTCATCCTTGAAATCCCTCCACAAATTGGCTGGCTATATTAGCTCCAGTTCTTGTATTTATCAGATAATTTACTGACGGGAGAGATTCCCAGGAATATATTATTGAGAAAACATTTCCTAAGTGGTTTTGATGACTGACAAAATTTAGAGACTTTGTTTCTGATAAAAAGCTTTTCAGGTGGAAAGTCCGATGAGATAAGATCATACGATTTCAATCATAATCAGAGTCGTGGTTTATTCTTCCTTCCTTGTACATTCTGTCAAATGGCTAGGAAGGAGACAAATATCCTCGTGTAACGGCTAATGGAAATTGGTTGGATTTCTTGCCATACTTATAAAGAGTTTTAAAAGGAAAGTCTTGCTAATATTTTTCGGAGATTCAACTTTCTTGGAATTTCTTTCTGGAGGTGAGACATTCTTTTCATTCGTAAACACTCGACTTTTTGGAAGTCCAAACTACTGTATGAGCGGCAAAAAATTTGGGAAGCCTTACCCTCGGCGATTCTGAAACAATTAGATATCCTCGACTAGATCCAAGGCTAATGGGTAGCTTAGCTAGATGATCTTCCTGGAGATATGTCTAACGGTCAACTTGGACCAAGAGGAATATAAGAGGGGATTTGGAAACTGAAGGGTTGGAATTCGTATTAACGAGATTTGAAACTTTTAATTCCGAGAGTTAGAAGAGTCTTTTTGTGATCTTATACATTCGTCTTTGCTAAGTGATATTGTGTAACCCTTTAAAGGTTGAAAGTGTGAGGAGTTGTTCACATAAACGTGAGTGCTTGTAACTCAAGACTTGTAACCTCTTATTGGTTCTTACTAGTGGATTCCAATCAATAGGTTATAGCGTGGGAGAGTGGACGTAGGCTTGCAAAAGTCAAATCACTATAATCATGACTGTGCAATTCTCTATACTTACTCTATTTATTTATTGTGGTAGAATTGTACACCAGTACGATCTGATCATTTCATCAAAAGTTGTCTCATTGTAATATTTGTTTAAATTATTTCATTTATGCAAAATCACCTATTTACCCCCCTCTTGGTGATAGTTATAACCATAACAATTGATATCAGAGCTCAGTTACTCTTTATTGAAGTGTTGTATTACTTCTGAATTAATGATCTTTCAATGGCTAGTAATATTGCACCAGGTCTGATGGAAGGTTAGAGTGACACAAGCCCTTCGTACTTCGACGGAAGAGATTACAATATCTAGAAAAATAAGTTGAAAGCATTCATTAGATCTAAGGACCCCTTAGAATGAGACATTGTGTTGAAGGGTGTAAAACCTGTACCTCCCTTGACCAAGGAAGAAGGCAAAAAGCTAGAAACTTCAGCTCTTTCTGATGCAGACATCACTAAAAGAGAAGCACGTCAAAGAGACAAAGATAAATGTTCTTCTTTAGCAATATGAAGCCTTCAAAATGAAACCTGAAGAATCCATAACAGACATGTTTAGTAGATTTATTGACACTGTTAATGGATTAGCATATCAAGAGCAATTTGTATCAGATTCAATGAAAGTGAACAAGACTCTTTGAGGGTTGTCAAAGGAGTGGAACAATATTAAGACATCCATCCGCGAGACTCAAAGAATATCACCTTTTTATGTGAGTGAAGTCATGGGAACACTTCAATCCTATGAAGAAGAATGTTTGAATGAGGAAGACTTCAGAGGTAAGAAAACAATTGCTTTAAAATCTAATTTTGACTCTAATGATTCAAATTCATATGAAGATGATGAGGACGACAAGGAGATTGCCTTTATGGTGAAAAAGCTTCAAAGAATGGCCAGAAAAGAAAGGAAGTTTAAAGGAAAGAAATTCTTCAAAACATCTGATCAAAAGAGAAGGTTCAACGACAAAGAGGAAAGCAAGGATGTGGTCTGTTTCAAGTGCAAGAAGGGAGAACACATCAAGCCAAATCGTCCTCTTCTGAAGAAAAGGAAGAACAAGTATGAGAAGACAAAAAAAGTACTTAAAAAGGGAGAAACAAACGGTACCTTGATGGTGGTTGCTCAAGACATATGACTGGTGATCCAAGTAAGTTCATAAACCTTTCAAGATTCAATGGTGAAAGTATTTCCTTTGGAGGGAACAACAAAGGAAAGATCATCGGCAAAGGAACAATTGAGATTGGAAATCTCACTATAAGAGGTGTATCTCTTGTTAAAGGTTTGAACTATAATCTCATCACCATCAATTAGTTATGTGATGCTAGTTACAAAATCTACTTTCAAGAAAACAAATACTTAGGAACGAGTAAAGATTTGAAGCAGTCATTTACTGGAAGGAGACATGGAAATGTCTATTTACTAGATACAACTGCTAATGACGTTCAATGTTTGATCTCTATCAAGGACGAATCAAACCTCTGGCATAGGAAGCTTGGACACATAAGCACCAAGCAAATATCAAAAACTCTCCTCAAAGAAATTAGTACGAGAATTACCAGATCTTAAGTTTGAAAAATTTGAAATCTACTCAATCTGTGCCCTAGGTAAATAAATAAGGAGTTCTTTCAAACCCATTAATTTCATCAGTATTAATAGAGCTTTGCAACTTCTTCATATGGACATCTTCGGACCTATAAGAACACAAAGTTTGGGAGGTAAAAAGGTATTGCTTGGTAATAGTTGATGATTATACAAGGTACACATGGGTTTTCTTCCTTGCACATAAGCATGAAGCATATTCTCATTTTTCAAAGTTTACCAAAAAGATTTAGAATGAAAAAAGTTATTCCATTTCTTCCATTAGAATTGATCATGGGGGTGAATTCGAAAATCAAGGTTTTCACAACTTTTATGAAGAAAGCTGTTTTGAGCATCAATTTTCGACTCCCTATACACTTGAATAGAACGGTGTAGTAAAACAATTTATTGCAAGAAATGACAAAAAAATCTTTTTTAGAAAGCAAAGTTGCATCACACTTCTGAGCGGAAACCGTTTCAACAACATGCTACATCATAAATCGAGTTTTCCTTAGACCCTCTTTATAAAAGACCCCTTATGAACTTTTCAGAGGTAGGAAACCAATCATTTCATATTTCAGAGTTTTTGGATATAAATGTTTTATCTTAAGAAATGCTAATGACTGGCCTAGTAAGTTTGATGAAAGATCAGATGAAGGCATCTTTTTGGGATACTTAACTACGAGTAAGGCTTTCAGGGTCTTCAATAAAAGATGTCGCACAGTGAAGGAATCTATTAACATAAAGTTTGATGAAAATATTCATCTGCAAGAAGATTTTGATCAAGTAGGGTCGTCATATGATGAAATTCAAGTAGAAGAAGAAATTTAAAATTTAAAAACAGATGAATATAAGCACAACAATGGAAAGCACACAACATGTGATGATAGATTCAATAGAAACTAGAAACACAAGTCAAGTCATTCAAAGGATCTAATCATCGAAAACATCGATGATAAAATTAGAATGAGATTTACACTAAAGGATGTCGTTAGTACTTTGGCACTTATTTAAGAGATTGAACCATGAAGTACTAAAGAAGCCCTATCAGATGAAAACTAGATCCAAGCGATGCAAGACGGACTTCAATAATTCCAGATAAATGAAGTACGAAAATTAGTTCCCAGATCAAAAGATCATCCCATTATAGGAACGAAATGGGTTTACAGGAATAAGCTCAATGATCAAGGAAAAGTCACGAGCAATAAAGTAAGACTAGTTACCAAAGGCTACTCGCAAGAAGAAGGAATCGACTACGATGAAACTTATGTGCTAGTAGCAAGGTTAGAAGCGATTAGACTTTCACTCGTTTACGCATTTTCATGATTTCAAACTTTTCCAAATGGATGTGAAGAGCGCTTTCTTGAATGGATTTATTAAGGAAAAAATGTTCGTAAAATAGCCTACAGGCTTTGAAGAACCACAAAAGCCAAATCATGTCTACCGGCTAAAGAAAGCCCTTTACGGCTTGAAACAAGCCCCTCATGCTTGATATGAAAGGTTGACAACTTTCCTCATTCATAATGTTTTTGAGAAAGGTAATGTCAATACTACTTTAATCATTCGGAGAGAAGGTAAGGAAATTCTATTGGTGCAAATTTATGTTAATGACATTATTTTTGGATCTCCTAATGAAAATTTCTGCAAGAATTTTGTTAAGTTAATGTAGGACAAATTTGAAATGAGTATGATGGGAAAATTTAATTTTTTGCTCGGATTACAAATCAAGCAGATAGAAGAAGGAACCTTTATTTTCGAAGAAAAATATGCCAAAGAGCTTGTGAAGAAATTTCACATGGAAAATTTGAAGAAAATGGAAACTCCTATGTCTTCATCTTCAAAGCTCGACAAAGATGAGAATGGAAAGAAAGTTGATCAGAAGCTATACTAGACCATGATTGGCTCTTTGTTTTATCTCACCACTTCAAGACTTGATATTCTTTTTAGTGTATGCATGTGCAATATTTCAATTAGATTCTAAAGAGTCTCATCTTTCTGCAGTAAAAAGGATTATCAAGTATATTAATACTTACCCATCTCTAGGACTCTAGTATCCTAAGGGATCAGAGTTTGTGTTATCTGGATATTTTGATGCTGATTTTGCAAGAAGTAAGATTGACAAAAAAAAGTACGTCTAAAACTTGTCACTTGTTGTACAACGTGCTTGTGTCTTGGTTCTCCAACAAGCAATCAACAGTAGCCTTATCAACCGCTGAAGCTGAATATGTTGCTTTAGGTAGTTGTTGCACCTAAATTCTCTGGATGAAGCAGCAACTGAACGACTACGGAGTAGTGGACTCAAATACAACAATCAAATGCGACAATACAAGTGCCATCAACCTGACGAAAAATCCAATCTTACACTCCCGGGCTAAGTACATAGAAATCAAGCATCATTTCATACTCGACCATGTTAATAATGGTGAAGTAAACATTCAGTTTATTGATTCTCAAAATCAGTTGGCTGGCATTTTTACAAAACCTATTGACAAAAACACGTTTGATTTTATTCGCATTAAACTTGGCATTATTAATCCATTTGCTTCAAGTATCTAAAGACAATGTACATCAAAAGATGTCGATCATATCAACTATTGCAATTTCAAAGTTTTTTGCGATAAGAGTATTTTTGGAAGCATATCAAGTATGTTTTTTTTTTTCTTGAATTAAATTTATTTATCTGTTTCGAAAATTGTTTCTCTTATTATTTCCAAAAACCGTTTTACAGTTTTTACCCATTTTCCCCTCAAAAATTGGATCTTTTTTTAAAACCCTTTCAATCACGTCAGTTCATATTCCATAAAAAGCAAAAGCTTCTTCTTTCTTCTTCATCTTTGTCCTTTCTCCTGAACACTTCTTCTGCAAAACCCTTCCTGTATCTTCTTCTCCCTTGCAAAATGTTCAAAACTTTTCTTCACTTTCAGAACCATGGCCCCAAAAATTGCTCCTAAAACGAGGCCCAAATCTTCTAGTTCAAGAAGATCAAATCACATTACAGGATTACAGTTGAGAGTTTGCGGAAGCCCTGAGTTCTTTGATCTGTCTGACTCTTCAAATAATGTTGAAGGTACGGCTGACAAAGAAACTTTTTCTGAGTATTTGTAGTTAAAATTGATTGTTGCTACTCTTAAAGCATTAGGGAATAGTGAGGATGTTATTTCGCGGATTTTGGCTAAACATGATTTTGAGAGCGAAGAAGCTTTGGAGTTGATGTTCGTTAATCTTATTAGAAGTATGCCCCCCACTAGTGCTGGCAATTCAAGTGCTGTTAAATCTCAAAAAAGGAAGGAGAAAATGGCCAAAACTTCCATCACTCAAAAAAGTACTAATGATGATGGATGAAGAGGGGATAATGATGAGAAGATTTATGCTAGTTTTAGAAGAAGGGTTATTGAGTATGTAGCAGATGATGATCGTATTGATAAACTGATTAAATCTAAAGAGCATCAGCAATACTTCAAATTGCCGATAAATAGGGGAGTTATTAAATAGAGAATGGTTGATTTTGACTTTTTCGATTCTACTAGTATTCGTCTTAAGCAATTCTTTGACGATTGACTACTCATTGCATTGTGTGTTTCTAAATATCCTACATTCCATGCTCTAACTACATATTTTTATTCAACGTTTTCATTTTACTTAGTAGATACTATTGAGTTCAAAGTGTTTGACAAATTATATATGATTCAAGCATAGGATCTAGCTAAATTGTTGGGGGTCAGATTTTCCGAATTTGAGCCTATAGACATTGATCATAATGTTGCATATAGACAACTCTCTGGTATTCTTGACTTTACAAGAGATGACAAATCTCAAATCTCTCATTAGTTGTTTCCCTTAAGATAGATTGTACTTCATAAGATTATCATTAATTGCTTCAGATCAAAGAGATCTTCCACAACTAATATTTCGTGTTATGAAGCCAAGTTGATGAAGACCATCTTGAATGATTGTTCATTTTCTATTGCTCGTCTTATCATACTGCATATGTATAGAACAATTTTGAAGAATAATGGGCAATTGCTTTATGGTTCTTTGATTACAAAGATTTTTTGTGAACTGGACATTGAAATCCCAAGGAAGTTAATCAAATTTCAATTACCTCCATTGAAGATAGATGAGCAAATAATTCGGAAGATGAGTTTCAGACATACCACTAAAGGTCGGAAAAATACAAAATGGAGACTTCTGAAAATTGATGTAGATGAAATTGTGTCAGATCCAGTTGATCGTCCAACAAAGAGAAGAAGGATTGCTGAATAGAGACAAAGCTCTCAAGCCTTCCTATAACAGCTCAATGTAGAAATGCTAACTGAGTCTAGAGAAGACACAGTTGATTTGGATGATATCATCGATGCATATCAACCTGACTTTGAAGATGATGCTGAAGAAGAAATTGATGCCGAAGGAGAAATACGAACATGAATAGCAGCTGATCAGACAAAGGAAATCATTACTGCAGAACAACAACAAAAATAGGCTGAACACAAAGTCAAATCAACTGATGATCAAGTCAGTATGTTGGATGTTGATCTCACTTAAGACCCGGAGATTGCTGATATTGTTGCCAAGCATCAGGAGACTTCTGAGGATCCATCTAGTCAACTGGTGCTGTTTTTTCACAAGTTGGAGTATCAATTCAGGGGGAGTTTGACTATGCTGAAGATCCTCTTGAGCCTTGACTTGAAAACATTCCCATAGATTCTTCTGATATTGTTGACAAAAGAGTTGTTGATAGTGTTGATGTAGTTCCAGAAGATCCAATGTTACCTGTTGACATGACTAAAGTTCTTCATGATGCTCTAGATACTCAGGAAGTTTGTACGGCAACTCCTCCAATTCCCGAATCAACTATTGATGAAGTCCTTATTGTTAGAACTCATGGCATCACTAGTGAGCAAATTGCTGATCCTGCTCATTCTTCTCACCCAGTTGTGCATGACAAAGGGAAATGGATTGCAGATGTTAAGGAAGAGTCTGACGTTGTTAGACAGAGGCAACATGACAACAATATCGTGATGAAACTTGGGGACTGACCCTTCAAGAATTCCTATTATTGGTAGCATTAAAAACAGACTATTTCTACGAACTTTATTTAGAATGATGGAGCATAAGGATAAGATGGAAAAATAATTGAAGAACTTAACTGTCCTTCTCATAACTCAGGTCGAAGCACTAAACAATGGAATGACGAACATGGAGTATACCTTGGATAATATGCAATATTATGCTCTTGTTCAACTCCCTCCAGAACACATGATTCCCTCTCCAGCTCCCAATGCAAACCCTAATCCAACCCAACCATCCTCCGAATAATCTTCTGCTTTTGCATTATTTTTTTTTATGTTTGGACTGTTTTTGTCATTTAGTTTGTAGTGTTTGTAGATTGTTGTGTGTACTTGTTGGACTAACCTTCGTACTATGAGTTGCTTATAATATTATGTTTTATCTAATATCTCTTTGATTGTTGACAGAAAAGGGGAAAAGGTGGACCAGCAGAACTGAGGTTGCGAATTTTACTAATATCTTTGCTGCAGGTTCTCAAAGATTTTGAGTATCGCAAAAGTTAAGGGGATCGGTTAAATTTTTCTTATCCCTTATCTTTTGATTCAGAGCATTATTTATAATAATTTCGCTAAAATTCTTTTGACACACATATTTTTATAGTTTGACTGCACCTGATTTTAAAATTGGCTTTTTTTTTTCAAGAGCTATTTAAATTTCATAATATATATTTTTTAAGTTCTGCTCATGTAAGTTTTGTCATCATCAAGAAATGGGAGATTGTTGAGAAAACATTCCTTAAGTGGTTTCGATGACTGACAAAAACTTAAAGACTTTGTTTCTAATAAAAAAAAATTTAGGTGGAAAGTCTGATGGGATAGGATCGGATGATTTCAATCAGAATCAGAGTTGTAGTTTATTCTTCCTTCCTTATACATTCTATCAAATGGCTAGGAAGGAGACAAACATCCTCATGTAACGGATAATGGAGATTGGTTGGATTTCCTGCCATACTCATAAAGAGTTTCAAAAGGAAAGTCTTGCTAATATCTTTAACAGATTCAACTATCCTGGAATTTTTTCTAGAGGTGAAACATTTTTTCCATTCGTAAACACTTGACTTGTTGGAAACCTGAATTGCTATGAGCGGTAGAAAATATGGGAAGCCTTACTCTCAGCAATTATGAAGCAATTAGATATTCTCAACCAGATTTAGGGCCAACGGGTAGTTTGGCTAAATGATCCTCCTGGATATATGTCCAACGGTCAGCTTGGACTAAGAGGAATATAAGAGGAGATTTGGAAGCTAAAGGGCTAGAATTCACATTCATGAGATTTGAAGCTTTTAATTCCAAGAGTCTAAAGAGTCTTTTCGTGATCTCATACATTCATCTTTGCTAAGCGATATTGTGTAACCCTTTAGAAGTTGAGAGTATGAGGAGTTGTTCACATAAACTTGAGTGCTTGTAACTTAGGACTTGTAACCTCTAATTGGTTTTTACTAGTGGATTCTAGCCAATAAGCTGTAGTGTGGGAGAGTGGATGTATGCTTGCAAAAGCCAAACCGTTATAATCTTGAGTGTGCAATTCTCTATCCCTTACTCTATTTATTTATTGTGGTAGAATTGTACACCAGTAAGATTCGACCACTTCATCAAAAGTTTTCTCATTGCAATATTCTTTCAAATTCTTTTATTTCCACACAATCACATATTCCCCCCTCTAAGTGATAGTTATAATCATAACATATATTAGGTTGCTCGAACCTTGCGCTTCTCGATCTCCAGTACAACCAATTGGTTGGAGGAATTCCAGTGGAGCTAGACTCCTTGTCAAATCTTCAAGGGGTTAGCTTTGCTGCGAACCTATAAACGAGTACCATCCCTTCATCCATAGGGAACATATAATCTCTGCAAGAGATTATTTATAACCAAAATGGTTTAAATAGGATTATTCCCAATCTCTATGTTGAATAACCAAACTAAAAGTGCTCGCGTTGGCAATTAACGAGCTTTTAGATACTATTCTACCTTTGGTCTTTAACTTGTCTTTGCTGACTACAATCAAGGTAACTATGAACCAAATCAGCGGAAATCTTTTTGAAGATATAGGATTCACTTTCCCAAACTTCAAATTTTGACTATTTCCTTGAACCAGTTCTCCGAAATAATTCCTTTATTAATATCCAATGCCATATGTGACAGCCTGATTTTTAGGTTATGTTTTCAATTAAATAAGTCGGGCTTTTCATTGACACACCTATAGTTCTTTTCTTTGAGTTGGCCACTCACGAGATAACTAGCCTATCGGGTAAAGCCGTTAAGGAATCTAAATGCAATAAACTCGAGAATTTGATCAGGAATCGACTGCTCGACCGTGCTAATCTGCAAGGGTCATTTCGGCACCATTAAAATTTGATCAAAGATCGGAGATAGGTCGGTTTGACAGAGATATGTGATTAGTGTGTGTGTGTGTGTGATTTCACCTCATTGTAAAATTCTTGTCGAACGGCACTAAATCGATTTTTCTGTCATTTAGTACCCTGTGCCCGTATTTGAAATCTCGAGATTTTCATAACAACCGAGAGTCACCAATGAGTCGAAGATATACAATGTGGCTCGAAAATAATCGATCACTGGTCAACTGCACTAAAAATTCATAAAAGCTACTCGGTAGGTTAGGTCACGCTAAAATCGTGCCCAATTGAAATTAATCGCGAATTTAAACCCGATTAGTTTGTCATGTCATGATTCATTTTAGGAACATCCATTCATCCTCCGAAGATTTTTCTGCAAACCGGGCATCCAGAGCATGTCATGTCTCACCTCTAAGCATCTTGCACCCCACCTGGCATCACGAGGAATCGCCAGGGCTCACTATGTTACTAGTGTCCCCTTCCTTCCGAAATGTGTATCGTCATACGTCCGGGCATTCCGACACTCCCGAGGAACCTTTAGGGCTCACCGGTCCCCAGGCATCCAGAGTGTGTCATGTCTCACCTCCAGGCATCCAGTCTCCTGGGGCATCGTCGTCCCAAGGGTCCGACGGCAACAATAACACATCAATCACGATGTAGAAATTAAATCATTTCAATGCCAAAACGTTTTCAAATCATCAATACGGAAAATCCCTTGGGTTTTCTCCCAAAAGTCCCACTTTCATGAATACTTTTCAACAATTTTCGAATCCATATAAAACTTGAATGATAATTTCCCTTCCCGGCTTGGAATAAAATGATTTATCGAGATCTATAAGTGCATATAAAATCGGCACGTCAATATATCTTAAAACATCCGAGTACGGTGCCATAGTACCCATAAGTTTTGATGCAAATTAAGAGATTTCTAAAATGGTTTGCGAACAAAATCCCGAAGTTCTACAATCGCAAAATCTAGGGTAGATTCAAAGGCCTAAACTGAAGCACTCATGAAAACTTCCCAATTTTCTAACCTCAAATCCATTCAGTCATTCTAGAAATTACTATCCAACATTAGAATTCAAGCCATTTCAACCTAACAACACTTCCTCAAACAACCACAACATTATATTATATAGGTTAGTAGACTGTAACTTGCCTTAAATCCAACGGTGTCAATGGCAATGGGGTTCAGGAGCTCGCGGTTTGCGGACGCGGCTGAGGTTGCTGGACGGCAGCGACTGTAGGCGGGACACAACGGGTACAGCGGTGTGATGCGGGTGTTGACGGCAAGGTGTGAGTGGCGGCGGCTGTGGCGCGGAGGGTGGACAACCAACGGCAGCAGAGGGCAGTCCTCTTCTTTTCTCTCTTTCCTTTGCCCATTCGCTCGCTTGCTCTTTCTCTCTCTTGCTCGCCCTCACTCGTGCTCGCTCGCTTTTCTTCGACTCACCGCCAGCTGATTAACCTAGTCAACAAAAGGGATTCGGTGGCAGCAACAATGGAGGGCAGCTGGAAGGGATGTGTCTTCAGCATGCATGGTCAAGCTTTTGCTGGCAGCCGAGTGGGTAGGCGACGTGGCTGTTGTTGGCCATCCCTTGGTCAACAATTCCCCCCTCGGTTGACCACCACCATTACGTGTGCATGGCCAGAAGAATCTAGAGTCTTCGAGCAGCATGAAGGAAGCCATTCAACGTGGCTTTTAGTCAAATGGGGCTTCTTTGGTTGACTGGCTTCAACGGAGAGGGGAACATGGTTTCATGGCTGTGTATGGCGTGTTGATGGACGTGGCTCTCGGTTGCTATATGGAGGGGGAGAAATTTTACGTAAATGCATGGCCATGAATGGTCGTTCGACTAGGGAGGTACAAGTTTTAGTGGATGTTGGTCTCAGTGGTAGCGTTACACAAAGAAACTTTCTACGAAACGATAAGTTATGCGATGATCGAATTATCTTGATGCGGTAAAGGCACGACCACGAAGGTATATCCTAAGATCATCGCGTAACGTGACGTCTCGGTCCAACAATGGAAATAATGAAACGTTGACCGAAAGTGGTGCCAACGACGCAGTCTGACGGCACTTTCGTCGACTTGTCACGGGCCGTCACGTATTCGAGGTCCGGTGAAATCCGAATGTCACAATTCTCCCCTCCTTAGAGAATTTTGTCCTCGAAATTGTACATCTCTTACATGTCATGGAAAAAATAAGGGTACCTTTGCCTCATTTCTTTTTCACTTTCCCATGTGGCCTCCTCCATATCATGGTGTAGCCATAAGACCTTAACTAACGGAATTTTCTTTGTTTGAAGGACTTGCTTTTTTCGATCTAGTACTTGGATTGGCTTTTCTAGATACTTCACTTTCTCATCCACTTTGATGGCTTTAGGATCGAGTATGTGACTAGGGTCAAGCTGATACTTTCTTAGCATTGACACATGAAACATATCATGTAAATTTTCTAGCTTCGAGGGTAACGCTAGTCGATAAGCTATGTCTTCTATCCTTTCAAGGATCTCAAAGGGTCCAACAAATCTAGGGCTCAACTTACCCTTTATTACGAATCATGATATTCCTTTCATTAGGGATACCTTTAGGAATATGTGATCTCCTACGTCAAATTCTAAAGGTCCTCTATGCTTATTTGCGTAGCTTTTCTTTTACCCTTTTCGTTCTAGCAAACAAGATATCTACAAAGCTTAACCATGCTTTCATTGCGCCACTCTAATAAAATTACCCTAGAAACACTACCATTCTAGTTCTGTGCATAGTTCGGTTCATTCTTGTCCCCTTTGCCATCCTAGAAGCTTACCAGGAGCCGCTCCTTGCTCAGGCACTCTAGCCTTGGCATTCACTCCCCGCCCTCATAGGATCGGGTTGTTACAGGTCTACCAGCTTTCGCTTGGTTCGAACCCAAATTACACATCTACTGGAGGGGTTTCATTTCGATAGGGACTAACTTACAGAGATATTATCCGCTTGGCCTATCCCATACTAGACCTCATGGTTTTATTCCTTGGTGCATGGGTAAGTACTATCCCAAGAGATCATCCATCCTAGTTTGTTGCTTACAGAGCCAGTTTATTCCTACGATGACGTCAAAGTCATACATAACTACCACTACCAAGTCCATTTCCAGATCTCGTCCCCCTATGGTTACTTTACATTTCTCACATACTAACATGGACAACACCATGTCCTTCAGCAGTGTAGAAATACGAAGAGGCATATCTAAAGATTTGGTTCCTATTTCTCTCAATCGTCTATATCTCTCAAACACAAATGAATACGTGTCACTCGAGTCAAATAACGCATATACGTTCTTATCATCTATAGAAATCGTACCCGAGATAACATTTTTGGAAGCTTTCGCAAGCTTCCTCTTAGGTGACTGCGTATACCCGTCCTTGTGTTGGTGGCCTCTGTGGATTCCTTTGTGGATGTGGTCTAGCTGCATGTTGGTACACTTGTCGCACCGAGCTGACATTCAGTTGCAACCCATCTTGTGGACAATTTCTCCTGAAGTGTCCTGTCTGCCCACAACCAAAACATCTTAGTTGTTCATTACAAGGTCTTAGCCCATGTTGTCTACCACACCTTTGGTAAACATTATCCTAGTAGGGCATTTTCCCTAAAGTCTGGCCACTCCTGGCCTTTCCAAAATTCCCAAGGTTACTCGTTTTCTTAGATTCCCAGGGCTGATCTTGATTTGGATAGGGTCTCTTACCTCGTCGGGGCATCACTAAAGGTCGATTGCTTCATAGACTCTGATTGCTCTCTCATTAATTCCTGCTCTACCAACTGTGCCCTTTCATAAATTTCATTATAATCCCTTATATTCAGAGGCACTAGTTGTTTCCTGATATCTATTCTTAGCCATTTCAAGAATCTCTTAGCCTTTTCCTCTCGGTCTTCTATCAATGTAGGGGCATACCTAGATAACTCAGAAAATTTTGCTTCATATTGATCTACCGTCAGCTCCCTTTGTTCTAATTGAACAAATTCTGTGATTTTCTTATCTCTGGCACAGTCAGAGAAATGCTTTCTATTGAAAGCTCTAACGAACTCATCCCAGTTTATGGCAGTACCTGGTGGAAAGATTGTATCCCTAGAAGCTCTCCACCAATACTTGGCATTTCCTTCCAGTTGGTACTCTGCCAAGGTTATCTTTTCTGCATCATTGCAGTTCAACAACCGGAAAATCTGTTTTATTCCATCAATCCATTGTTCCGCCTCCTCAGGACTTCCCATTCCTGTAAACTTAGGTGGTTTCAACTTCAGGAATTGTTCCACCAGTCCTTGAGGGTGATGTTCTATTCCGGGTTGTTGCTGGGCTTGTCTTTCCATTAAATTTCCTATATTGGCCAATGCCTGCAGGATATCTTCCATCTGGGTTCAGCCTTTGAAGCAGAGGCTTCAGCCTTTGATGGGTGAGAACTTCCAGTTCGTACCATAATTTCCTACAGTTTACCAAACATTTGCCTCAGGAACAATTAGTGACTCAACGTCATTTGTCAAGAAATAAAGTAAAAGTGTTACTATGGTCACATAAGTAACATAAAATGTTACTCCTACACACAGGTAACTTACAATCGTTACCAGTATTTTACGAGTGAACTCATTCACCCGTTGTTCATAGTTAGTCAACTACCCTTGGTTAGTGTCCTATAGTGTGCATCATTATATCCTTCCTTCATACTAATGCACCTTATCACTCTAAACAAAACCAAAGCTCTAATACCATTACTTGTGGCACCCCCGCGACGGCCCTCAATCCATTAGGGTTGCCACCTTACTTCTGCGTCCTGGTTATCCTTTTTATTTAATCAATGGACTTCTGAGAAGTCATGTGGGGGTTCTATCATATACATGATTGGTCCCTGCGCAATGTATATGGCGAAAGCGTATCCAACAACTCCTCTTTCCCTACACACATAAATGATGCACACACTAAACTCGTTTATAGATAATAGCCGGACACTTTTATTTACGCATATCTACTAGATGGACATTGTTTGTTGGTACATCCAAAAAGCCGTAGTTTCCTATACCTAGCGATACTTCAAAAGTTAAACGACATCTTTAGCAGCCATTTACATAGAATCCATCCTTCAGTGTCGGCATCCAAAAATTCTCTCTCTGCTGTCCTCACCCTTGCGATCACTCCCAACCACTCAATCCCCCGTTGTCGTCTTTTGGTGGTAGTGGCAATGGCCCCAGAACTTGCCCGTTCCTACGGACAAATAAAACGACATACTCCTGAAGTATAGGGCCTGAGGGAAGACTGGTGTTGAACATTACGATCACCTCACTCATATGTAAGTTAGTCCCCACTCGTCAGGATCTTGGTTTTCCAATTGCTCCCACTGAAAGTCGATTGGGATCCCGTAGAATGTACCAGGAGGTACGAGCAGTAGAGGCATCGTTCTTGGTTTGAAGTATGTTAGTCCCATAAGGGGTGAGTACAACCATTTAGCAGCTAAAGATCTACTAAACTATATTATGTAGAATCATTGTCATTCGATTTCGTGCAAAATCACAAAACACATCAATAAAAGAATACATGCGCATTAAGTCATTAAAGCTTTTCAACGAAATGGCAAGCGCAGTTTAATAACCAAAACACATCATTTCAATTTTGTGGGTCCCGATTATAAGGCCAAACCGTTATGACACGTCCTATGCCGTGCCATACAATTTTATTTTATAATCAAGCGCAACTATCAAAATGGCGTAACTTAGCAGAACAATCAACTTTAAAACTCAACAGATTTGTGATTCACTATCACCTACTCCCAGAGGACCAGTGTTTGCGTCCCTCCAGGCATTCACACCCAATCTGGCATCATGAAAACCTGTGGTTCCATATTTCAGTCACCGGGCATCCAGAGCGTGTCATGTCTTACCTCCAGGCATCTCACACCCCACCTGGCATCACGAGGAATCGCCAGGGCTTACTATGTTACTAGTGTCCCCTACCCTCCGGAATGTGTATCGTCATACGTCCGGGCATCCCAACACTCTCGAGGAACCTTTAGGGCTCATCGATCCCCAGGCATCCAGAGCGTGTCATGTCTCACCTCTAGGCATTCCATCTCCTGGGGCATCGTCATCCCGAGTGTCCAACGGTAGCAATAACACATCAATCACGATGTAGAAATTAAATCATTTAAATGCCAAAACGTTTTCAAATCGTCAATACAGAAAATCTCTTGGGTTTTCCCCCAAAAGTCCCACTTTCGTAAATACTTTTCAACCATTTTCAAATCCATATAAAAGTTGAATGATAATTTCCCTTCCTAGCTCGGAATAAAATGATTTACCGAGATCTATAAGTACATATAAAATCGGCACGTCAATATAAAACGTTTCTTAAAACATCCGAGTACGGTGCCACGGTACCTATAAGTTTTGATGCAAATCAAGAGATTTCTAAAACGGTTTGCGAACAAAATCCCGAAGTTCTACCTTCACAACATCTAGGGTAGATTCAAAGGCCTAAACTGAAGCACTCATGAAAACTTCCCAATTTTCTAACCTCAAATCCATTCAGTCATTCTAGAAATTACTATCCAACATTAGAATTCAAGCCATTTCAACCTAATAGCACTTCCTCAAACAACCACAACACTACACTATATAGGTTAGTAGACTTTAACTTGCCTTAAATCCAACGGTGTCAATGGCAATGGGGTTCAGGAGCTCGCGGTTTGCGGACGCGGCTGAGGTTGCTGGACGGCAGCGACTATAGGTGGGACACGGCGGGTACGGTGGTGTAGTGCGGGTGTCGACGGCGAGGTGTGAGCGGAGACGGCTGTGTCGTGGAGGGTGCACGACCAACGGCAGCAGAGGGCAGTCCTCTTCCTTTCTCTCTTTCCCTTGCCCGTTCGCTCGCTCGCTCTTTCTCTCTCTTGCTCGCCCTCACTCACGCTCGCTCGCTTTTCTTCGACTCACCGCTAGTTGACTAACCTAGTCAACAAAAAGGATTCGGTGGTAGCAGCAATGGAGGGCAACTAGAAGGGGCATGTCTTCAGCATGCGTGGCCGAGCTTTTGCTTGCAGCCGAGTGGGTGGGCAACGTGGCTGTAGTTGGCCGTCCCTTGGTCAACAATTCCCTTTTCGGTTGACCACCACCATTACGTGTGCATGGCCAGAAGAATCTAGAGTCTTTGAGCAGCATGAGGGAAGCCATTCAACGTGGCTTTTAGTCAAATGGGGCTTCTTTGGTTGACTGGCTTCGACGGAGAGGGGAACATGGTTTCATGGCCGTGCATGGCGTGTTGATGGACGTGGCTCTCAGTTGCTGTATGGAGGGGGAGAAATTTTACGTAAGTGCATGGCCGTTCAACTAGGGAGGTACTTGTTTTAGTGGATGTTGGTCTCAGTGGTAGCATTACGCAAAGAAACTTTCTACGAAACGATAAGTTATGCGATGATCGAATTATCTTGACGCGGTAAAGGCACGACCACGGAGGTATATCCTAAGATCATTGTGTAACGTGACATCTCGGTCCAACAATGGAAATAATGAAATGGCGATCGAAAGTGGTGCCAACGACGCAGTCCGATGGCACTTCCGTCGACCTGTCATGAGTCGTCACGTATTCGAGATTCGCTGAAATCCGGATGTCACATTCCAAAAATTATATCAGGATAGCCAGTGATCGGAATTTCGTGCTGATTGCAATGGAGTGCTTAGTTTCTGCAATTGAGTGTTAAATTGTGCAAATTGAGTAGTGATTGTAATTTTGAGTATTTAATTCAAAATTTAGAAATTTTGGTAATTATTTAGAAATTACTGGGTGTCGGGTTTTAACACCGAAAATGGTTTTAAAGACTATATCAAACAGTGGGATTTTAAAATGAAGGGTATTAGTTTTTCTAGTTCAAATCGACCGTGTACCTATACACGATTATTTTTACCGTGTGTTTTTAATACGAAGAAAATATGCCAAACGTTATTTTAATTGGGACATTTAAGTGCAAAGCACAATGTTCTTAGCCAAGACTAAATGGTCGTGTGTTGGTTAAGAGAACCCATCCCCGAAACGAGTCGGGTGGACGTGCCCCTATATGGGATGCCCTACCAATGGACGCCGGTCGCAGTAGAGGCTGGATCGAAGCTTCTTTAGGAATGCCATTGACGTAGTGACGTTGCCGCGCTCAGTGGGGTGAGGCGATACCTGGTTACACCAGTGGATTGCCGAACGTCAAGTAGGCCGTGCCCGTGATTAACAATTGGAATGCATGTTGAGTGAAATTGACACGCCGAATTATGAGACTAAATTGTGTGGCACGGAATGGGACATGTCATAACAATTTGGCCTTATAATCGGGACCTTTGTGTTTATTGAGATGAAAGTGGTGGCATTTCAATTGACTAAGTATTATCACTGCATATGATTGAGTAATATGAACTGTACTGACGTGCAGGAAGGAACTGAGGCGAATGTGAGTCTCATTGATTGTGGTTGTGTGGTTAGGACGCCCCTAGGCATATTTCCTTCCTAGTCGGAGTTTAGGGGGTGAACTTGCTGAAATATTGTCTGACCCCGTCGTGGGCTCAATCTTTTCAAGTCCTTAGATTGCAGTTCCTCCGGAATGTTTTGGATAGCAGCAAGCTATTATTGAATGGGGTATAGATGTTCGGATCCCTGGTAGTCATTGGGTCTACGAGTTAGTCGTGACCACTGTCTAGGTCGATGAGGACCTACCTGAGAGGGTACCTCATCGATTCAGGGCTTGGTTCCGCCATGAACTCAATGGATACAGAGTGGTCCCCTCCAGGGTTTTAAGATCCTCGTTGTGGTTGTCGATGTCGCTTTTGGCGAGGGTGTAGCTAACCCACCTGATGGTGCTGTAGAGGACTCGGCGCCCCCGGAGCCGGTGGAGTCTGAAGGATCGATGAACGTGTTCGACTAGTAGGTCGTAGGACAGTTCTTTTTTGGAGAGCCGATCTTTTGTAGACCTTTGTATATAAACTTAGTTTGTTTATAAAGGTGTTTGGTTTGATGTGATTGTCCTGCTTTCCTATCCCATGTTGTTTGATGTCAGGGGTTTTTAGTTCGCTTCCGCATATGCAATAAAAATGAATGGGTCGACAATGCATCCTAGGATGTCGTAAATTTATCGACCACCAAGAAAATTTGTGCGCGCTCAAGGATTCGGGGCGTGACACCATAAATCTAATAATATTACAACTTGAAGGCAATGAGCTCTCTAGAAGGTCCTTTCATCAGTGAATCTCCATAATGTTAGGATGATTACCTTATTCCTAAAAATATCTAGAGTGGAAGGTTTGATGCAGATGAACTAAGCTTGGTTACTCACTCACAATGCCGCTAACTTGATGATGTTTGAGATGTAAGATAATAGATTTGGTGGGACGCTTTGTGTATGCATCGGTAATTTCTCCGCTACTTTGACATTCCTACAAGTAGGCCAAAATTTGATATTGGGTGTGATCTCGAGAGAGATTGGTAATCTTGCGAAAATTAGAAATGGAAGACTACCTTCTTTCGGGTCCAATCCCGGCAGATATTGGATACCTTTCAAATCTTGCAGGATTAACATTGTCAAACAATAATCTATCTGGCGTAATCTCATCTTCTTCACAAAATTTGCACAATTTGCTTGTTTTACATCTTGATTATAATAACTTTGATGGGCCAATTCCTTTATACCCACATAAGTATGAGAGCTTGACAAACCTAGATCTTTCTAATAACAATCTTAGTGGTCCAATTATATTCCTCGTAGCTAGGATCCTCATCTATTTGAATTTGTCTTGGAACATGTAAGTAGAGTCCTTTAGATGGAAATTGGAAACTTGAAACATTTGGATGAATTGGATGTCTCGAGAAATATTCTGGATGGTGAAATCTTGAGCAATCTAGGCAATTGTGATGGACTGATAGTACTAAGAATACAATATAATCTCTTTTGTGGGCCCATTCTTCAACCAATTAGCTCATTAAGAAACATTGAGGAATTAGATCTTTCCACCAACAATATTTATAGTGAAATTCCAAAGTTCTTAGAAGTATTTCAATTTTTTAAAAAGCTAAATTTATCTTTCAATTATTTGGAAGGCCTACTACCAATTCAAGGAGTTTTTAGCAATGTGAATGTGACTTTTTGTCATCGGAAATGAAAAGCTTTGTGAAGGGCTACCTGAATTTGAGCTCCTTAAGTGCACCTCTGGAAACTCCAAAAGTAGAGGATGAGTCCATAAATTGAAACTTATCACCACTATTGTTTTTGGTCTTCTTAGAACACTTATATGGTTCTCACTATCCCTTATCTATGTCGGTTGAAGCAAAAAAGGAATGAGCTAATTTCTAGCTCCTTAGATGATATTGTGTTGAATTTGTTTTATGGAACTCTTCAAAAAGTAACACATGGTTTCTTTGCTACTAATCTAATTGGGTTTGAAAGTTCTGGGTCAATCTACAAGGGGCTGCTCCAAGAGAATGGAAATGTCATTGTAGTTAAAGTGATTAATTTAACACAACATGGTGCTCTCAAAAGCTTCAAAGCAGAATGCAAGGTTTCAAAGCACAATAAGCACCGAAATCTTGTAAAAGTCTTGACGGTGTGCTTAGGCATTGATTATAAAAGTGATGTTATACAGGTGATGAGTTCAAGATCTCATTTTATGAGTTCATGATCAATGGCAACCTAGAAGAGTGGTTGCACCCAAGTCCAGCTCCAAATGATGTGGATGGGCACTTGAAGAAATTGAGTCTCGCCCAAAGTATAAACATTTCTATTGGTGTTTCTTTTGCATTAGATTATCTCTATAATCAATGCCAAAGCCCAATAATTCATTGTGATCTAAAGCCAAGCAATGTCTTTCTAGATGCTAGCATAGTTGGACATATTGGTGACTTTGGGTCGGCAAAGATTGTCCTCAAATCCACGTTTGACACTAGAGGAAACATGAGTTTTGTTAGTTTAAGAGGAACAATAGGTTATGTTGCTCTAAGTAAGCATCTCTCTCTCTCTCTCTCTCTCTCTCTCTCTCTCTCTCTCTCTCTCTCTCTCTCTCTCTCTCTCTCTCTCTCTCTCTCTGAGGTGATTTCTTTTAATTTATGTTCCTACTGCAAATTGACCAAGCAAATGTTTGGATACAAATTGCACCTTAACATTCATTGCTATGAACTCAATTGGGGAGAAAATCTTCACAAGCACTACTAAAATAAGAATATCAATTTCCTATTTCCTCATTAGGTTATGGTATTGCATCATGCATCATAGCACATGAAATGCAAGATTACATCCTGATCTTCTTTAGTGATAACTTGAACATAAAACTCATTCAAGATAGAGATGTCCGTGGCAAACATGGACTATTTATACAGATGACGATTATTAACCCCAATTGGAAAACCCTATGTAGATAAAGAGTTAATTCAACTTGTCAAATATTAATAAAATATTGCGTCGAATTCATCGAGTGATTATTTTGACAAGACGCATCCATTGGACACTAATAAAGGAGAAAAAAAAAAGAGCAACTTTTTATTCATTTCTAGAGTTGAGAATGCCATTGAAGCACTACAACAGTTAAGTTATATGAATGAAAATTGTATACATAATGAATTATTCTGCCTTAGCCAATCAGTAATTATAGAAGCTGAAGGTCGGGATCTTTCACTTTCATATGTATCCTCCCCCAACTGCTAGCACGAATCACTACATGAGGCCTCTATACAACGAAGTGACTATAGCATAGATCTAGTGTGCAAAAGCAAATTCTTCGTCATCATCTAAGGTTAAATTCTAATAAAACTAATAGCTAGATCTTTTTCTGGAACTTGCTTTGTGCCGAGCTCAATAGGTAGTCTGTAAAAATATGCTCATATTTTAGCATTTTCTCGTACCTTGCAATAGTATTCTAAATCTTGTCTATCCAAAGCAACTAAGAAAAATTGCACAAAGCCATTTGCAGACAAAAGTTGTTCAATTACATGGAAGCTCATGTAAAGGGAACCAAAATAAAATGAGAGCCCATGATTCAAAATGCGTCAGAATAGCCAATACCAACCATAAAAAAATATAAGGTGCTAGGCACTTAAGGACTTCCATTTCACATGAAGCATGAAAAAAACCCATCTATTTACAAATCCTTATAGAAGTTCCTTGTACTTAATCTAGTGGTCTTCCTTTAGATTGCATTCACACTCCAGTTATCTAAAAATAGTGATTAAATACAACTCAATGTGAGAAAAGAAGATTTGCACTTGTCATATGCTATCACAAGAAAGTAAATAATAAGCAATCTCATCAGTAGCTCACAACATCTATGGTGCAAAGAGATAGCAAAAGCACCATAGATGGTGGTTAGTAACCACCGCTCATCACAAGGAGTCCCTTACTCTATAGCTTTTGTCGACCCCTTCAGAATGTATTGTGATATAATACTTGTAACATTTGTAACATGAGTCAATATACACAAAATATGCCTACATAGCTATCCTTGCATTTCAAATAACTTGCAACTACATGTAATGATAGAATCACTTGGACTAAAATGGACAATATGCTTCATTTCACTACTTTCAATTCCCCAAATACAAGTATGTAATGGCCTATCGACTTTTTTTTTATATTTTATCTAAGAACATATTCACACAAAGCATGTAAGAATTCAGCCTAAAAATTCCAACATATAAAATGAGTGTATACATTTACAGCATGTTACAAAATTCCACAATTCTCATCCATAATATGTGGCTTTCCTCAAGCACACTCAAAATCATCAACAACTTCAATGTTGCATTTTTTTTTTTTTTTTTTTTTGCTTTTCATTACAATTGACAAATTCAGACAAAATCATAATCTTTCCTTTTTGTTGTAGTTTCCTTCACAACTACAATGAAATGTGCATCTGCACATTATTCCTTTGTTACTATTTGCTTTTTTGTCCTTTTCGCACTTCAAATTCTTTACAAATTGCATATGCATTGTATTTATTATAAGTTTCGTTCTTATTAGCAAAGGTCATGCTAATTGTAAATTCAAATTGTTTAGGGTACGTTTAGTAACCATTTTATTCTCGAGAACAATTTCTTCTCAAAAATCATTATTTTTTATTTTGTTTTCTAAAACAATTTCTGAATATTTGAAAGTGTTTGGTAACTACCTAAAATTTATATTCTTGGAATAGAAATGCATCTGGTAAATCTCTTAAAATTTCTAGTCCAAATCATTTTCTTTTAATCTTTTAATAATTTTATTAAATTTTTCTCTTTTTTCTTTTTCCCTTTTCATCTTCTTCTTCCTTCGGTCATCAGCCCCGACGACCTGAACCACGGTGAGGCTCGGTGTTGCCGGGGGCTAGCGACACTTCGGTGAGGTTGCTGGCCATGGTCAAGGCCGGTGACTGACCAAAAGGAAGAAGAAGAAGAAAAGGAAATAAAAGAAAAGAGAAGAGAAAAGAAGAAAAATTAAGCTTGATTCTAGAATTGTTCTCGGAAGCAAAAATGTAACTTTTTTTTACTTTTTAATTCTGCTTCAAATCTATTCTCGAGAACAAATTTGTATGTTCTTAGGAAAAATTTACCAAACGGATTTTTGTTCAAAATCTATTTCCGGGAAAAAAAAGAATAAATTCAGTTACTAGAATAAAACAGGCCCTTATCGACCTTATACACGATGCTATTATCCTTTGGAGCCTCTGCAATAAAAAAACAAATTATAATCATTGAAAGAAGAAAGATAAAGTGAAATATGTTTAGTTGTACAAAAAGATGACGCCATCCCATTTATGTTTAGCTAGAGGGATTAGGAATAATCTACCACATTTATGTGAATATATTAGTTAGGAAAATCTACCATCGTCATTAGTCATCACAAATTACAATAAATTTGCCTAGAAAATCTAAAGCATCCACATAAGAGAGAGAACCTATTATGACTAGAGAATGAGAGCGTTTGAATGGTTCGGCTGGAGTGCTTAACAGTGGTCAACCATGATCAACCTTCGCATCTTTCTACTTCGCAATGAATGTGGATTGCTCAACCTTCGCGCATCTTTGCTTTATAATGTCATTGGTAGTTACACTTATAGTCATGATAATCAAAAATAGATTTAGTCCAAGCAAAAGAAATTATCAAATGTGAATTATCTAAAAACCTTTCAAAAACTATCCAGCAAAATCAACCTTTTGGTTTATCTAATATACCACTAATTTGCAACCTTTGAAAAGAAAAATCTTATCTGCAGCTCACTGGTCGCACTGTTCTCTTCTATATTGAAATTTCAATCTCTATTTAAGCTATTTAATCATCCAGCAGCATTTATGACAGACGGAAGAAAAGAAAGAATTTCATTAGAGTAGTGCAACTACAACCTGAGTTTAAGGGTTTTAATTTTTTTTTTCTTTTCTTCCATTGCAAGATCATTGGTAAAAACAATTAGTTGGTGAGCATCATTTGAGTTCCTCAGAATTGTTAAGAGCAGCTCACTTGCATAAGCTTACTTTCTAAAATCACTCCATCCACGCATCAATATGCTTAAGTTTGAGCCGATTGATGAGATTCAGATTGGTAGTATGCCATAATATACATACAACAATTTATATGATTAGGAAAAGTCTACAAAAGATTGAATTGGAAGGAAGTACGGCTCATTTACAAAACTGAGATTTTTGCAAATGCAAAATACAAGTAGAGCCGAAACGCACCTTTGTTTTGCGTGATCCGAAGTGAAGTGCCGCACTCAACCTTCACGCCTCTTTGTTGTGCAAAGTTACCTTTGCACCTTCGTAATGGAAATTTTTCCTTCGGAAACGAAAAAAAGGAAAAATTAACGAAAGGACAAATTTTCCAAACTTAAAAGAGTGAAAGGGTTGATAGGGCAACTCAATCAGGTGTTGCGTGAATCGGAGCTCGGCATCTTTGTTATGATCTTTTTTTCCCTTAAAAACCAGAAAAAAAAAAAAAAATTGGGGAAAGTCAATGAAAGGGCAAAAGTTCTAAAAGTAAAGAGTAAAAGAGTGGATAAGAAGACTGAACCAAGTGCTACTCAAACCGAAACTTCACACCTCTATAATGGGGATTTTACCTTCAAAGTTTGCTTTTCTCCAGTGGAGGTTTTCGTTTCTGAAAGAAAAGGAAATAGAAAAGGAATGTAAATGAGCTCAGTGGAGAAGATGAAAGCGTGTTCAATTGAAATTTGGAATTGCGTTGACAGGGCAATTAATTCTTCCACTTGACAGCCAATATATATATATTTTCTTATTTTGAGATACTCCAAATTTACACGTGTCTAATTTTGAGTGGCGTTGACTAGACACGCGTGCCACGTTAGCATGTGACGTGATGGTATGATTTTATTGTATATTTTCTCCTAAGAAAGTATTGTCCCCATATTTCTACTTCAAAAGATTAGCCATCAATTCACACTTTTCAACAAATTTTTCTGTTAGAATTAATATCACACCAAATTTTGTTTGTCACCACGTTTTTATGTCCAACTCTGGAGACTTCTAATATACCCACGTATTCTTAGTCCTAATATCGCATAGGTAAAATTTTTTGTAAGATCAAATAGATAAATGAAGATATCAAAGAACAGATATTCAAATGCATATCTTGGTATTAATTTTAGAGCGATTTACAAATGCATAATTGGCCTATGGCAAAAAGTAAAACACTAACATGGGAATTTTCAAAAATCGAATTCATGAATTCATTGTCCGATCCATATACAATTAAACTTGGGGAATCAACTTCTAGTTTAGGCTTGGGCATGCATGATAGTGGGCAAAAATTCATTGTACCACAAGTCAAATGACGACAAAACTCACGAGGTCGAGTCTTAGGGTGACTGCATCCCATAGTTGGCCAGATCCTAAGTCTTTTTTTTTAACATACTTCGACCCAATTTAAACCACTCATTCAAAAACCTATATAGAGTGGGTGCATTTCCGATGCAATCACATTATCCATGGAAATCACTAAGAAGAGCATAGGCTAGAGACCATAATTGAGAAAACACGCTATATTTATCAGGACGGGTTAAATTACATGTTCATATGAAAATAGGGGGATCATTATCGGCCCGGGAAGAAAAAGTGGGGGTGGGGGGGGTTGGTATCGAAATTTTCCCCGAACTTTCTCAATCGGGCAAAATCAACGTCAACAAGCCCTGGCTAAAAGCTCGCCTCCGCCGCGTGCTGACGTGGACGGCGCAGATCGCGGGAGCACGCGAGGACGCCTGGACGCTGCCGCACCCCGCCAACAGAGACTCCAGTCCAGAACCATCGACGTACCACCACAGAAGACGCCCCTTCCTCTCTCACTCTCTCTCTATCGCCTCTTTCTCTCTCTACTGCGCGCAATCGAGCTTAGGGTTTCGAATTGTCGAAGAGGGAAATCGATCGTGGGGGTTGGGGAGGAGGTAGGAGAAGATGTGGCACGAGGCGCGGCGGTCGGAGAAGAAGGTGCACGACATGATGGACGCGGCCCGCAAGAGGGCCCAGCGGCGGGCCGTGTTCCTGGCCAAGAGGCGCGGCGACCCGCAGCAGTCGATCCAGGCCGTCGGCTCCCGGTGCCGCATGTACCGCGACGACGGCCTCTACCAGGCCACCCAGGACCAGCAAGGATTGTACGGCGACCCCCCCACGCTCCGCTCCGCCCTCTTCCATTTTTCCTTCCGAAATGCCCGTGGCTGTTTCTCGGCCCTGTTCCTCTTTTTTGTTTCGTTTTTCCGTGGTTCGACCGTGGATTGATGGTGATAACGTGTGGTTTTGGGGTCGCGATCTCGAGGAATTGGTAGTTTTCTAGTTGGGATTGATGGGTGTTGAGTTTTGGATTCGCGATTTTCATTCGGGAGCTGAAATTTTAGGAAAGGGTTGCGTGGCGTTGTGTTCGGTTTAGTATCTGCTGCCTCCTCCGACTGTAACATTTGTCGAGCTGTTGAATTTTCGGCCTCCGTTGTGATTTCGCTGCTCGTGTGGTGTACCCAGATTGTGAGATAGGTGCATAGGTTTTGTTGCGGGTTTAAAAATTATAAATTTGTAGCTTCTGATGAGTTGCCTGGAAATGGGATGTTATTATTAGACGAATGAGGTTGGTGTGCAAAGAAGATTGTGTTGTAGCCTTTTTTTGAGTGTGAAAAGTTGGCAACCTTTAGATATAGTGGGATGGGATACATTCCTTTGGGCGACTAAGATTGCAAGTTACAAGGTTGAATACTATTGGGTGAGTTGGAGGTAGCTAGATGCTGTCTCCTGATATAGTTGATGTGAGGTGAAATTCTCCTCCATTTTGTTTTGTTGATGTGAAGTTGGAAAAAGCCTGTTTGGGATATTTAGCCTTGTTGGATGTAACATGATTGGAACTTGAGATTTCGTGGTGGAGTGAAATTTTTCTATTAGACAAATATTGCATGAGAAATCTACAACGAAGACATCATTAGAGGCTATTATGCATCGGGTGTTCATTTTAAGAGCCTGTATAATGTGGACTGAATCATGGAAGAAATTATCTTTCTGGTGCAAAGTCAATTGTCAGCACAACATCTCATATGAGGGTACTGTATTTTTTGAAATTATGCACAAACATTGACTTGCTTTTTGCATTGATAAGAAACTTGGTCTGAAGTCTAGGCATTGGAAATGCTGATGAACTTTTTTTTTGTGGTATTTATGTTCCTCATTTTCATGTCCAATTTTTTGCAACTTTTTTCGTGTAATTGCTTAATTTTACTCTGATATGAAGATGACCTAATTTTCAATTTCTTTTTTAGGATACCATGGAATGGGAAAGAGGATATTCTAATTGACAGGTAATAATCAGTGTTTAAAATTTTTTGTCCACCGGATCCTCATTATCTCCTCCACAACGAAAAGCAACGATTTTTCTCATGTCAGCCTCAACTTGTTCTGTTATGCCTTTTAAGATCTTAATATCTTTTACTCTTCATCTGCAGATTTGATGGACGTGCACTGCTTGATTTTATTCGGGAGTCAAAGCACTCTCGGGTTAAGGAAAAGTCAGAAGAAGAGGAAGAACTAGAGGAGTTTGTTAATTTTGAGCGTTATCGGGATTTAATTAAGCATCGACGTAGAGGATGTCGGTACTTTTTTTAATAAGACGCGTTAAATTTGTTCAACATTTGATGTGCACTTTTTTCATCTATCTCTTAAGTATGAGCACAATACATGAGAGTGGTTAATTAATATTTTTGTCAGTTCTATTGCTCTTCTTTTCATTTTATCTTTACAATCTAATCTTTGACCTTGACAGTAACGGATGTGGAGGGTTTGCAACATGTGAATCAAGAAATGGAAGCAAAAACTACTGCTTTATTTGCATCTGACAGGTCAGGAATTCTTGAAATTTTGTTGCATATATGTTGAGATATCTTTATTTTTTTTTTCCCTCTTTAGATTGATCTTGACCAGGTGAGATTTTCTTTAGTAGTATGTATTATATTTTATCTTGGCATTCCCTTTCCTGGCTTATGTTGGGCAGCCTTGGTTTAGAGTCTTTCTACTTCTGTTTCTAGCAGAACTCAGCAGCCACAGCCTCCTGCAAGCAAGGGCTCCTATTCACAGGTGGGATTCTCTTATGACATGGATGGGAAGGAGGAAAATGCTTATTCAGATGGCGATGATGATGATGAGGAGGAGGATGATGATGATGAAGATGTAGATGAAGATTTTAACAGTGATGATAGTAATGATGAAGGTATGGATGCAATTGCAAAAGACTTCGGAGTGAAAAGGTATGGCTGGCTTGTCCATATGGATAAAAAGGCTAAAGAGGAAGAGAAAAGGCAAAAGGAAGTCATCAAAGGCGATCCTGCAATTGTAAGCTGACTTCAATTGGTGGAGATTCTTACATTGTCATAAACAGTGATTCGATAAAGTTGTTAATTACATTCTTTGGCACTTTCAGAGAAAGCTCAGTCGAAAGGAGAGGAGGAAGGCTTCTCAAATTGAAAGGGAGAAGGAAAGGGAAGCTGCCCGCGTAACGGGGACCCGAGTTCTTCATCATGATCCCTACCGGTAAGGTATTTTAGTTAAGTGTCTTGTAGTAGAAAATTTAAGATGTCCATTTGCTGCAAATGCGATACAGGGAAAGAAGGCAGTTGTGTATGTGTTTGTTTTATATATCACTGATTGGTTCTGTCATAGTGAGAGAATGGTTTTCTTTCTACAGAGTGGATCTCTGTCATGTAATCTAGCATCTAATGCTGCTTTGTCTTAATTTTTAGGGAGACTAGACGAAGTCCAACTTATGATGCTTATCCCCGTTCTCGAAGGTATGTAATCATTCTTTGGAAGGTAGACCACTGTTAGTTTAACTTCCTGTCTAAAGACATTGGTAAATTCTGTTTCATCTTCTTGCTTATGCAGATCCAGATCGAGGTCACCGTCATATTCACCGTCATACTCCAGGCGTTATGGTCGGGGATCACACACTAATGATGGTCATAGAAGCAAGCCAAAAACTCCTAAGATAGAGTTTATTACTGAATTTGGGGGCTCCGGTGATTCAGGGGGACCAAAGCTTGAAGGACTTTCTCCACCATCATCTCCTCCATCTCAGGCTGATGTGCCTAACCGGTCGGAGCACTGGACCTTTAATTCTTGCAAAGATAGATTGGACAGTGTTTACTGCTGCAGCTTACCCCCCGTTTTGTTACCTGAGGCAAACCTTTGTGATCTAGAATAGATCAGGCCTAATATTAACGGCCTAATGCAAAGAGGGAAAGGGAAGGAAGCTTCCTTTCTGAAGCTCATATTTCCCCTGAAACTGGACTCGTATGTTGTGCTTGGTTTAGATGGGTGATATAATATCAGTATTCCTAACACCTTTCCGTGTTGCAGGTCGTCATCCAGTCACATACTTGAAGCCCTGCATGTAGATCCTGCATCTGGGGTGTCCCTTGACAAGGAAAAGAATGCTAAACAGAAACCATCAGCGAGGTACATGATTGGATCTGTAACCTGTTGTATTTTCTGATGTCATTTAAAGAGTATGTGTCTGCGGACGTAAGGGTTAACCACATGCACTTTTGCATGTACTGAGACTCTTCTTTTGACTTTGTCAACTGTACCATTTTTTGCAGCACTTCTTCGGCTTTAGCAAAGTTAACAAAAGGAACATCTGGGGGGCCATCAAAACAGGGAGAGAAAAGGGAAACTCCTCAAGAGCGATTAAAGAGGATAATGAGTAGACAGCTGAACAAGCAAAGTATGGCCCATGATACTGCAAGAAAGTTCAAACTTATTGTTTCTACTGCTCACTGCTCTCTCTCTCTCTCTCACACACACAAATGTGTATGCTGATTTGAGTTCGTTTCAAATGAAAACTGGAACTGTTTTCTGGCTTTAGGCTTTTTGTTTCCTTGGGAATGAGTTTGGCTCATGAAAATAGCATTTTTAACTGAATAAAAAATTGGCTACCTATAAGCTTGTTCAACACTGAAAGGTAAACTCTGTTCTCCTTCGGAATAAAAATTTGAAGACAGTTTCTTGCTTGTCATTATAAAAGTGAACAATATTTTTCGTTTTCTTATGGAAACAGTTTTTAGTTTGTGATGGTGAGTAATTTCTGTGTTGTTTTCATTTTTAGATAAAAATGTAGACAGTAAACTGGTTTTCTTAAACCAAATAGGCCCCAGCTGTCTTCTTTTGTGCTGCATGAAGACTAGCTTATGACTGATTCTCTTGCAGTTAAGAAAGATACCGCTGCTGAAATGGCAAAGAAACGGGAACAGGATCGACAGAGGCTGGAGAAGATAGCAGAAACAAACCGAGTAAGTCGCTACAGACATCGGAGCCGCAGCAGAAGCTACAGTCGTTCCCCTCCAAGGTATGGTGAATTGCTTTTTGTAATAGCAAACAATTTCTTTTTTTTGTTTTTAAGTGCTTGTATGGTTAGTTACTGAAACCTAATAGTTACTCTTGCTAAAAGGTGACTGAGTATATGACTAGGCTAATTGGTTGGTAGTGGAGTTGCCTTTCACCTTTTTCCGGGGGTACCAAGGCCAAACACTTTTTCGTTGCGGATTGTTCTTTGTTTGTCTTAACATAGCCCAGCTTTGGTCAAGCGCTTACATGGTTCAACATAGAAGTGTTTTTTGGTCGGTCTTTTATCATCAAAGAACTTTCAATAATGTGAAAACTTGCATGGGACCACATTTAGTGTGCTGCTAGTGGTTGTTTCATTTCCATGAGAAAGAAGGTATATATCTCTTTTCCTGTGGCTTTTGTGTTCGCCATATTGCTAACATGTTACAGAATTAGGGGAGTTTTATTTTATTGTACTGCTAGTAGTAATTTCATTTCCATGAGAAAGAAGATATATATCTGCTTTCCTATGCCTTCTGTGTTTGCCATTTTTACTAATGTGTTACGGAATCAGAGGAGTTTTATTTAGTGCCTTTTGGACAATGTCTTAATTTACCGAAGGCTGGTCTTTCCCTAGAGAATGAACCTAAAATTCAGTCGGTCATCTTGTAAAGTGTTGAATTTCATTCTGTCTATTGTCAGTTTTCATTCTGACTTTGGATCATCTAATACCAGCAATAAGTGGTTTTATCCAAGGATAATCCCAAGAATGAGGTGGTTGTCATAGAAGTTGATGCATAACAAGTAAAATTAATGTGTTTTTACATCCTTATGTGTTGTATTGCAGAAGGTATAGGCGCAGTAGAAGTCCTAGTAGAAGCAGGAGTTCCCGAAGATATTACTCTCGATCTCGTTCACGCTCTCGTTCACGTTCCCCTTCACGTTCCCGGTCTCGTTCCCCATCTCGTGCCCGCTCTCGCTCTCAATCTGCGTCTCGATCTCCAAGGTAGCTTTTATGCCAAACGACCTATTCATTTATTGCACTTCGCACAAGAATTGATTATCTTATTTATTCTTGTGTAGTCTACTGTGTATTGAATGGTAACTGGATTTTTGGTGTCCGGCAGATTTATAGGAAGTGGCTTGTTTTTGCAGGGTAAGAAGCCGATCAAGGTACTGAAGTCGCTCAATGAACACAGATTGTATAAGTCTCTAGTTGGAGCCAGCAAAAGATCTTATCTTTCAGAAAGTTGAGCCATATGATGGTAGGTTTGAGGTTATTGTACAAGAAAAATTAGTGCAGGGACAAGGACTGAGCCTTCTCCAGACATTGCCGCGAGGTTTTATGTAGGACATTTCGGTTGGATTTAACCAACTACTATCTCATTGTCCAACTTAAGAGAACCTCGTGCATCTGTAATTTTCTTCATAACCGATGATGCCTTTTCTTGCAACTCGACTTGTGGATGCGACCGTATTCACCACCAGGAAAGCATGGACGAAAGAATCAGACGATTCACAAAGCATTTGATTTTCTACATTTGATGGTCAAAGTTCGTTGTATGTCGATTTCCTGAGCCTAAAGGTGACATCAGCTCGATGTTGCTCTGGCCTAAGTGACCTCTAATGTGCACTTCGAGTGACCAAAATTACCCTTTTGAAGACGCACGTCGGGAAGATGTTTCCCTCGACTTCATATGATAAGTTAATTGATCATGTGTGTACCATGTGGATCTCAGCAGACTCTTACTGACAACGGTTATGAGGATCCGGTCATATCGAATTCTATCGATTGTTGATCCTTTTCTGACGGTCTAGGAAACAAGAAAGTGATCCTTAAAATGAATGTCTTTACCAAATGGATGTGGATCTTTTGCTCTGCATGCTTCATGCGTGTTTCAGTCATTTTCGGCCTTTTATTCATATCTTCCTTGCATAGGACGACATTTTTAGAATTAGTTGAAACGCGGGAGAGTATGGTGCAGGATCGAAGATCTCCATCTACGTGGAACAACTCATGCTAGAGAGGAATCCATTGATTTACAGTTAATACCATTTTGAAAAGCAACATGGGTATTGAGTTTTATTTTTTCCTTGTAAATACTGTTTCACCTATACCTTTTTAGTAAAGATATTGGAACTTCAAAATTCTTAGCTGTCACGCCACTAAGGCTCTATTTGGTAACCATCCAAATAGAGTTAAATTATGATTTTTTGTTTCTAGAATCAGTTTAGGTCCAGAATTGCGTTTAGTAAAATTTTTGTTCTTGGGAATAAATTTATTCCCATTGGGAGTAGAATCAAGAATTAAAAAAAAAATGTGATTCTTGTTTCAGAATCAGAAAAAAGAATCAAAACTAACTATTTTCTTCTCTTTTCTTCTTCTTCAATCGCGCGGTTGCTGAACGCCACCATTTGCCACCGTCCGCTGCCGTCGCCGTTGGTTGCCGTCGTCGCCATCGTTCGCCACCACCGGTTGCCGGCAGAATCGGTGCGGCGAGCTTGCCGGAGGCAAGCCTAGCCACCGGCGAGGCCGGGCAAGCCTCGCGACGCCCAACCCCACCAGTGGCTAGGCGGGCCTCCCCCAGCCTCGGCGAGGCTCGCCCAACCCTGCCGGTGGCTAGGCAGGCCTTGCCCAGCTGCCAGCGAGGCTCGGCCGACGAGGGCCGGCCTTGTACGCTTCGGTGAGATCGCCGGCCCTCATCTGGCCGGTTGTCGGTCCGGTGATCGGCCGGAAGAAGAAGAAGAAGAAGAAGAATAGGAGAAAAAAGAAAAAAAAGAAAAGAAAAAAAAGAAAAAAGTATAAGAATTATTTAAAAATTAAAAGAAATTAATTTGGAACAGAATCAATGAGTACAAAGTCACAAAACACAATTTTATTTTAGAATCAGAAATTTTGGACAGTTATCAAACGGCTTAAAATGTTTAGAATCTATTCCCAGGAACAGAATAAAAAACAATCATTTTTTTTTTATCAGAATCTACTCCCGGGAACAAAATCGTTACCAAATGCGCTCTAAATGAGTGATGAAGTACGTAGCTTCTTTCTCAATACCCTTTTGAAACGGTGACCGAATTCCAAAAGTTCCTCATCCCACAAAGGTCATCGCACTCAACTTTGTTCGACAGCTCTCTCTAATCTTAATCATTTTGACCTAATACATCCGCGAGTATGCAGCCCGTGATAATAATTGCTGGCCGACCAACACGTGCTCATCATCGCACGTTTTGCGCCTGGCAAAGTTCGCTCACACCTCAATGACCTCACACTAATCTTTTCACATGCAAGAAAGCGCCTATTATGTTCCCTTGAGTCCACAACGTTCTCATTACAGCTGTCCTCACGTGTTTAGAGAAATCTTCCATCTCCAATTTTCTGGTCTATGTTTGAGAATTTTTAATCCTTTCTTTCTGATTAAAAAATTGGGACAAAGTTGAGATTTTTTAGGGGTATTTTAGAACAATGTCAAATTTAGGGAGAATTATGAAAAATGAGGATGATCTTCTCGTTCACCTCTCTTGGACTGTGCCACACGATCATCGACCATAGCACACGAAGCTCATGTGGGTGATAGCCATGTGCATTGCCTTTGTGTTTTCCTACACAATGTTCTTCTTTATTGAGATGGAGCCAATCATGATAGAGCACCAACATTCTTCTAGAGCCTTCGTATCGTGTTAGACACTTCAACATATGTTTGACACTCTTTGACATTCGATTAACATGTGTCGAAAAGTCTGACACTTGATCAACTCTTTCGACATTCTCCAACATGTGGATCTGGAATTCTATCAGGCAAGTTTGGAATTCCAATACGCATAAGGTCAAATTTAAATTTTTTTTTTTTTTTATAAATGATGAGTCAAAATGTAAATATGTAAAAAATAAAAAATAATAAAAATAATAAAGGGGGAAGGAAAAAAAATTTAGTATTGTCTTTTCTTTTGATTCTCACTTTCCGTAACATATAATTCACCTTCTAAGTTTGTTTTTCTTCTCTTCTCTTCCAACATGCATTGACATGTGACTCTAGAATGTTGATTGCTTTTTTTTTTCCCCAAGTTTTATGATTATTTGAATGGAGTTGAATTTTTCAAATTGAAACAATGAATGATATTAACAAATCGTGGATTAATTTTTTTAGTATAAATTCTTTCTAAACTCTACTTTCATTATTTATTTGTTTGTGAATTTGAATTAATTAAAAATAATCGTAAAATTATAAAAAAAATATACATTTAATATATAACGTGTCCCTAACATGTTGGAACTCTCTATTTTTTTAGAAATGACATGTCAGCATGTTGTGTTGTGTTGAGTATTGAGTATCAGTGTTGGTGCTACTTATCTCGCAAATCTTTCCACTAAGGCTACATGCACAGGGGTATGCGATTGGAGTCGTTGTAAAATAGGTGGTGAGTATAGTGTTATTGATGATATACTTATCGATAGGGGTGATTGGGTCCAGGGTGGTAAGGTTTAGACTTGGACCATGTACCCAACCTTATTATAATTGGTTCCCCTTTTTTGGACCCTGTACCCGACCCTATTTGTATTGGACCCTATACCCGACCCACCTTGTTTTTTTGGTCGGTTCTAGGGTCAATTCTATTTCCTTTGGAACCTATTTTGCAATTTCCCAATATCCTATACGACTTTAAATTTTATATTAATACGCAAGAAAATAACGTAATCCTTCTAATTTGTATTGAAACATTACGCATTTATAATAAATAAATACATGAACTTTTTGACTAAATGAAAAATTAAGGGTTCATATGGCTAATTATAATAAATAAAATCATAAGGCAAAGAATTAGCAACAAACATAGGTCTAATATTAGTCTTATTCCCACAACTACTACATGAAGCTACTCATTTATATAAGCATAAATCTTCATATAAAAGAGAAATTAGGTGAGCCAATCCACATGATACATAAGAATTTGGCGGCGACGAACACCGTCCGTCAGTCGAACGGTGCAAGAGGGAGCCGATGAGGGAGGGAAGCAAGTGAGGAAGAGAAATGACGAAGGAAGAGTACCATGTGTGTTTGAGAGAGCCAAGAGGAAAAACGCCGTATGATTGCGGGAGTAAAAATAGAAATAAGGGGAAAAATAGGGTTTTGGACTTATACTTACAAAACCGGTTCCAAAACCGGTCCAGGAACTAGTTCCTAGGTGGGTAATCAATCGGACTCGGTTCCCGGACCGGTTTAAACCGGTTCCGAATTTTGGGAACCAATTCCCAGACCGGTTTCAATGGGAACCGGTTCCTGACCTTGTTTTCCGGGTGGGCTGGTCTGGTTCCCAGGTATACCCAATCCGGTTGCACACCCCTACTTATTGATATACAATCCGATCACCCTCAAAGATTTTCTCATTGAGGCGTGCTCTTTTGGTTGATTTCGGGCTACTGGTTGTGATGATTCTTCATAAATGTGCCGTGCACTCACTATGCATGTTGCATGCATAATTTTTAGAAAGACTTCAGACAAAGAACTGAGAAAACAAGGTTACAGTGAGAAACACAAAATTAAATGATCATCGTCAAGTTCCTGCTATGTCTAGAAGAAAAGGGAGGAGAAGAACACCAAGCACAGCACCAGGGAGGGTTAGTGGTGGGATCTCTTCCTCCACCCGACCCCGCCGTCCGCTTCATGCTCATCTGCATCCTTGGGATTCACTTTGTCCAATAGGCCTCTGCCATTGAAATCATACTACCCTATAGAGAGAAGGCTGCCATCACCTACTTTGACAAAAAGAATGTCGCAGTCGACTTGATAAAGACAGCGTTCATCCTCATTGCCACCTTCCTCCTTAATTGGGTCAAAAGACGGCCATTGTTACTGAGGAGCATCAGCGAGATGATCTTCTGGCTCACCTCCCTGGAACTGTCCCTCACCACCATCATTGACCACAGCCACACGAAGCTCACGTGGGTGATGGCCATGTGCATTGCCTCTATGATTTTCATACGAGGTCTTCTTCTACATTGGGATGGGGCTGATTATGTTGGTGTACAACTTGGATATCTTCCCGCTCTGCGTGTGCAGGGGTATGCAACTGACGTTGCTATGAAAACATGCGGTGAGTATAGTGTTTTCGATGACATACTTATTGATGTACAAGGCAAACACCCTTAAAGATCTTCCCATTAAGGAGTAATCTTTGGGTGGATTTGGGGCTATCAGTGATGACGATGCACGTGCTATGCATATTCCACATACATTTTCTAGAAAGACTTTTGGCAAAGGATTAAGAGAAGAAGAGTATAACAATGACCACAAAACCAAAATAACCATCGTCGAGTGTTGTTTGGTGAAAACAAAAGTTATAATGAGATTATGCTGTGTTTATATGAAGGAGGAGGAGGAGAACATCAAGCAGAGCATCGAGAAGGGCATTTACGAAGGCCAGCATCACCTTCTCCCTCGAAAAGCTCCTCGAGAACATCGCAGTTGACTTCATAACGATAGTGTTCATCCTCGTTGCCACCTTCCGCCTTCACTAGATGGGGTGACTACTGCGAAGCAGTATCGACGAGATGATCCGCTCACGCACCTCCCTCAAATCATGCTTCATCATCATTTACCACAACCAAAAAAAACTCATATGGATGATGACCATGTTCATCGCCCTCGTGTTTGCCTACAAGGTCTTCTTCTCTATCAGAATGGGGCCGATCTCCTCGGTGTGTGGCTCAAAGATCTTCCCACGATGCTGTGTGCAGGACTATGCAACCGATACGCCGTGAAACAAGTGGTGAGTATAGTGTTATTGATGGCATGCTTATCCATGTATAAGGCAATCACTCTTGGAGATCTTCCCACTGAGGCATGTTCTTTGGGTGGATTTAGGACCGTCTGCAATGACGATTCTTCGTGCGTGCGTCGTGCAAACACCGTGCACGCACACACTGTACACGCACTAAGCATATTCCATGCACATTTTCTAGAAAGACTTGTGGTAAAAGACTAAGAATAAAATAGTATGGCGATGGCCCCAAAACCAAAATGTTTGTGAAATCCATTTTTTTTTTTTTTTTTTTGTAATTCATGATATTTTGTATATATAATTAGTGTAACAATTGTCAATGGGGACCCATATGCTCTTGAATACGTATCGAATAATTTTCAAACATTACATTTTACTGAGTTAAGGTTTTCCTATAGTTTTATATTGTTTGTTAATAATTTTAGTGGTTTCAAAATAATATTCTCATTTACTGGCATTTCAAATGAATATTGATTTTCCTGTTTATTTAATACAATGTAAAGTATCTATCCAAACTAACATAATATCTCCATTCTTTTTAATCAAACCATGCCATTTGTCACTACTTTAGCTTGGACAAATGTCTTAATTATCACCTTATGTTTTGCCCACATGCCTTAATTAAATCCATTGAATCTAGCTCTTAAGACCTCATGCATGACATATTATTTTCAACTCTAGTAACTTTATATCTACTACTTTATTACTTTTAACTTGAGCTAATAAATGTGATCTCAAAATACCCTCATTCCTCTCTTGAACACGCAACTTCATCACTTCACAACTTCAAGTTCAAATTTTTTTTCTTATTCCACTCTCTTTCATGACAATCAAGGTCCAAACCCTCACTTTGAATCTAGTGTCTATAAGGTATATTCATGAGTTTCCTTTATTTCTATGAAATTAGCTTTGTTGTTTTCTAAAGAATGAGACTTGTTAATTTTAGTAAATATTTTGATTTCAAGGTGATTAAAGGCTTGCTTTGTTGAAATTTTCAGTCAAGGTAAGTGAAATCTCTAAGGACTAAGCTAGAATAATCTCGTTAGTACTCTTGAGCTTGGTTGCTTGATTGTTTGTTTATTTAGTTTAGATTTTACTCTATGTGTAAGTTTCAATAATTGTATGTTAAGCTATTGTAATTATTGGGTTTTAATTAAAAAATCTTTCATCATGCCTAGAATGTCTTTGAGAGATTACAAAAAGGTTTTGTTCCAACTTGAATGAGAAAAATGAGAAAATGGTATAACTAGGCATAAAATGGGTATTATGGTAAATTCTTGGCAAGATTAGGGGCAATTTCGAAATTTCCAGAAGTGAGATGGGGCTGTTAATAGGATTATTTTATTTTTTTTACTATTAATTAGTGAATTATAAAGTAAGATTAATTAAGGGGAATCAAACCGGTTAAAAATGAGTTTAGAAGCTTTAGGGGCAAATTTGTAATTTCACCAATTTCACCAAGTTGAGGGACAAATCTATAAAAACTGAAAGTTTTGGAAACTCTTAGCAGCTTGGGAAATCTTATTATGATAGGTGGTTAAGTTGTTTTTAGAGTTAATAGCTTAATCTGGACAATGTGTCTAATTATGCAAAATTGGACCTAATTGTGTAAAAATATTAAAAGTGGGCTATTTTAATAATTTTGTAAAATATGTGGTGTGTCTATAGTGCAAATAAAATGTTAGTATGTCTTAGATAACAAAAGGATAGCTTTTACAATTTATTTTAATTGATATGTCTTGGTTGGATGAAAATTGAAAATTAGGGGTAAATTTATAGGGCTATAATCCAATTCTAAGAATTTGGAATTATAGATAATGCTCTTTAATCTTTCTGTAAAAGCAAACTTAATCAAGAGTAGTTTTAAAAAAAAAAAATGTAAATGCCATGAGTCACTTAAATATTGGAGTAGTAATGTCTATTGGTAAATAGATATCAAGAATTAATGAACTTGTAAAGTTCTCTACCAATAATGTTGGCTTGGTGAAAAGAAAAGAGAATGTTATGTTTTAAAATGCATGTAATTAATCGATTCTCATGGTTATATGAGAAATGCCAAAAGATTAATGGGTTATTATGTGACATTCTGATTTTCAACCCTGTTTTCGATGAAATGAATTGAGCTTTTCATCGATGCACCTATAGTCTTTTTCTCTGAGTTGATCACTCACGAGATAACTAATTCATCTGGTGAAACCGTTAAGGAATCTAAACGCAACAGACTTGAGAATTCGACCAAAAACCGATTGCTCGACCGTGCTAATCTACAAGGGTCAAACGACACCGTCAAAATTGATTAGAGACCAGAGATAGGTTGATTTGACAGAGAATGTAATTAAAGTGTGGGTGATTCCACCTAATTGCAAAAAATTTTCAATTGGCACTAGATCAATTTTTCTGTCGTTTCTGTACCCTATACCCGTATTTAAAACTCCGAGATTTTCACGACAACCGAGAGTCGCCTATGAATTGAAGATGCACAATGTTGATTGAAAATAATTGACCACGGGTCAAATGCTAAAAATTCCTAAAAGCTACTTGATAAGTTAGGTCACATTAAAATCGCGTCTGGTTGAAATTAATCACGAAATTGAACTCGATTTTAGGAATTGAAAATTCTGTCATGTCACGATTTATTTTAGGAATGTCAACTCATCCTCCAAAGAATTTTCGGCGAGTTCGAATTTTCGGCCAAAAATCAAAATTGGACGATTTTGGATCGGGAAATTCGGAGGCTCGTTTTTTAGCGCACTTTTGGCCATCAAGTTGGATCATTGGGCAAGGAAAATTATGGAATTTGAGGTGGGCATTTACCTTGGCAAGTTGGCCACTTAATTGGATGGAATTGGAGTTAAATTAGATTGGAATTGGAAAGGAAATGTTCAAAATTCGTAGCCACGAGGGGCTGCAACATTTCAGCACCCTTTGGGTGGCTTCTAGGGGAAGATTGGTGAGGGAAATTGGCTGAGGATGGGCTATGGACTTTTGAGGCAAGAACTCAAGCGGTTTAGGATATTTTTGAAGACTTTTGAGGCTTTGTGTTCCCCCTTCAGTAGAAGCCCTCCTTCTTCCTTAGCTTCTCCTCCATTGTTGTTGTTTTGAGAGCCAAGATTAGCAAAAAATCGAGCTAGCGAGCCTTGCCGTCAAGCTGCCGATGTGACATCCTGAATTTCTGGTTCTGATTTCGATTAAATAAGTTGAGCTTTTCATCGACGCGCCTATAGTGTTTTTCTTTGAGTTGGCCACTCATGTGATAACTGACCTATCCAGTTAAGCCATTAAGGGATTTTAACGCAATAGACTTGAGAATTCGATCAGGAATTGGCTACTTGACTGTACTCATCTTTAGAGGTTATTACGGCACAGTTAAAAATCGATTAGAAATTAGAGATAGGTCGATTTGACTGAGATGTGTACCTAAACGTGGGTGACTCCACTAAATTGGAAAATTCTCGTCGGCCGACACTAGATTGATTTTTCTATTATTTTGGTACCCTGTGTCCGTATTTGAAACCTTGAGATTTTTACGACCACCGAAAGTCGCCATTGTGTCGAAAAGGTTCGTGTGGTTCGAAGAAAATCAACCATGGGTCAATTGCACCAAAAATTCCTAAAAGCTACTCGGTAGGTTAGGTCACGCTAAAACTGCGTCTGATTGAAATTAATCGTGAATTTGAATTTGATTTCAGAAATTGAAAGTTCTGTCATGTCATGAGTAATTCTAAGAATGTTAACTCACCTTTCGAGGATTTTCCGACAAGTTCGGGATTTTTACGGAAAATCATTTCGAACGTTTCAGAAAACCAACGGAAATTCGGATTGGCCAAGTTGAAGGGATTTTTGGCATCTGGTGTGAGTGATTTAGTGACAGGGAATTTCATGGGTTTTTTCCGCAACAAATCGGACCTCAATTGGAGAAGTTTGTTTAGAAATCGGATTCCGAGAAAAAGGAAATAGAATTCAAAATTGAGGGAAATTCATTGTTTTATTTTGGTCTTCAATTGGACTTTGAATTGTGCAAGTTGGTGAAGAATTGGCCCTAGGATGACCAATTGACAAAGTTATTTATAGTTGAGCTGGAATTAGGATTAATATAACTTTGTTTAAAGTTTTATTTTTGATTTCCAAACCCTCCCCTTGGCCCCACTCGAACACCCCCATCCGACCGCCTCTCTCTCTCACGTCTCTCGCACGTTCCCCCCCCTCTCCTTATCTCTTTCCTCTCTCTCGTACACCTTCCATGGCCGACCATCCCGCTGAGCTGTCTCCTGCTTTCCTTTTAATTGTGACTTCACCAAAGAAGCCTCTCCATTTGGGGATCCTTCAGCTGCATGCCTTCACCAATTTCCCCTTTGCTCTGCACGCTTCCCTCATCACCACTGAACCGAACTGCTTCTTCTTCCCTTCATCGAGGCCACTTGTCCACGAGCCAGCCTCCTCCAGTCAACCAACAAAGATCCCTTCCCCTCCGTTGACCCAGCAGATCCCCCTGTGCGCCACTTGCCTCCCCTAGTTGCCCACCACCGAAGCAGCTGCCTGTTTGTCCATCTTCACTGAGATTTCTTCAAGCTACAGCCGTGGTCTCCTTACACCACCAAAGTAGCTGTCGTACAAGCTTCAGTCCACCGAAGCGTGAGCTGCCAGCGTCCAGCATCTCCTCTCTTCTAGCCCAGCAAAATCTCAGTCCAACTGGGTCCATAAGCCTGTAACATTTCAGCCCAGCTTCCGTTCAGCCCATGCGATTTTTTCTTCAGCCTTGGTCAGCCTATCTTCAGCAACCGAAACTCAGTCCAGCCTAGGTTTCAGCCCAGTTCAGCGAAGCCCAATAGCTCGCAATTTGAAGCCCGCTTTAGCCAATTTCAGCCCACTTGAAGCCAGCCCATTTTCAGTAGCCTAAGCCCAAGACCAAGCCCAACAATTTGTTGTGGGCTTGCAAGGCTTTGGGCCTGGTCAAAGTGTTCGTCGACGTCGCTGAAAATTCGGAATTTGGCCGCCGTCACGGTGTTCTAGTCTTCACTTTGCACGAGTGAGTTTTACTCACTAATTTCTACTTAGTAGGCTAATGATGCTTAGGAGTTGTTTAGATTTAATTAAATGCAATTATGTTGATATATTAGAATATAGCAATTAGTTTAGAGCCTTATTAATGTATGTTAGGCAAATGATTAGTGACATTAGCGAGTAGACTTGTGCTATTATTTATTGAACGAGTCTCGGAAATTTTCCAGGTTCGTCTCGGCTTCCAATTAGGCATTATGAGCCTAAATTGGATTTATTGCATTTATTTAATAATTTTCGTAATTATTGATTTAATTATTTATTTTTCGGAAATTAGGCTAAGATAGCCGATGACCGGAATTTTGTGCCGATTGCAGTGGTGCTCTCTGTTTATTTATTCGAGTACTAGATTGTGAAATTTTAATGTGATTGGTGATTGTGAGGAAATATCTAAAAGTAGATAATGTCGGTATTTAGTTGGAAAATGATCGTGAGATGTTGTGAGATAGATCAAGAAAGCCGCCGAAGTATGGTCGTGCCAGTTAGGTCGTGATTTACCATCTAATAAAGGTTGTGCCTACTGGGCCGTAATGTGCCATTGAATTGGAATCGGTTGTGCCCTATTGGGGCCATGATCCACCACCTAATAGAGGTCGTGCTCATCGGGCCGTAATTTGCCACATGTTAAAGGTCGTGCTCATCAGGCCGTGATTTACCACATGATAGAGGTCTTGCCTAATAAGGCTGTGATCTGCCACCTATTAAAGGTTGCACCCATTGGGCCGTGATTACCACCTAAGATAGGTTGTATCCTTGGGACCGCAATTTGTAGCTGAGAATTTTATAGACTCTACTCATTGAGCCGGGAGTAAAATTTGAGTTGGAATAGTTGAAATGACCAGAGAGTGATCTTGATGACATGTAATTGACTAAGTCAATTGATCGTTAAGTCGATTTGATTGATTGGATGATATGATTGTCAGTACCTGTTATTTGAACTGACTTGCAGGAAGGAAACTAAGGTCAAGGTAAGCCCTCTGACTCGTGTTGTGCTCAGGCAGCCTCTAGAGTGTATTGACTTTCCTAATAGGGTCTTATGGGGTAGAACTTGCTGAGATGTTGTTTTACTGGCTATTGTATAACCATTTTCAGGTCCTTAGATGATGTTGGTGAAGGATCAGAAGCCCTGGAGTTTGGGAAGGTGGAGATCAAGGAATCGGTGAACATGTTTGACTAGCGAGTCATAGGATAGTTCCCTTTTTGTTGAGCCGATGTTTTGTAACCAACCTGATGCTATGAATAAATCTGTTTATTTATAAAAAGGTTTAATTTTGTTTGAAAAATTGTGGCCTTACTTTTCTATCTCATTGTTTTATTGTCTGGGGATTTATATCTGCTTCTGCATGCGTATTTAAGAATAAATGGGTCGGCGATGCGTCCTGGGACATCGCTATTAATCGACCAAGGAGGGATAGGCTTGTGCTTGGAGGATTGGGGCGTGACAGCCGAAGCTCGAGTAGCCACACGCCCGCCTAAGCTGTTGCCTAACTCCCGCTTGCGTGCCGTCTCCCGCGCCATCGTCCGTGCGTCCAGACCGTCATTCGCCGTCCGCCAAGCCTCTGTCTAGCCAGTCGGGTCACCTCTGCCGCTCGTCCAAGTTGCCTAGTTGCCCGTAGCCGTCCCCGTCATTGTCTGCCTCCCACCTGACCTGTCTCCTCGCCATTCTAGCCAAGTTGAGCCCTCGGTCCATTTCCTTCCGCTCCAACTAGAACCGAAGGCCCAACTCTAGTAGTGAGCTATTGGGCTATTTTTCGGGCCCTTCCAGACCTCATTGAATGTTGCCGTAGGCTTGGGTCTCGCTTGCCTCTGCGTTGCCGTCATCATGAACTCACCGGCTCGCTAATTCAGTGAGTTTACTTGCTAAACCTCGCTTAGGGGGTTAATGATGCTTAAGAGAGGTTTAGATTAGCTTAAGTGTGATTAGTGTATTGATTTACCTTGTTTAGTTAATTAGATTAATTAGATAGGTTGATTAGGTGGTTAGTTAGTTCAATTAAGTAGTTTAACTAGTGTAGATGTGGCTAGGGTAGTTGCATTATTTTTCTAAATCCACTTAGGTGGTTAGATTAGCATATTTAGCTTAATTAGGCATTTATGTGATTAATTTGCATTTACTTAATTAATTTTACAATTTATTTAATTATTTAATATTTTCTAGAAATTATATCGGGATAGCCGGTCGTCAGAATTTCGTGCCGACTACCATGGTGTAATTAGTTTATGCATTTGAGTGCTAATGTGTGCAATTGAATGATGATTGTTAATTTTGAGTTATTATTTCAAAATTATGAAATTTTGGTATTTAATTAGTAAATACCGGGTGTTGAGTTTTGACATCAAAAATATTTTTAAGTACTATATCAAATAGTGGGATTTTAAAGGGAATGATATCAATTTTTATGACTCGATCTGACCATGTACCCACACATGATTATTTTACCGGGTGTTTTCAATATGAAGGAAATAGGCCATGCACATTATTTTAATTGAGGCATTTGAGTGCAAAACACAATGTCCTTGGTCGAGATTGGATATGCATGGAATTGTTATCAGAACCCGTCACGAGCTGTTATGCTGGACGGTACTCCTTCGGGAATGTGCCAAGTTAACGGATGCCGGTCACAGTGGAGGCTGGACCGATGCTCCTAAATGGGATGTCGTCTAGATGTAGACGTTGCTGTGTTTAATGGTGCAAGACGACACCCGGTTATGTCAGAAGACCGCTGACTGTTGAGTCGACCGTGGCCATTGGGTCGTAATCAATTGGAATGCATGGATGATTGAGATTGATGCGCCTGATTATGGGACAAAATTGTGTGGCACGGAATGAGACGTGTTATAACGATTTGGCCCTATAATTGGGACCTTTGTGTTTGATTGAGATATGAGTGAGACGTTTCAGTTGATGTGTGCATTTATTATATTCATCTATTATATGAACTGTATTAACGTGTAGGAAGGAACTGAGATGAGGTGAGTATCATTGGTTGTGGTTAGGCCGCCTCTAGGCATATTACCTTTCTAATCGGGGTTTAGGGCGTGAATTCGCTAGAATATTGTCTCACCCCGTCGTGGGTTTCATCTTTTTCAGGTCCCTAGATGGAGGCATGTCCCGTGTGGTATGGGGTCCTAGAGACGATGGAGTTCGAGTTTACTTATTTCCCTATTCTCGGGACCACCCTGAGACGGGAGTTAGTTGAGACCATGGTTTGGGTCGATGAGGGCTTACCTCAGTTGATACCTCATAGATTCATAGCGTGGTTCATCAGCTTCCCTCAAGGGAATTAGGAGGGTCTCTTTTTGGGTTTCAACGGGCCACTCATTAGGATTTGAGAGTGGGAAGCAGCGCACCGATGGATCTCGACACTCCTGATGGTGTCGTGGTGGACTCGGAGCCTATGGTTCTAGAGCCAGGAGTCTAGATAGCTCAGTGGCCCTTTTTGAGTTAGACCCTTTTGTATATAAACTCAGTTTGTTTATAAAAGTGCGTTTGTGATATTTGGTTGTCTTGTTTTTCTATCCCATGTTTGTATTGTTTGGGGATTGTTTATTTCTCTTCCGCTTGTGCATGAATCGATTGGGTCGGCGACGCGTCCTGGGACGTCACAATTTTATCGACCATTGAGGGATGTGTGTGTGCTCGAGGTTCGGGGTGTGACATATTACATGCAATTGTAGATACTAAAAATATGTGGCTTTATTGTATTGTGAGTAATCATGTATGCCTTTGATGCTATATGATTAAGACTTTTGCCGTGACCTATTCACCACCAAGCAAATTCCCTTGTATGAGTATATGTGAGACTTTGGAGTTAGCCAGATGTTCTACTGAATGGGATGGTTCACTAAAAAGTTGAGATGATATAAAATTTTATGATGACATGACTTTTGTTGGTGTATTTATCCTCTCTAATGTAGATGACACCTGTGATAGATAGACTAAGAGGCATGGCAAATGGCTATGTATGATTCTATCCCCCATGAGTTGGTGGCAACAATGCCTCATTTGTCGAGTGCCTCGTGAATCAAGATGGTCTTGACTAGTGACGAATATGAATTCATATGTGTAAATCGATGAGATATCATGTGGTTTTCATGACATAAAATATGATATTCGCTTGCACATGAGTGATCAATTTTTTGCAATGTTATTGTTGTTTCATCGACATGTCATGATAGGAAAGATAATACCTTTACTCATGCACTCATCATACATGGTTATTTATGCTGCCTTGAACTTACAATTGTTGTTGGTACCGGATTGAGTGATAGGTAGATCTCTTACTTTAGACTTAGGGATTTAACTTACTAGTCCTCGGCTAATTCCATTATTTTTACGTCATTTTTTGGAGCCCCGACACACATTGAGTATGAGCATAAGGAGGTTGTGCTGCCTTATTTGGTTTTTATGTATATCATGTGCTCTACCATGATATGGGCCGATGTAGGACTTGTCGATTGGGTTTTCCATCGGTTTGTAGCCTGGTATAAGATCTTCAACAGTGGCTGGATGGGACTGCTTAGAGGCTTTGATGTTCCTCTTGGTTATGTTGGGGATGAGCCGACGTTGGGGAGGTCATCGATCCTTAGATGTTTGATCAGTGTTGTATAGGCAGGTTTTTGAGAGAGGGGTGTGATAGCTGAGATAGGAGTTACCAAGCCCTTTCCAGGTGTTTTGTATCATGATGTTGTAATGTAAGTGATGCATATGCACATCATTAAGTATGACAAATAATGATATGACATGTCTAATTATTTGTTGTGCTTCCGCTTGCAAATAAATTAAATACAATACGCGTAGCGCTTGACGTACTTGGGGCGTCGCAATGTCCATCATCAAGTGTTGTTTGGCAAAAATCAAAGTTACAAGGAGCTCCTGTTGCGTCTATAGCAAGAAGGGGGAGAAGGACAACAAGCACGGTACTGAGGAGGGCATGTGGCGAGATCTCCACCTCCTCCCGACCACGTCCGCCCACCACATGCTTATGTGTGTCATTAGGATCCACTTCGTTCAACAAGCCTCCAGCATCGATATCATTCTACTCTACAGCCCCGGCATTTTCGAGAAGGCTGGTATCACATCCTTCGACAAAAAGCTACTCGCAAACATCGCAATTGACTTCATAAAGAGAGTGTTCCTCCTCGTTGCCACCTTTGTCCTTGATCGAGTCAGATGACAATCTTTGCTGCCGAGCAGCATTGGTGGGATGATCTTCTTGCTCACCTCCTTTGGACTGTGCTTCACCATCATTGACCACAGCCACACGAAACTCGTGTAGGCGATGGCCATGTGCATTGCCTTTATGGTTAGTGGTCTTCTTCTCAATCGAGACGGAGTCAATCACATTGGTGTACCGCTCGAAGATCTTCCCGTTGAGGCCACATGTGAAATTGTCATCATCAGATAGGTGATGAGTATAGTGTTATCGATGACATACTTATTGATGTACAAGGCGATCATCCTTGGAGATCTACCCATCGAGGCGTGTTTTTTTGGGTGTGTTTGGTGCTATAGGCGATATTGATTCTTCATGCATGCCATGCATGCGTTGTGTAGACATCGTACACGCATTGTGCATTTTCCATATACATTTTCTTGAAATACTTTTGGCAAAGAACTAAAAGAATAAGAGTACAACAATGATCACGAAGCCAAAATGACCATTGTCAAGTGCCGTTTGGCGAAAACGAAAGTTACAGGGAGTGCCTGCTACGTCTATACGAAGAAGGAGGAGAAGAACACCAAGCAGAGCACCAGGGGAGGGTGTGTGGTGAGATCTGCTCCTCCACTCAACCCCATCCATCCGCCACATGCTCATTTGTGCCGCTAGGATACACTTCATCTAATCGGCCTCTAGCATTGACATCATACTACTGTACAACCCTCGTATTTTCAAGAAAGTCGGTATAAAAAGCTACTTATGAACATTGCAATTGACTTTGTGACGAGAGTGTTCATCCTCGTCACCACCTTCCTCCTTAACCAGGTCGGACGGTGGCCATTGCTGCTGAGCAATATCGGTAGAATGATCTCCTTGCTCACGTCCCTCGGACTCTTCCTCACCATCATCGACCATAGCCACGTGAAGCCCATGTGGTCTTTTCTCCATCAAGATGGGGCCGAGCTTGGAGATTTTCCCAGTGAGGCTATGTGCAAAGGGGTCTACAATCGGCGTCATTGTAAAACATGTGGTGAATATAGTGTTATCGATGGCATACTTACCTATGTACAAGACAATCACCCTTGGAGATATTCTCGTTGAGGCGTGTGCTTTGGGTGGATTTGGGGTTGCCGGTGGTGATGATTTTTAGTGCGTGTTGTGCATTACCATGCAGACGTCGTGCATGCCGTGTGCATGTTCCATACACGTTTTCTAAGAAGACTTCTACCAAAGGACTAAGAGAAGAAGAGTACAATGACAACCATGAAACCAAAATGATCATCATCTATTGCGGTTTGGCAAAAATGAAAGTTACAAGGAATCCTTGCTACTCTATACAAAGAAGGAGGAGAAGAATACCGAGGGCATGTTTGGTAACTGGCCAAACAATATTTATTTCTATTATTTTGTTTCTGAGAGTAGTTTTGGAACAGAATCGCGTTTGGTAAAACTTTTATTCCTGGGAACAAATCTGGAGTAGAATCAAGAATAAGAAAAAAGTTGATTCTTTATTCCAGGAACAATTTTAGAATCAAGTCTACCTATTTCTTCTTTTTCCTCCTCTTTCTTCTTGTTCTATTTCTCTCTCTCTTGTTCTTCAAGTGCTGCTGTCGCCGCCATTGCCGTTTGCCACCACCCCTTGCCACCCATCACCGTCGGTCGCTGGCGAGGCTCAGCCTTGCCGATGGCTAGGCGGGCCTCCCTCGGCCACTAGCAAGCCTCACTTGGCCAGGCGAGGCCCGACCCAGCCATGGCTGAGTGAGGCTCGACCTCGTTGAGCCACCACGAGTTCGAGCCCCAGCAACGGCTGGGCGAGCTTGGCCTTGCCAGATTTGGGCAAGCCTGCTCGCTTAGCCAAGGCTCGGCTGACGAGGCACGGTCTCACTGAGGGCCGGTGACACTTCGGTGAGGTCGCTGACCTCGTCTGGCTAGTCACCGGTCATCCCTAGGCTGGCGACCAGCCACCTTGAAGAAGAAGAAGGGAGAAAAGAAAGGAAAAAAATAAGAAAAAAGAAAAAAAGGAAAAAAAAAAAATTATTTAAAAAATAAAAAAATGATTTGAAGTAGGAATTGAAATTTTGCTATATATAGAATACATATTTAATTTTGCATTTTTATTTATTATTTAGAATTTATATTTAAAGTTTATACTATAGTTTATTATTTACTATTTAATAAAAAATTGATTAGTTAATATTTTATTACTTAGTATAAATATAATTATTCAATAGAATTTCTATGATTTGATAAAATTTTAGAATGGAATAGAATTCTAAATTTGAATTCTTTTGAAATTGAAAATATAATATGATTTATTCACTCATAAGAAGATAATTATATTGGTGAGTGGTTCATGAGAATTCAATATCAAATTTATACTCATCTAAAAAGGTAATTGAAAAAGAATTGGAATAGAAATTTTATGTAGTTACTAAACGTATTTCTGTTCTTTTTCTATTTCAGAATCATAAATTTTGTATAGTTACCAAACAAGTTCTTTTGTTCAGAATTTGTTCCCAAGAACATAATAAAAAAGAATCATTTGTGATCAGAAATTATTTCCGGAAATAGAATGGTTACCAAATGTGCCCCAAGCCGAGCATTGGGGAGGATGAGTGGCAGGATCTTCTCCTCCACCCGAACCTGTTTCTCCAGCACGTGCTCATTTGAGCCGTTGGGATCACTTCGTTGAACAAGTCTCTAGTATTAACGTCATACTACTGAATAGCCCTCACATCTTCGAGAAGGCCGATGACACTTTCTCCAACAAAAAGCTCCTCTTGACATTATAGTTGACTTCATAAAGACAATGTTCATTCTCGACACCACATTCATCCTCGACATTCATCCTCGACGGGGTTTTTTTTTTTTTTTTTTGGTCAGAATCCTCGACGGGGTTGGACAGCGGCCATTGGCGGGATGATCTTCTCACTCACCTCTCTTGGATTGTGCCTCACTATCATCGACCACAACCACACAAAGCTCATATGGGTGATGGCCATGTGCATTGCCTCTATATTTTCCTACATGGTCTTCTTCTTCATTGGGATGGGACCAATCAAGTTGGTGTATAACTCTAATATCTTCTCGCTCAGGTATGCAATCGGCATAGCCGTGAAACAGGTGGTGAGTATAGCGTTATCGATCACATACTTATCGATGTACAAGGCGATCACTCTTCGAGATCTCTCCATTGAGAGTGTTCTTTGGGTGGATTTGGGACTGCTGATGGTGACAATTCTTCGTGCATTACTGTGCATGCGCCGTGCAACCGCCATGCAGATATTGTGCATGTACACGTGCCGTGCATGTTCCATACATGTTTTTTCGAAAGACTACTGGCAAGAGACTAAGAGAAGAAGAGTACGACAACGACCACAAAACAAAATGACTATCGTCAATTGCCAAAATGAAAATTACAGGGAGTTCCTAGTACGTCTATATGAAGGAAAAGGAGAAGAACACCCACTCCAAGGGATTTTGGAATTTTTCAAACAAAGGGAAGAGCGTAATATGAGCTGTCGCTCATTCAGAGAAATCGAATTCCAACTCCTAAGTGGTAAGAGAGGCATAAGTACACAAATCTTCTTGGTTCTTCTTCATCTTTTTTTTTTTTTTTTTTTTTTTGGGCTAAACATTATGTTTGGTTATGTTTTCTAGAATAATTTTTAACAAGCAAAAGGTGGAAATCCATACCCACATAAACAGGAGTTGCTTAATATGCTTTTGGTGTACGGGAATTGTAGGTTTAATGGTTTATTCTCCCTATATGTCCCTTGAACTACACGGGATCCTCGTAAAAAGAAAGAGGCATCATTAAAAACCTCACCTTTATTCCATCCTCGTCGCTCGCAGACACATGACCCATCGATCTTTTCTTTTCTTCTAGGTTAAATCCCTTCATATTCTTAGCAACATCAACCTTTGGAGCGTAAAAGAGAATGTGAAAGCTTCTATGCACCTCACGTGGGTCCCCTTTTGCTGATTAAAGTTTACGTAGCTTTACGTCCATTTCTACCTCCTCATCGACTTGAAGATGTGATGTCCTATTTGTTAATGTAATTAATTATCATATTGCAATTTGCAAGCTTCCAATCTCTAGATTTAAAGCATGATCAATTGAAAATTGATGGTGGGTATATAGGATTATTCTTCAATATGAAACATGAATGAGAGAGGTAGGGCGTTCTGCAAGAGGTTGGACTTCAGAACTTCAATGGATGATCGGGGCCACCAAGGGTACAAATTTGGAAGCGAGACTCCTCAAGCTATCTTTCTTAGCGACTATCTATCGCATTTGGATAGAATGCAATTGTAGACAATTCCAAAATAAGTCAATGGAGCCTCATCTTTTGTTAGCCTGGATTTAAAAGGTTATAAAAGGTAGGGCGTCACTCTATGAATTGTGTAGGTCTTCCCAAGCATGTATGGAGGCCTCTTCCTCCATCTTTTCGCATAATTAATCTCCTTGAAATGTTAGGAGATTTCCCTAACCTTTTTTATCTCATCTTATGAATAATATTCACATATTTGCACCCAAAAAAAGAAAAACAAAAATGTATGAGTGGGAGAACTCTACACTATCATCTAATTTCACGTCAACTAGGGATTAACGTACACGAATGCACAAGTTATATATTATGTAAGATATATGACCAAAACTCTCATAATATCTCTAGCAAAGTGGGTTGCAACAGTAATTTTTTAATTTTCTATATATTCTAGTTAAAAAGTGAATTTTATCTCACCTTTTCCTTTCCAAATTATTTCTACATCAAAAGTTAAAACTAACCATTACTAATATCAAGTATCTACCCATTTCAGACATCTTAAATAACTTCTCGTTGCACATTCAGTCAATAATATAATCATCCTCCCTTAAAAGATGGCTCTTTTCTCTTCGTAGGTAACGAAACGGGTATGTGCCTCAACACTGCTATATGTCAAAATTTGAACATAGCAACATGATTTTGATCCTAGAACAATCAAGGTAGCACCAACTTCTCTCATTGAGTGTTATGATTAACCATGTAATCGTATTTCATGTTCGAAATCATCACATGGACCTTGCCATTTGTGTTTATCTTACATTGATATGAGAGAAAAATGACATTAATGATTTCTAACCTTCGGTTCAATATGCAATGTCATCCCTAAATTATTAATTTGTTCAATGTGATCTTTGAACTTTTGGTGCATGTTCAATCTAGTCTCTAGATTATAAGAAAATATTTAATGTTGTCCTAGAATTTGAATTAATGAAAGCATAACATTGGATTTTCATATAATCTAAGGATTAGATGGAACATTTACAAAAAATTGAAAGACTATATTGAACAAAATGAAAATTTAGATATGACATTATATATTGGGCTAAAGTTCAGGGATGAAATAACGCATTAAGTCAAAGTTAAAAAAACATTTATAAAATTATCCTTTGATATGATTAACATAAATACAAATTCTCTACCTTCTTATCAAAATCAAGTCTTATTCACAGTCATGTTATGTTGTGTCATGTCAACCATTGTCAAGTACATAGCATTTATAATTTTTGTATGATTATTTTGAGATGCAAATTAGAAATACGTCAGGAGCAAATGTATAAGGTTTAACATAAAGTAGATATTGGAAACTTTGCTGCCTCATAAATGAGCCTAGAAGTAGTTACTAGTTTTAATGAAAGCCAAAGTCCACTCTTTTGCCGTACATAAAACAAGAAAACCTGTTGATGAATATCAAACTATCTCGACTCTAATCAATATTTGGCCAATAAAAAAAAAAATCATGATCGATGACATGTATGAATGCAATTCATAAAATGCTTTCTTCGTATTTAACATCGATCTTTTTTGCAGCATAACATTTGATAAGCACTATATGCTACATCAAGTATATACAGTAACATGTCACTTTAATTGCTTCATATAGTTAGATGTCCTAGGGAAGGCATTATTTTCTATTTTCTGCGTTCCCACTTAATCTCTCAACCTTCACGAAAGGGGCCCTCCTTAATCAAGTATCATTTTGTGTCTTTAACTTAAGATTAGTTTAGTACTAGTTGCGCATCTAGCTTTAAGGTTTCGCGGAAGAATGAGGCAATGGATCTTATTATGTATGATCATAGTATACTCGATATTATCTGAAAGGCCACGTTTGGTTAGGCTTTAGCCATCTGTGATTATTCTAATTATAGAACCTAAGCTTGGCACAAATCTTCTTCCTCCTGTTTTCCCGTTGCTTCTGGGGCACATGGGTGGTTCATCTCTCTTGGACTGATTGAAATAAGTAAATCATGTGTTAAGGAAGAATCTTTTATTTAAGGAAAACCATTAATACAAGCTTTGAAATAGTTGGTAGATCTTTGCCCTACAAAATAATTTTTATTCTTGTAAGCATGCGCTCTCATCTTATGATCATCGCGATGTATTGTATAGTTCTTTATAGCCTCTACTGGGCCAAACAATATTATGTTCCTAACACTTATATAATCAGTATTTATCATTACTATCATGAAGGGAGTAGATCTTCACTCTGAATTATGATCTCTCTCTCTCTCTCTCTCTCTCTCTCTCTCTCTCTCTCTCTCTCTCTCTCTCTCTCATATCATGCTTACGTCACTGATCATGTAAATACCTACCCATTTAGAAGCCAGGAAGATCCTAGCTAGGATTTATTCATATAGTTAGTCCCTAATGCTTTCATAGTTGACAGTCCTTAAGCGATTTGATATCGGTCCGAATTTTAGTGTGCTTCAATTTATGTGGGATCTAAATACGACTCTCAAGGTACTTAAATGCATGGTTGCCTAGTAATGTAATTTGATATTCATAAAGAAACAAATCACGCATACTTCTTGGTAGTGGCTACAACACTAATGATTTTTTTTAGATGGTGCACTTTTGATGAACGTGTATATATTTCATCAATTAAGATTCCAAGTAAATTCATAAAATAATAAAGCTGATGTTTAAATCTAGAAGAGGAAGCCAAAAAGGAGCTACTATAGACTCTGACTATGTTGATCATTCAATCCAAACCCTACTCATTAGTAAAAGGAAATGCTATAGGTATCAGTCCATGTCAATGAATAATCTCAACACCTAGTTTTGAGTTTCTTTTACTAAAATTTAGCTTTTCCCCTTTGTCCATCAAGTCACGCTCTGTATCATTGGTTGTCATGGTACTTGTGGGTGACAGTTGATAATAACATGTCAAGAGAATTGAAAAACTAATATTCCCGTACAAAGCAAAGAAAAAGAAGAAGAAGAAGAAGAGAGAGAGAGAGAGAGAGAGAGAGAGAGAGAGACTAGTGAACTGATCTATTTAAAATGATATATTCCAATGAATTTAGAAAAGGAACACGTCACCAACAACAACAAAAAATGTATTATATAAAAAAGACAGGATCTTTCCTTGAAAGAACTTGCCCTAATCAGAGGTAATTGATGATGTGGGGAGATGTAATGGGCAAGACTAATCAATTTAGAAGAAATTATTTGTAAGATTGAAGAAGACAAGGAATCAATCTTGCCCACTAGCTCTACATGCCCGGTCTAATTGCCGATTTTGTGTATCTAAATGGACCACCCCTTGTTCACTATCTCCATACACACAAGACATCACTAAGTCATGGGGTTCACGGATTAGTTCCAGAATCACATCACGCTTCATCACCTTTCCTTTTGACTTTTGTAGCTTCTTGGTTCTATATGCTAATTGGTCCATTATATTATCAAAAAGTCTTACACGTTCTGCTTTATCATCTGGTGTTTCTGACCATATTAGGGTTTTGTGACTTTTGGACAATGTGCTGGCCGTCGTCGTCTTCTTCTTCTTCTTCTTCTTCTTCTTCTTCTTCTTTAACATATAAAGTAATTGATGAGAAAAGTGTTAAAAAAGGTCTTAAACCTATTGCATTAGTGACAATTTAGTCTTAAACATTTTGAGTCGGTGCTAATTTAGACTTAAACTTTTTAATGGTGCCAATTTGAGTCCTAAACTTTTGAATTAGTGCCAAATTAGCCCTAAACGTTTTGACTAGGTGCTAATTTAGTCCTTTCAACAAATTTTGATAAAAAACTACCAATATGGACGCTGGCCTGTTTACATGGCAATGTCGGCACTGATGTTGACAATTTTTAATAATATTTTAATATTTTTTTGAATTTTTAAATATTTTTTCTGATTTTTCTGATTTTTTTCTTTCCTTTCTCCTTCATCTTCATTTTGCCAATAACCAACCACTGGCCACAGGCGATGGCTGGCCATGGGTGAGTTGGCCTCGCTTGGGCATGGCGAGGTTGAGCCTTGGTGAGGGCTCCTTCTGCTTGGGCAAGGGTCAGCCTCGGCAAATTTGGCAAGGGAAGCCCTCGCTAGGCAAGTGTCAACCTCCCCAAGCCAAATCTGGCGAGGTGGCGAGGTGGACACTTATCAAGGATTAGCCTTGCCATGGCCAAGTGAGGCCAACCAACCAGCCAATTTGCTCGGCCATGGCTAGGTCCGTGGCCGATCACCGCAAAAGCGAAGAAGAAGAAGAACCAACCAGCCAACTTGCTCGGCCATGGCTAGGTCCGTGGCCGATCCACTGGCAAAATGAAGAAGAAGAAGAAGAAGAAGAAGAAGAAGTATAAAAAATATAAAAAAATCAATTTAAAAAAATATATATTATTAAAATTGTCCAAGTCAGCACCAGTGGTGCCATGTAAGCGAGCTAATGTCTATGTCAATTGACTAAAATGACTAAATTGGCACAAAGTCAAATCATTTGGGATTAAATTGGCACTAATTAAAAAGATTTATAATTCAATTGACACCATTAAAAGATTTAGGACTGAGTTGACATCAATTAAGTAGGTTTATGACTTTTTTTGACACTTTTTCCGTAATTCATGAATCATTCGCAGAGGGAGATCGGTGGATGATTTCTAATATTTTATGGGAGCTTTTACCCACAAAGAAATGTTTTTTCTTTTCCAACTTCGCTTATGAAACACTTTGTTTTCACGCGATGTTACAATTGCGCAGCATTCGCGTCACATGGAAGCTGCAAAATTCATAAAACTCGATCGAGGGTTGACTATTTACGCGAAACCGACCAAATTGATTCTGACAATAACCCAACGGCATAATATTTATTTATTTCTTTATTATTTTTTATATCTTGATCTGAGAACGAGATTTAAGGGCACCTCCACATGCTAGTACCTTATATTGCATGTCCTAGTCAATTTCGTCCCGTAAAATGTTGACCGATGAACGGTCCTTTTCTTACAAGATTCTACGGGAAATTTAAATTAATAAATCAAATGGTGCTTTGGGGCAAGTCAGTGACTTAATCACGTGCTCAGAGTTTATAGTGAACCTTAAGTGTTGCCTCAATTAAGAATGAAAATCGATATTGATTATAAGAGCACTTGAGATTGATACGGACGCAACGAAATCTTGATTGCCCACCTTCGGATTTTGAAATCTAGACCAAGTCAGCCATTAGTTCTCTTCATTATTTTATTGACAATAAACAATTGAACAGAAGAAAGAACCAAGAAAGATCCTGACGTATATCATTGTGTGAATGTATGACATCAAACTTAGTAGACAAGTGACAGATTTATATGGGGCCTAATTAAACTCCATGAAGAAATAAGAGATTGCAAAACATCTCTCCCTCAAACATTGAACTCATTTTATTACACATGATTACAATTTTAGTTCTCTAAGTTTTAGCGATGGGCCATGGTTGTTACATATCATATTCAAAGTAAAAAATAGTCAAATTTTATTATCGTAAAGAACGAATGATCCCGATCATTATGTGAATATGTTTTTAGCGATGATAGAATGTGTCAACGACCCTGATCAAGAAGTTGAGAAAATGTTTAACTTTAGTTTTATTTGTCAAGTAGTTTAAATTTTGTGGTTGTTGTGTTTTTTGGGCACTTTTTATATAGACTGTTAGGTCTACTTCGTTGAGTATACCAATACGGAATTACAAAGTAGTTTACCTATAGCGCTCATACACTATATCCCCGTGGTTAAAAGCACGTTAACCATCTATATTTTCTAGTGCTTATTACATACAGTTTGCTTTTGATTATAGTACACTTTCCATCTCCTAACTATTAGAAAACGTGTAATTGAGTTCCTGAACTTTATCAAATCTTGTAACTTATGATTTTTTCAAACAAAATTTTCTATAACACTTCGCCAATTTGCTAACATGGTAAAAAAAAATTTCATGTGCTGATGATTTCCCATGCCAAATCCAGGCCAAAAAAAAGAAGAAGTAAAAGTACATAAGTAAATGAAGAAATTGGGAAACTAGCGAGTGCCAGTGACGTTGCCGAAGGTTAGCATGGTGGCTGTCGGTAACCTTTGCTTGTTCTTCAACAAGTGCCAGCAAGGGCAAGTTAGCCCTTGGATCACTTGGAGATGGCGATGATCAATGGCCATCCCTCCAAGGACTAGCAAGGACCGTGGCCCCTTACTAGTGGTGTAGACCTTCATTGTATAAGTCAAATTAATTAGTAATACGATTACACGAATTAGAAGTAGATCACATTGGAACAGAAGGCATTGGGATGCAATTGCATGTTTGAAGAGTTAGGAAGTGAAATGGAATATATAATTCCGTTGTCCCTGGGCAAAGACATGATTTTTTTTTATTTGTTTTGGTAAGGTAAGTAATATATTGATTTTAACCACAACTATACAACAAGAGGGTTCTCGGCACCAAAAAACTAACGCTCAAAATGACAAACATGTCATAATGAGTGGAAGGGTGCCAAGAAAAAAAACAGGACCCACAGGCACCCAACCAACGGGAGCCAACCAGCCAAACAGCGGCGACAACTAGCAAAACCAAATAATAAAGGAGGAGAAAGGGAAAACAGACGGCCAAACAACGGCAGCCCTCACAGCAAGCGAAGGATCCGAAGAGCTGGATGAGGTCCCGAATCGTTGAGTCCTCCTAACCACAACACCAACAAGAACCCAAAGGGGAGAGGACCGGAAAAATCTTCCAACTGCACTGAGTGCACCTACCGCAACAAGGTACCAGCAACCCTCGAGCAGGCTCTAAGGAATGTCTGACACCTCATCCACATAAAGTAGAAAAAACACTAAGGCTGGAAAGATAGTAGGACTAAGATTCCAGCATTGTTGCATTCTTCTATTTATGGGGTTGTTTGGGACCTGCTGGAAGGTCACGGCTTTGTCTCTGACTACCTTATGTAGTCACTTCTTCATAGATGGCAAAAAAGGTTTACGATCACGGAAGAGGATATTATTCCTTTCCGTCCATATAATGTTGCAAACTGCTCCAAAAGCGAATCGAGCTAGAGATTGATGGAAGGAATCACCTGATAGGTAAATGATGGCCCAATGAAGGTTTTCCGACAACGACTTGTTACGCCAGGGAAGGTTGCATGCAGTAGCCTAGAAAATAGCCAAAGACTAGTGATGCGACACCCAAAGAAGAGGTGATCAACTGAATCGTAAGATTTTACTATATGATCTCATGATTCAATGTTTCAATCTTGTTGCAATCTTACTAGTATAGAATTTTAGCAATCTGGAGTTCGTGCATTTGATCTTGATTATGTAATTTGATCTTCTTACTCTGTCTTTTTATTATTGACAAACTTTTAGGCATAAGGCCAAGAAATATCAATCTTCTTACTTTTTTTGTTTCAAGTAAATCATTTTAGTTTAGGTTGTTTTGTCAAAATGTGTCTCAATCCTCGTCGTCGTAGCAAGGTTATGGCCCTCGTCCATGACGGAGGGAAGTCCCTTTACGGGGGTTGCAGCATTAGCACCAAAAAGGGATATGGTGGCAATTTGGTGCATCAGCAGTGTTAGTTTAGCAAAATGATGGTGTCGCTAGGTACAAATGATGGTGTAATTCGATTGCACAAAACTAAATAAATTGGAGCACAAAAATCGATTTCCATGTAATGTATATAAAATGTACGTGTGTATCCACATTGTGTTAATTTCAAGATCACATAGAGTTATGAAGGGTGCTTTTGGTTGGATTTTTTAGGAAAACCTTTGAGAAAAATACAAAAGATTTTAAGTGTAAAGGGGTTTTTCAAAATACAAATTGTATTTGTTAAATTGTAATATGAAAGTCCATTATGAAGTACCTTTTAGTAAGATAGTGTTTGGAGAGATTATATTTATAAATGACTTTTGTGATTAAAAAAGAAAAAAATTTGTCAAAAGAAAAATAAAAAAGTTGGCCGGCAAGAGCAAGCGGCCGTCGGCAATCGAAATCTATCGTCAGCAGCCGACATCTAAGGTTGCAAGACCTCAGGCAGCCTTGAAGACAATTGGCGAGGATTGTTTGGGGCCTGGCAATGCACGGCTAGGGTCACCTGGTAATCCGACCTCAAGCGGCTCTTCACAAAGGTCGCAGCGACCAAGATCTAGGTCATCAAAGATCGCACAACCTATATCTAGGTCATAGCGAGGTCACGTGACCTATATTTGGTTCATGCCGGAGGTTGCGCGACCTTGCCACAACCTAGATATAGGTCGTGGCAACATGAATTGCCAGGTCACGCGACTAGTTAGTTATGGTCACTCAAGTGGTCGCGACCTCGCCAGCCTCTCTCTAGCTTGTCATCGACCCATGGCAGCCACACGACTCAATGGAGATAAAGATGAACAATGAATCATGAGGGCCAAAAACAGGAAAAAAAAAATTAAGTGGGGATTTATACTAAACCCTAGAAAGCCCAAGGTAGGTTGTAGGCTGCCATCAGCTTCCGGCCTTTCAAAACAAACATTTTCCCAATGTGGCTTTTAAAAATTTTACCAAGCATCTAATATTTAGCCAAATGGGCTTTGAAAACCCAAAACTCCTTTACAACGTAGGTCCCAAACGCACCCGAACTTCGCCAAGGATAGGTTCAATTGTGGGAAGACAACACGGGAATTGTTCAACGTGCCAGCCATATACGCCGCAGACAGAGAATAACTAGCAGTCTGAGAGAGAGAGAGAGAGAGAGAGAGAGAGAGAGAGAGAGAGAGAGAGAGAGAGAGAGAGAGAGTAAATGTTAGTTTCAGCAATTGCCGGCTCCCCGCCAAGAAGCGGTCTGAAAACCATGTGACTGTTGGACCGACTCATCTTCCCACCTTGTGCGTGAATTAATTCCCCCCTAGTTTCAGCAATTGCCGGCTCCCCGCCAAGAAGCGGTCTGAAAACCATGTGACTGTTGGACCGACTCATCTTCCCACCTTGTGCGTGAATTAATTCCCCCCACTCCTTCATGCTTTTCAGATGAGATTGCTGACTTTGTATATCCTCCTCCCTTTCTCTTGGCTACATGCGAAACATCTTCGATTCACCTTTAACGCACCATTCCATGACTAAGGAAAAGAAAAATATTATGAAGAAATGCGAGACGAATTGATATGTATAATGTGCCAAGTCTCGTTAAAATTTACATCCATTGGAAGAGTAAACTCGTACCCATCGATCGGATAGACAGGCATGTATTGATGCATTCATGAATATCTCTCAAGTGAGACTTATTTATAATTGCACAAAAAAGCAAACATCCAATATTTGGCATGCTTTCTTGTCAAAAAGAAACTCACCGTTTGTTGGTGGATGAAAGAATCTAGCATTCTTCCTTTATATCATCAAAATGTCATTCTTCTTAATTGACAGTTTGTCATGACCTTAAATTTTTCATAAATTTGAATCTAAAATGAATAGATATTTAGCTTTGATAAGGCTAGTAAGTACACCTAGAGGGGGTGAATAGGTATTCTAGAAAATTTATGCTAGACTTTTAACAAGTTAACTCGTCTTTCAAGAGTAATAGTAAAAGACTATAAGCAGTTAAATAAAGCAACGAATTAAAGTAAGGAGTATAGGGAAAGAGAATTGAAACATAAGCTTTATAGTGGTTCGGCTTAAATCAAGCCTACGTCTACTCTTCCGCACTGACAGCCCACTGGCTGGATTTCACTAAGAACCAAAAGAAATTTTACAGTCTCACATCCTTGATTCCACAGTATAAAATTTCTACTATATTTCCTCAAGGTCTCACAGGTGTTTGATATCTCTTTTAAGTACAAAATAAGCTCAGCGATTGAGATAGCAAAGAACTAGGAACTTCAAATTTTGGAATTTTTTTTCACGCATACTCTCGAATAACTTAAGAGTCTTCCTTATATACTTCTCCATGCCTTTTCAACCGTTGGCACTTTCCAAATGAGTTCTTCCAATCTACCCATTAGATAGAATCAATCAAAGAGATCTCGAGTCATTTAAGGAATGTGATGATAGCCCCACCAATCCTGCTCGCCCATACAATCAGGATCTAGGTTTCCATAAGTAGAACTTTTCAAGTATATTTCGTCATTCAACAAATTTGATTATTCAAATTGATTCAAATAATTGATTACGAGGTGCTTTCTCCAGCCGTAAGGTCTTCAGCAAACCATATGAACCGAATCCTTAAAAATCATATCTGGATAAGTCTTCTCTTCGTCGGTCTGGAAACTATCAGCGAGGGTAGACTTGAGTCTTGAGTCTTGCAGTCTTCAGACTTTGACGACAGAGTCTAGAGTTCATCAGACTTTAACACTTAAGTCTACAAGTCTTCATACTAAACTGATGGAAACGTTTTGTCATCTTCAAAACAATAAGGAAGTTTTCTCCAACAATCTCCCCATTTTTTATGGTGACAAAACTTTCTTGCAGATTTGAAAACTTTTGTCCTGCAAAACAAAACTTAGGTAATACAAGATATCTCATAAATGATAAAAATATTAGGACATGGATAGTATCGATTATGCAACCAAAGAAAACATGTTAGTCCTGCGAGATAATTATCCTTCCATAATCAATATCATGACCTAAGTTACTGCAAGCATCAAAAGAACAAATTAAAGTACTTTAGCAATCAAGCAATAAGTTCAAAATTTAAATCCATAAGTTCAAAAGTAAATCAAACCAAAAGTAAAATAATCCAAAGTCAAATCTGTATCAAGCTTCTCCCCCTTTTTGTCAACAGCAAAAAAGTGAAGAACGAATAAAAATAGTTGTTTGAAAATAGTGGGGTCAGAGTCATGGCTGCTTTGGAAGGCGAACAAGCTGAAATTCTCCCATAGAATTCATTGTCTTCTCAAGCCTTGCAAAATTCTCCTTCAGTGACTGTAAATTTTTACCCTTCACATTAGTCTGCACTTGAGTCTTCAGGGCGAGTAACTGTTCTTGCAAAGACACTGAAGTGTCCATAAAAGCTTTCTTGAGATCCTTCATCTCATACTCCATAGCATATTGATGTCTCCTTAAATCTAACAGGATGTCTAGCAATCTCGAAAAGTCTACTGTTTGTTCTGGTGTAGCACTAGGTCCAGCCGATTCTATTCCAGGCGTTTTGAGAATGGATGGATCTTCAGCAGTTTGTCCACCATGACTATAAGTGGATGCTTCTGGATAATGAGAGGCATACACATCCTTTAGATCTACTGTAGAACGACTTACATCACTAGTAAAGATAGGTGAGGAAATACCTCGATGTTCAACAGCTCCCCCTGTTTGTTTGCCTTTAAGTGGAGTAAGAAAGTTTTCTTTTTGTTCAACTTCAGCTTCAGAGTGATGCACTCCAGCAATTCCAGTTCCTGCCATCTCAAAGTCACTGGACAAAGATACAGCCAAAGTTGGCCCAAAAGAGTCTTCTTGACCCCGTTCTCTCTTATCTTCTCTTTCTTTTCCTCTTTCTTCTCTTCTTTCTTCTTCTTCTTCCTCTCTTTTTTCTTCCTCTTCTTCCTCTTCTTCCGTTTCTCTTCTTTCTTTCTCTGTCCTCCTCTATTCTTCATATTCTTTCTATGTCTCTTCTCTCTCTTGTTCTCCTTCTTCTGGCTCTCCTCTTGTCTCTGGAAGGTTGACAAAACTCTTCAAGTTCCTTAAGACGGAAAGAGTCATCTCATCCTCGTCATTTTCATCCTGCAAGATAAGGGTTCTCTTCCTTTTTACTGGAGCACCCATAGGCTCCTTGCTTTTCCTTTTGGCAGCAACAGAGTCTTGTTTTGCCTTGACGGGAGACTTCTCCTTCATGCGCTCTAGCACCTTGTTAAGCTCTTTTAGACGCATCTTAGTGACTATTTTAAATCCAATCACCATTAGAAAAATATTTGTCAAACATAAAGGTGCAATCATGTGAATTTTAAAATGTCTAAAAAGGTGCGTGATAAGAGCAGAATAAAGGAGTTGTCCCTTATTTTTTACCACTGTCCTGTACATGTGAAACAGGATAATGTGAGGCAGAGAGAATTTGTAGCCAGCATTGATGGCATACATCAATTTTGCTTCAAATCAAGAGACATCAGTCTTGGATGTGGACTTTGGACGGATGCAGTTAATCACAATTTTGTACAGCAAGATGTTGGAGGCATTCATCCTAGAGTAGGAGATTTTGCCTTCAGTAAACCTATCTTTTACCAATGGTAGTGTAGCATGAGCAACAGACACACTAATTGGTAGGAAACACATTCTTTTCACCCCAATAGGTCAGCCAAAGTGTCCATATCCACCAAAAACTCATTATCCCTAACTATGAAAGAGAAATTGTTTGCATCCAGGAAGGATAAATTCGAGTAGAAGTAAGCTGTGAGTTTCGGATGGACAATCGTAGATTCAGAACAAAATCGCTCCAATTGCAAAAGTGCAAACTTTTAAAATGTTTGAAAAGGCGCGTGATAAGAGCAGAATAAGGGAGTTGTCCCTTGTCTTTTACCACTGTCTTGTACATATGAAACAAGAGAGTGTGAGGCAGAGAGAATTTGTAGCCAGCATTGATGGAATACATCAATTTTGCTTCAGATCGAGAGACATCAGTCTTGGATGTGGACTTTGGACGGATGCAGTTGATCATAATTTTGTGCAGCAAGATGTTGGAGGCATTCATCTTAGAGTAGGAGATTTTGCCTTCAGCAAACTTGTCTTTTACCAATTCTAGTGTAGCATGAGCAACAGACACCCTAATTGGTAGGAAACACGTTCTTTTCACCCCAATTAGGTCAGCCAAAGTGTCCATATCCACCGAAAACTCCTTATCCCTGACTATGAAAGAGAAACTGTTTGTATCCAAGAAGGATAAATTCGAGTAGATGTAAGCTTTGAGTTCTGGATGGGCAATCGTAGATTCAGAACAGAATCACTCCAATTGCAAAAGTGCAAACTTTTAAAATGTTTGAAAAGGCGCGTGATAAGAGCAAAATAAGGGAGTTGTCCCTTGTCTTTTACCACTGTCTTGAACATGTGAAACAGGAGAGTGTGAGGTAGAGAGAATTTGTAGCCAGCATTGATGGAATACATCAATTTTGCTTCAGATCGAGAGACATCAGTCTTGGATGTGGACTTTGGACGGATGCAGTTGATCATAATTTTGTGCAGCAAGATGTTGGAGGCATTCATCTTAGAGTAGGAGATTTTGCCTTCAGCAAACCTGTCTTTTACCAATGCCAGTGTAGCATGAGCAACAGACACACTAATTGGTAGGAAACACATTCTTTTTACCCCAATTAGGTCAGCCAAAGTGTTCATATCCACCAAAAACTCCTTATCCTTGACTGTGAAAGAGAAACTGTTTGCATCCAGGAAGGATAAATTCGAGTAGAAGTAAGCTGTGAGTTCTGGATGGGCAATTGTAGATTCAGAACAAAATCACTCCAATTGCAAAAGTGCAAACTTTTCTTGCAGATTTACTTTCACTGAGTCAAGAAAATCAAAGTCAACACTCTTAGGGTTCATCACCCCTCTTTTCAACAATTTTGAGTAGACTTTCTTGTGCTCCTTAGAGCGGAAAATGCTTGCTCCATTACCTCCAGCATTAACAGCCACTCCCATCCTCGGCTGAAAATGTGAAAACATCCGATCCTCGTCGTCTGGTCCTTGTGGCTAATTAGCAGTGCCATAAAAAGGGTCACTTGGAAAATTAGCAAATGCCTTTTCAGCCGATCCTTTTTCTACAATACCCATCTTCTCCATGTCGCGCAAAAATAGAGTCTCATTTTTGTAGCCTCTCTCTCTCAGATATTCATCAATCAAAGACATAATAGTACCTCATTCTTTCAACTTAGAATAAAGTTTGAAAGCAATTTTAGGTGTCAGCGTTCTTACAGGCTCAACTTCTTCCACAATTTCTTCTTCTGGTTGAGTCGGTGAAAGAGACTGACGCTGTTGAGAATGTTGTTGCTGAGTTGGTCGCTGTGGTTGAGAAGGGTCTTCTTCCTCGGTCAAATCAAAATGCGTAAGATCCTCAAGCATGTGTTGTGGTCCCCTGCTTGCGATTCTCGAAGACTTTCTTGAAGACATTGTTGCTTTAAGGAAGAAATTCTCAAACTTGCTCAAAAAAATGAAAACTTTTTGAAATAAATGAGAGTGAAAGTGAAAGCAAGTGAGAGTTTTGTATTCCAGGGTTTGAGAGTGAAAATAGAGAAGACGAATCTTGACAATCTATAAAGCAAGTAAAGCGAGGTAAACGAATCACCATAAAGGAAAAATAAAACTGTCTTTTTGAAAATGAATAACTGCCTTTTTTGAAAAAGGAAAACTTCTAAAAATCCAAAAACTCGAAAAAGATAATTTCTAAAAATATATCAATCAATTAGCGATTAAAAAATAGCCGTACCTTTTCAAATTTTTATCTAAAAAATTAAAATGCTAGAATCGAAATAACTTACAGTCGTAACTCTTAGTCATTCTAAGTCTGAATACCTTCAGACTTTACCTCAGAGTCTTGAACACTTTCAAACTTTACTCCATAAAAGATGTGATGTTCAGCCTGGTGCGAATAGGCTCAAATAGACTTTTCTCCAACGACTTTGAGAATATGTTTGCCAGTTGATTCTTTGAGTCTATGAATTGAATCATAACTTCTCCATTCTGAACATGATCTCTAATAAAGTGATATCGAATCTCTATATGCTTTTCCCTTGAATGCATAATTGGATTCTTTGTGAGATTTATAGCTCTGGTGTTATCACATTTGTTCTCGGTGCATGATTCTTCAATTCCAAAATCTCTTAGCTATTGCCGTATCCACAAGATTTGTGAGCAACAACTTCCAAGAGCCACATATTCTGTTTCGGCTATTAAAAGAGTTACGGTACTCTGTTTTCTTGAAAACCATGATACCAGCTTGTTACCAAACAGTTGACATGTACCAAAAGTACTCTTTCTATCCACTTTGCAACCTGCTAAGTCTGCGTCTGAATAACCAAGGATAGTAAGGTCTCCTTCTTTTTGATACCACAATCCTAGCTTTAGAGTTGTTGCAATGTATTTGATAATGTGATTTGCAGCAGTTAAGTGAGATTCTTTGGGATTTGATTGGAACATTCTTTCCTTTTTCATCTTTATCCAGCTTTGAAGAACTTGACATAGGTATCTCAGTCTTTTTACAATTCTCCAAACCGAACTTTTTGATGAGATCTTTCGCATATTTCTCTTGGTGAATAAAAATTCCATTCTTCAATTGTTTGACTTGTAATTCGAGAAAGAAAGTTAACTCAGCCATCATGCTCATTACAAATTCATCCTACATAGACTTAGAAAATTTATTGCACAAATTTTCATTAGGTGATCCAAAAATGATATCATTAACATAAATTTGAACGAGTAGAAAATCCTTACCTTCTCTTTTGATGAATAAGGTAGTATCTACTTTACCTTTATCAAAATCATTTTGAATTAGAAATTTACTTAACCTGTCATACCAAACTCGAGGTGCTTGCTTTAATCCATAAAGAGCATTTTTTCAGTCTAAAGACTAAGTCTTGCTTTCTTGGATCTTCAAAACCGGGTGGTTGTTCAACATAGACTTCTTATTGGATAAATCCATTTAGGAATGCACTTTTCACGTCAATTTGAAATAACCTGAAATTTTTATAGCAAGTAAAAGCAAGTAATAATCTAATTACTTCTAACCTCGCTACTGGTGCATATGTCTCGTCATAGTCTATCCCTTCTTCTTGCGTATATCCTTTGGCTACGAGTCTTGCTTTGTTCCTGACCACTTTTCCTTTCTCGTCCATCTGGTTCTCGAAAACCCATTTAGTTCCAATAATAAACTTACCTTTAGGTTTAGGAATAAGTTCCCAAACATCATTGATGTTGAATTTTTTAAGCTCTTCTTGCATAGCTTCAATCCAACTTCCTTCAGCCAAGGCTTCTTCTATAGATATGGGTTCAATCTCAGAAATAAGTGCTAAAACACTAGACTTTTCACGCCTTTTGGATCTGGTTTGAATTCCTTCATCGATGTTGCCAATGATGAGTTCCTTGGGATGACTTGATTTATACTTCCAATTACTGGTTGGTTTATGAGTCTGCTAATCCTCTGTTTCTGTTGAATCTTCTGATTCATCTTGTTGTTGAACTTCAGGAGTCTGAACTACTTCGAGGATAGTAGACTTTGTAGGATTTGGAGTAGGTTCAGATTCTTCAAGTTGAGCGTGATTCAGTTGATTCTGTATTGAGTCTTGAAACTTGACATTCATAGATTCTTCTACAGACTGACTCTTCTTGTTGAATACTCTGTAGGCTTTACTTGAGGTTGAATATCCAAGGAAAATTCATTTGTCTGATTTTTCTACAAACTTGCCAGTTCTATCACTTGCCTTCTTTAAAATAAAACACTTGCAACCAAACACATGAAAATAAGAAACAATTGGCTTCTTTCATTTGAATAACTCATAAGGAGTTTTCTCCAAAATAGACCTTAAGAATACTCTGTTAATAATATAACAAGCTGTAGAAACTGCTTCAGCCCAAAAACAAGAAGATATATTACTTTCAATTAAAAGAGTTCTTGCCATTTCTTGCAAAGATCTATTCTTTCTTTCCATCATTCCATTTTGTTCTGGAGTGTATGGAGAAGAGAAAACATGCTAAAAACAAGATTCATCACAGAATTTGGCAAAGTCTTGATTTTTAAACTCACCTCCATGGTCTGTCTGTATGCTTGAAATAGCATATCCTTTCTCATTCTGAACTTTCTTGGCAAATTTTGAAAAGTAAGAAAATGTTTCAGACTTACTTGCTAGAAAGTAAACTTAAGTAAATGGAGAATAATCATCCATGATTACTAGGCAGTATCTATTTTCATCAATACTTTGCGTTCTGGTTGGTCCAAAGAGATCCATATGCAGAAGCTGCAAAACACGGTTAGTAGAAACTTGATTTATAGGTTTAAAAGAACTTCTAACATGTTTTTCCAAAACACATTATGTGTATAAATCAGATTTTTGGTATTTCAAATTGGGCAGCCCATGAACAAGCTTCTTAAAGGAGATCTTAGCAATCTGCTTCATGTTAATATGGCCAAGCTTTCTGTTTCATGTTAATATGGTCAAGCTTTCTGTGCCAAAGGTTTGCTTCATCTTGGATTGATATTAGACATTAAGAACTCTTTGGTTTTATATCCAGAAGATAAATATTTTCATGTCTTCGTCTAGTGAAAGATTGAGAAAGATCTTTACTAGTTCCCGAATAAGTTCCTTCTTGGAAATTGATTTTGAATCCAGTGTCGCACAGTTAGCTAATGCTGAGTAGATTGTAATTTAATCCTTTTACCAATGAGACATTATTGATTGTGAGACTTCTAATCTTTACAGTTCCACATCCAACAATTCTTCATTTACTGTTCCCACCAAAAGAGACTTTTCCACCATTTATTTGCACAAGTTTTATAAAGCAGTTTGAATCTCTAGTCACGTGTCTCGAACAGCCACTATCCAAATATAATTTAATCTTTTTCTTGATTCTGACATGCAATTACAAAAAGAACTCAAGCTTTATTTGGTACCCAGATTTTTTTAGGTCCAGATGAGTTAGTTTTAAACACAATCTCTCCCAATCCTTCTTAATAGGTCTCCAAACCATATGACATTCCTCAAATGTTCAAAGTGCAACAGCTCAGTTTCTCGAAATGTTCTGAGCTGTTGCACTTTGAACATTTAAGAGCACTTCGGCCAACAGGTTTTACAAAAACTTTTTGAAAATTTTTATAAAAAGTTTTTGTAGGTCTTTTTTTAATTCTTTCCCTAACTTTTGGAAAATCAATTAAAGGAATAGTTTCTGGGGTCATTCTCAAACCTGACTTGTTGAAATAAGGTCTTTGTACTGAAAGAATCTTTTCCAACTTCTCAGATCCTATTGAAAACCTTTTTGAAATATGTGAAATGTCTTGTTTCAAAAATGTATTTTCTTTTGAAAGAGAGTCTGCATTTTCTTTTAAAACAACAAAACTTTTGTCTAGATTTTCAAATTTTTCTTTTCAAGAAATTTCCTGTTACTTAAGTGTAGAATTCTCCATTTTTAGCTCGGAAATCCTTTTAAGAGAGGTTCTGAGACAGAGACAAAGTTCTTCAATGTATTTCGAGACTTTAGTAGGAATTTTTAAATTGCTTACCTCGATTTCATTGTTTGAGTTTGAGTCTGAGTTTAATCTTGATTTTGCCATTAGACATATATTGGCATAATCTTCATCACTTTCTTCACATTCAATATCACTCCAAGTCTCTGCTTTGAGAGCCTTTATGTATTTCTTAGCTCTTCCCTTCTTTTTCTTCAACAAAGAACAGTTGGGTCTGATGTGTCCCTTTTTCTTGCATTCAAAACAAATCACATCTTTGTTGCTTTCATCATCTTCAGTTGATTTGTTCTGGAATTTTTCAGTGCCTTACTTCCTCTAGTTAAATCTTCTTCCCTTTCTGTTCAGTTTCCTGAACCTCCTTATCATGAGTGCTAGCTCTTCATCGTCCATGTCATCTTTAGAATCTGTAACATCAGAATCATCATTAGATTTTAAAACAATTGACTTTTTACCTTTGGTATCTTCTTCCTCATTGAGTTTCTCCACTTCGTATGACTGAAGTGTGCCTACAAGCTCATCAACCGTAATAGGCATGATTCTTTGGGTTTCTCTTATCGAAGTTTTCACGTGATTCCAATCTTTGGATAATCCACGCAGCAATTTATTGACCTTCATTGGTCCAGAGATTGGCTGTCCCTAATATGATAAACTGTTTACAATTTCTGTGAAACGACTAAACATGTCAGTTATGGGTTGTTCTAATTTCATCTTGAAGGCTTCATATTGTCCGAGTAAGATGTTGATCTTTGTTTCTTTAACTCAATCAGTTCTTTCATAGGTAACATGCAACCTATCCCAGACTTCTTTAGCTGTTTCACAATAAAAAATTCTGCTATACTCAGTAGGAGATAAAACACAGTATAGAGAGTAGATCACTTTAGCATTAAGAGCTTATCTCTTGGTTATTTCTTCTTGTGTCATCATGCTAGCGTCTGCAACTTCTTTTCCTCTCTCTGAAATTGATGTAGCTTTAGGAATGACTCATTTTTCTACTACATCCCATTCCAGAGAATCTTTTGATCTTAGGAATGCCTTCATCTTGTTTTTCCATACGCTGTATTCCTTTCCATTAAAGTAAGGAGGTCCGGTGTTACTCTGGCCAACCAAACCTAGAGCCAAGATATTAGCCATAGATCTTTAGCTCAGAAGTAAAATACTTCAATAAAACGAGTACACAAGCTCCGATACCAATTGATAAGGCTAGTAAGTACACCTAGAGAGGGGTGAATAGGTGTTCTAGAAAATTTATGCTAGACTTTTAACAAGTTAACTCGTCTTTCAAGAGTAATAGACAGAATATGTAAAAGACTATAAGCAGTTAAATAAAGCAACAAATTAAAGTAAGGAGTATAGGGAAAGAGAATTGAAACACAAGCTTTATAGTAGTTCGGCTTAGATCAAGCCTACGTCCACTCTTCCGCACTGACAGCCCACTGGCTGGATTTCACTAAGAACCGAAAGAGATTTTACAGTGCCACATCCTTGATTCCACAGTATAAAATTTCTACTATACTTCCTCAAGGTCTCACGGGTGTTTGATCTCTCTTTTGAGTACAAAATAAGCTCAGCGATTGAGATAGCAAAGAACTAGGAACTTCAGACTTTGGAATTTTTATTTCACGCACACTCTCGAATAACTTGAACATCTTCCTTATATACTCCTCCATGCCTTTTTAACCGTTGGCACTTTTCAAAGAAGTTTTTCTAATTTGCTCGTTGAACAGAATCAATCAAGGAGATCACAAGTCATTTAAGGAATGTGATGATAGCCCCACCAATCCTGCTCGGCCATACAATCAAGATCTAGGTTTCCATAAGTAGAACTTTTCAAGTATACTTCGTCATTCAACAGATCTGATTATTCAAATTGATTCAAATAATTGATTATGAGGTGTTTTTTCCAGCCATAAGATCTTTAGCGAACCATACAAACCAAATCCTTAAAAATCGCGTATGGATAAGTCTTCTCTTCGTTGGTCTAAAAACTGTCGGCGAGGGTAGACTTGAGTCTTGAGTCTTGCAGTTTTTAGACTTTGACGATAGAGTCTAGAGTTCGTCAGACTTTAACACTTGAGTCTACAAGTCTTCAGACTAGACTAATTGAAACGTTTTGTCATCTTCAAAACAATAAGGAAGTTTTCTCCAACAAGCTTCGCTTTGATCATCCGATGAAGAACTAATTTATCCTCTACTATTAAAATAAGTTAACCCCAACTACTATACAAGAAAGCCTTCTGTGTGGAAATACATCGCCACTTTCGATGTGCACTTTGATCTAGTCTTCAAATATACCTTTGGAAATGCTAATCTAAAAGTCCCTAAACTTCAAACTTGATATATATGTTAAGATATTATGGTGAACCTAAACTCAGTAAATAAACTTTCTAGATCTAAGGTAGAAAATCATCTTATCACTTGACCCAAGAGGACAACAACATAATAATAACTAATGAGTTATCACATATCACTTATAGGAATCACTATAATTTAAGATATGTCATTCATCATTTGCTATAATACAATACATATTAAAATTCCTTAATTCATTTTGTATTCATGATGGAATATTTCAATCACTCGAGAAGTACAAGATATATAATATATAATTCAAGTACTTGTAATTCAATTTAAAGACAACACATTAACCATTTATCTTATATGAGCACGTGTGATAACATAATTTCATAAATACATAAAAAAAATCCACATCGTCAACCACATATTCAAATTCCTCATCACTTTCCCACTTCGATATAAACCAATTCTAATCCACAAGTATTTACTTATATTTTCCAAACATATTATTTAAAATCATTTAAGATGTAAATCGTGTGCCACATATAAATAACTACAACGTGCAATGAAATAAAGTCATAAGTTACATATATTTCAACACTCAAATGCACAATGATGAACGTATAAATCTCATGATATGCAAAAACCACATCATAGTTAACCAATATAGATAGGTGAGTACTTGTCACTACTAAAGACCTATCTTGACTAATGAGGCATTGTTACCACTAACTTATGAGGGACAAACTCAAAAACACATATTTGCCACGCTCTTAGTCCATACATCATGGGTCCTCTACATCAACAAGGATAAATACATCATTACAACTACATGATGATGGCTATTCATAATGTCACATCATAGTCTACACAAGCCATGCGGGGCTACACATGCCATATCATATCTTGTATAAATCATAGGACTTCATGTCCTTTCAACCTTATAGAGACTAGTCTTATACGATAGAACATTTTCTTCACAAAGGCTTATACACATACTCATACAAGGGAGTTCACTCTCTGGCAAATAGGTCATGAAAAATGTTATCAATACATGGCATAATTGACATATAAATCATCATAACATCATAACTACTATGCACAATTATTTTGTGATAGAGCAAATATAATCGTTGTAATTTTTTGGCAATCCCCACAATAACAATTGAATCAAATTGAGTCAAGACTTTTGCCATTTCCCTTTCTCAGGTTACCATTCATCTTTCCTCTCTAGCTGGGTACATGTTTTACTGTTCCTACTGGACTACATTTTCGCTAATTCCGTGAGTTATAGCCGTTCGTTGGGGCTGAGATTTGGTGGTTGGGTTCGCCCTACCCCTCTTCAATTCCTCACCGAAGTGATCTTTCTAGTATGCCTTCCTCGAGCCCCAATGTTCCCTCTGATTTAGGGTTTTGTGGGTTCTCTCCATGGATTCGTCTACAAAAAAACCTAGCCCCTTCGTCTGCTGCAAGCACAGGCTAGAAGGGCAAGGCCCAACTAGTTGCTGAGGATAGACGTGGTCGTAGCCGAAGTAGGCCCTCCACCTTTATTCCCAAGGCACCCTTGTCAGTTGTAGTTGCAAGGCAGACGAGCTTGCCCAACACCCCTCTTCCCTCGCCTAATGCGAGTAAAGGCCAGGACGAAGGCCAAGCAGTCCCTGTTAAGGCCCATCAAGCTAGTGTTGGTAGAAGAGGTCGAAGCTAGAGCAGGCTTTTTATCAACCCTCCTCAGCCCCGCACTTAGCAACCAAGGGGGTTAAAACCCCCTCATACTCGTTCGTGGGCCAATGTCGCCAAGTCTGCCGAAAAAGGGTATGATCTCACCTATATACCCCTGACGTTTATCAATGACAAGCTTGTGGTAAACCTTTTGGATGAAATCCTACTTGCCATTAACCCAAAATGGCACGAGTGCATCGTTGGGTATTATCTAGGGAAAAGACTCCCCTTCAAGCTCACTAAAGCAGCTTTAAAGCATGCCTGGGGACACCATCTCTCTGATCTCATGGCAAACGATCAGGGATTTTATTTCTTTCATGTTCCTAATCAGGACTTCCATAGGAAAAAACTTGACAAGGGGCCACTTACGATAGCCAGGGTCCCTCTTGTATTACAACACTGGCATCATATGCTAGAGTTAAAGAAAGATGACCATTCATCCATCTCGGTCTGGATAAGGTTAAAAAAAAATCCCTTATGCGTTATGGTCAGCTCCTAGGATAAGTATGGTGGCTAGTGTGGTTGGTAAACCATTATATGTTGACCTTAGAATTGAACAAATGAAGATGATCTCATTTGTTAGGGTATGTGTGGAGATTTCTGCCAAGAAAGCTTGCTGTGACTCGGTAGGCATCATGTTAAATGGTGAAGCTCGTACTGTTATTGTAGAGTACGAATGGAGGCCGATCTCATGCCCAAGTTGTGGCACCTTTAGCCATAAATTTCCGGCCAAAGCAAACCCCTCTAGTCCCATTCAAGCCTCTCAGCCTGCACACCTATCTGTGATGCCCCTATTGCCCAAAGGCCTGCTCCTGTCTCTCGTCCAGATCCTGCTTCGATTGAAGGTGACCCTGGGGTAGGCTGGGAATAGGCCCGGCTCAAGAAAAAGAAGCAGGCTTTAAGGCCAAAGGATGCAGTTTGTACTTCCTCTGTGAAGATAAATGCAGCTGATCCTAGACAAAGGTGATGTGTTGGCTGCCTCCTCTTCTGCATGCCTTGCACTGAGTCCAGCGTGTCCAGTGCCGGTGTTGCCTTCATCTACTGATGAAGACTTGTTGGATGGGGCCAGTTCTATTGGCAGTGATGTTGAGTTCCTGGCCTGGTGCCATCCTCTGTTCCAGAGGAAGTCCCTCAGCCCCAATAGTTACGGATAACCCCCGGTGCCATTACAATCATCCTGCCACAATAGGTAGAAGATCTACAAGTTGCAAAGTTCGACTGTAGCCCTCCTGCCAACCCAAAGCCTAAAACCGCCTCAAAGAAAGGCGTTAGAAAACGGTAATTGTTTTTCCTTCCCTATACATAAATATATATATATATATATATATATGAATATAGGTGTTTGGAATATTATGGGTCTTATGAATCCCCTTAAACAAGCTGAAATTAGAAGCTTTGTTAGCTCCAATAGCATTTGTTGTGTTGGTATTCTGGAAACTAAAGTTCCTACGTCTATTTTCCCCTCCATCTCTGTGAGACTATTGGTGGGTTGGAATTGGTATTCTAATTATGAGTATTCCCCTAGGGGAAGGATTTGGGTTGGGTGGAATCCATGCCTAGTGAACTTTGATGTTTCTTCTTCAACCCAAGCAATACATGGAAAGATTAGGTCCCTGAACACAGGATTTGAGTTCTATCTATCCGTTATTTATGTGGAGCATACTTTTATTTATCGGCGGCGACTATGGGAAGAGTTTATTCATCTTAATACCAGTCGATTTGATCGTCCTTGGTTGGTGGCCGGGGACTTTAATGCCATTCAGGATCCCTCGGATCACATAGGAAGCTCAAATACCTAGCTCCATTCTTTTGATGAATTTGGGCATTACTTAGCTCAAGTTGAATTAGAAGACCTAAGGTATGTGGGCTATCGTTTCACTTGGTCCTCGTCTTCAGGTGCCAACCGGAAACTGAGGAAAATCGACAGGGTGCTCGTTAATACAAAATGGTGCCAGGACTTCTCTTTCTCGGAAGCCTCATTCCTTGCTCCGGGAATTTCCAATCATAGTCCTATGGTCGTCAGAGTTATGGCTCCCTCTACTTCTAGAAAACCTTTCAAGTTCTTCAACTTCTGGATGAAGCATCCAGATTCCACACTATTCTTACTCAAATGTGGGAGAACTTGGGAGTGGGCACCCCCATGTTCAAGCTTTGTTGCAAACTTCGAACTCTCAAAGGCCGTCTTAAGCAACTTAACAGGGACTCCTTTTTGGATATCTCTATCAAAACAGCAAATGCAAGGCAAGCATTACGGCTCACCCAAGATGCGTTAATGCATGACCCAAGCAACGTATCGCTTGCGGATTTGGAAAGGAGTCAACTCAGGAACTTCTCGGACCTTCAGCTGCAAGAGGAGTCCTTTTATAAACAGAAATCTAGAGTTAAGTGGTTGAAAAAGGGTGGTCAAAACATTAAATTCTTCCATCATTCCGTCAACAAAAGACACCTGAGGAATAGAATTCTCTCAATCTCAGACACGTCTGGCAATCTGCTGACCGATCCTGGTATTGTGCAACAGTTATTTGTTTCTCATTTTCAAAATCTCCTAGCTCCTTCGGATCCACCCTTTCGCCCAGCCATCTAGGAGATTCAAGGGGTACTTCAGCAGTCTTTGAGTGAGGAACAGGTACGCTTCCTCTCTTGCCCTGTTTCTGAGATGAAAATCCATGATAACCTGTTCTCTTTAGCTATGGGCAAGGCTCTTGGTCCTTATGGGTTTAATGTTGAGTTTTTCAAACTTAATTGGAATATAGTCAGGCCATCGGTCTTGAAAGCAATAAATGACTTCTTTATCTCCAGGAATCTTTTGTGTGAGGTAAACAATACTATTGTAGCCCTTGTGCCAAATACTCCTAATGCGTCATCAGTTTCTGACTATAGATCAATTGCTTACTGTAATACTATATACAAGTGCATCACCAAGACCATAACCAATAGATTAGCAACTGTCCTACCGTCTGTGATTAGTACTTCTCAAAATGCCTTTGTTAAAGGTCGAAGAATCAGTGATAACATCCTCTTGGCTCAGGAGCTCTTTAGTGGCTTCCATATTGATCCATACTTGCCGAAGTGTGCTATTAAGGTAGACTTCCAGAAAGCTTATGACACCATCGATTGGGCCTTCTTGGAATTAATACTCCAAGCTTTTGGTTTTCCCGATCACTTGGTTAGGCTAATTATGACATGTGTCCATACCCTGAAGTTCTCCATCTCTATTAACGAGGAGCTCCATGGTTTCTTTAGTAGTGGACGGGGCCTATGCCAAGGAGATCCTATGTCGCCATGCCTGTTCACTTTGGCGATGGAGGTCTTCTCTGGGATTCTCTTTAGTCAATCTAGATAGCCGGGGTTCAAATATTATTGGAGATGCAAGTCTACATGCCTTTCCCATCTATTCTTTGAGGATGATGTATTCCTCTTTAGTGAAGCGGATATGGCTTCCGTATCTCTCCTTAAGGATGGGCTTCTCACTTTCTCCTCTTGGAGTGGTTTAAGACCGAACTTGAACAAAAGCAAAGTCTTCCTAGTGGGAGGTACGCACCATTCTCGCTCCCTAATTCTCTAGGCTCTCAGTTTCAGGGAAGGCATCTTGCCAGTCCACTACCTTAGAGTCCCCATCATATCAAAGAGGCTTAGCATGTCCGACTGTAATGCCATGGTCAACCTTATCACATCAAGGGTGCAATCATGGGCATACTGATTTCTCTCTTTTGTGGGCCAGCTTCAACTAATTAGGTCAGTCCTTCACTCACTGCAAGTTTATTGGGCCAACATCTTCATGTTACCTAGGGCGATGTTAGATTGTATCGAACAAATTCTCCAACAATTTCTTTGGAAGGGCTAAGGCCTTGGGTCAGGGGGCACGAAAGTGGCATGGGAAGACCTATGTCTCCCAAAAGAAGATGAGGGACTTGGCATTCGTAATCTCCGTGACTGTAACACGGCGGCAATGTTAAAACATATATGAATCATCTTTACTGATAAGGAATCTCTTTGGTGTAAATGGATTCACTCTACCTATTTAAAAAGAAGAATTTTTGGGTAGTCACGAAGCCTACGTGTTGCTCTTGGGCTTGGAGGAAATTGCTAGATCTCAGGAGGGACTTCCAACAATACTTTAAATGGCGGGTGGGTGATGGCCGGTCCATTTCTCTTTGGTTTGACCCCTGGCATCCTCGTGGACCTTTAAACTTGTTCTTCATGGACACTTTTATTTATCGATCAGGGCTTTCCAAGCAGGCTAAGGTTGCAAACTTATTTTCTGCTTCAGGCCAAGCAACCAAAGCTATCCTCCAATCTTGGATGCATCCCCTCCCCGTTCTTACCCAGATCCTTGACAGGCTAACTTGGCTACAGCTCTCTTCTGGTACTTTTTCTTATCTCTTCAGCATGGGACGCCATTCGTCGGAAGGGCAATTTGGTTCCGTGGTTCTCATTTGTATGGAATAGAATGCTCATTCCCCATTATTGATTCCATCTATGGCTCATCTCAAGGAACCGGCTACCTACCCAGGTTATGCTACTTTCCTATGGTAGAGTAGCCAATGTGTCTTATGCGTTTCGCAACTCTTCATCGGACTCTAGAGATCATTTATTTTTTGGATGCCATGTTTCTACTGGCATTGCTTCTTTTTGGGCATCAAGATGCAATCTCCCATGGCAAAATAGTTCATGGGTGGAAAATTTACAATGGGCCATTAAGTTCCTTTCAAGCAACAATTTCTATCAAGCTATTGCTCGGTTCTCCTTTGGCGCTCTTTGTCATATAATTTGGAAGACTAGGAACCATATTATGTTCCATGGATAGGCCTTGTTCGTTTCGGCCATGAAGCAACATCTCACCAAAGTTGTCAAGGATAAGGCTCTCTTTTTCAATCATGTTGCGGACACTCCAAGAAACAGGAGGGTACAAAGAAGTTGGGGACTTGGTCCCTCTATTTTCTCTTCCTAGGTGTAAGGTCTTCCTTAGAGCTTGCTTGAGGGTTGCCACTGTTTTGGTTTCCCCTCATTCTCTTTTACTCTTGACGCCCTTCCACTCTTTGTGACTTGTTTGTCATCGAGAGTGCAAGTTTTGTTGGCACTGAGTTTTACTTTATGCAAAGTTCCGTTGGTTAAAAGTCAATATACATCTTCTCTTACCAAAAAAAAAAAAACAATTGAATCAAATTTTCATTTGTTATCATTTGCCATCCCACCCATAAATCAATCATGATTCGGTACATAATATCATCATCATGTGCAAATCATTGCTACATAACAAATGCCTTGTATTTTTCAATAATCACATTTACAAATAATAATACAAACTAATCTCTTGGCATTTGCCGTGTAAATAGTGGCAATCAAATAATTATTGGCACTTCAACATATAAATCTTCATCCCCTACACACCATGCCATCATCATTTAATGGAGAACTTATGCAAATTCATAAATGATTGAGATGAGTTTTCTTTAGACAATCAACGCTTCTATAATTTAATTAATTCATATATCTTCCATTTCTAAGACCACTTCTTCATTAAATTCACCTTAATCATTAATTAAAACTAACTTCCCATAAATTAAGATTATTATAATTACATAATTTCCCTAATAAAATTTCTCATTTTATAATTTTTACCCATAACGTCCAATCTTCACTTAATCAAACCTTATTAATTAAACTAATTTCCAAAGGCCATTCATTTGTTATATAAACATATGAATATTTTATTTATACCATAGATAGGCCATAGATATCATAAAATTATCAAACTACCCACTTTCAAATTAATTGTGCAATTAAGTCCAATTTTGGCTAGTTAGATAAATTGTTTAGATTAAGCAATCATTTTTAATAACTACTAAACTACCTATTATCATAAGGTTTCTAAGGCTGTGAACAGTCCCCTAAATTTTCATTTTTTATATATTAGTCCCCTAGCTTAGTAAAATTACAAATTTTCCCCCTATAGATTTAAAACTAGTTATTTTGAACCGGTTTGATTTTATTTAATTAATCTTAGTAATCCACTAATTAACAGTTAATTCCATAAGATATCACTATTACAAGGGCAGTATCAATTCTTAAAATTTACAAAATTGCACCAAGACATGACAAAAATTATTAATTTCATTTTATGTTTAGTTTCATAGTTTTCTAACTTTTTCCCATTCAAGATGCAATAGAACCTTTTTGTCTTTCAAACATCTTATGCACGAGTAGTAAAGATTTCCATTTTCACAAGAAATCACCATCGCTCAACATGCCAACCTTGAAGTCCAATTAAACTTAACATCAAAATTTTAAATAAAATGAGCAAACACCAACCAATCAAGATGAAGAGTACCAAGTAGATCAATCTAACTTAGTTTATAGAGTTTTCACTTACCTTGAGTGAAACCTTGAACGAACAAAGCTTTTAATCACCTTGAAATTAAAATAAATAATAAAAATTAACACTCTCATTCTTTAAGAAAACAACAAAATTAGCTTTATAAAACAAAAATGAAGTCCATGAATTTATTTTATAAACACTTGAGTGATGAGATTAAAATTTAAACAACACAAGTTTGAACCTCAGCTTTTATTAGAAAAGATTGGAAGGTAAAGATATAAAGCGGAATTTAAAGGCTTGAAGATGAGGAATGGTAGGCTTTGCTTTGCAACAAATGTGATAGAAGTCATCTTTCTTTGTAGTTGAATTGTGGCGGGTTATACGATCAAGAAGAGAGATGAATTTGGAAGACTTTAGAAGAGTTACAAAAAGATAAGAACAATTAACCCAGGTTAAAAGCAATTATGAACTTGAGGTTGAAGCTTGTGGTGTAAAATGAGGGAGATGTGGTCAACTAAGAGTGTTACAAATGGATTAGTTTAGGTGATTATATTTGATAATTTGTCAAGCTATCTTGCATTTCAATAAATAAACAAGAAAATGGGTGTCTGTCTAAACACCGAAAATTATTTTGAACCTACTAAATTATCAGAAACAGTTATTAGACAATAAGGAAATTTTAACTAAGTAAGATTTCATTTTAAAAAATTGTTAAAAAAAAAAAAGGAAAAAAAATGGCAGCCGCCGCCCATCGCCTGAGGCTGCCATTTTTTTTTTTTACATTTTTTTAACAATTTTTAAAAATAAATTTTAACTTTTCTTTTTAGTTTTTAAATCTATTTTTTTAAAAAAATTGAATAAAAATAATTAAAAAGCCACATGGAAAATAAAAATTAATTTTAAATGCCACGTCGGCATTTTCCATTAAAAAAGTCGACAGCGTTAACTTTAGAACTCGATTGAAACAATTTGATAAGTTTTAAGACTTAGTTGCACTTTTTGCAAGTTTTAGGACTCAATTCATTTTCGTGACAAGTTTTAGGACTTCTATAGCACTTATCACAATAGTTAAACAAGATTTGGAAGGAAAAAATTTCGTTAACACTATTCTAACTAAAACTTTTCTTTCTCTCATTCGGTTTAAAGAAAATTGTGATAAAACTTTCCATTCATCTCCTGAGCTTTTGCAGATTTGGTTCATTTCTCATATAAAAGGGTTTGGTGGTTTAATGACTATACATGATGTTAGTAACTCTAATCACCCTATTATGAGATTTGAAAATAAACAAAAACATGCACTGGATTACCATTATTCTAGATGGCTAGATTTTATGAAAAAACCAATTTCCAAAGGTTTCTTGTGGCATGCTAAGTGGTTCAAAGTTCGTGTGGCGAGACTCTCATGTGGAGGAGTTGGCCCGATCCCTTTACTAGGATTCACTGGAGCAATGGAATATTACCAGACTAGAGTGACTCGTTAGTATTAAGTTGTGCAAGAACTTCCCCCAGCTTTGCAATGAAATTTGCTCCAAATTAGCTTCACTAACGGAGACCGAGACCATGAGGATTCCATTCTCACGGTCAAATCAATGTGGGATATGTGTCACCTACGAAAGCTCATATGGTATGAAAAGAAGCTGAAAGGTAAAGAAAGGAGATACTATGCCTCAACTAAATATATTCAACAGCACAAGATTCCAGAGAAGTTACTTTCAAAGATACCAGAGGTGCCATTGAAGATCACCAACTACGCTGAGAATAGATGTCTCAAAAGAGTCGCCGAAAAAGCTTAAGAGGAGAATAAGTGATTGCACCTAGTAGTTTCCCAATTTTATATTGATCAAGCCAAATGAAGTGGCTTGAATCTATCTAGTTATTTTCATTTTTAGATTAATGTTTAGGAAGTTAAGTCATTTACTTTCCTAGTTTATTTGTTTAGGGCATTTCAAGTTTCTACTTTGTTAGGTTGTGTCAAATAACTCTATTAATGAATAAAAGTTGTTAGACCTTTGTCATGGACTGGCATGTTTTATATGAGATGCTTATGTATGTTCATTTCTTCGGAATAAGTGATAACGGATCCTCCATGTTTGGCCATCATTACATGATCAAGAGCTAAAATGGCAGACCAAACCAAGAAGCGTGACTGTATTACCAATGTGAAAGATTAGCTCAAACGGTTGCTCACCTCTGTACAACTTATGACAACCCAAATTGAATCGCTTTGAGTAAATTCGATTCCTACACCCGCTCGCCCCAAGTTAGTAATCTCAAAGCAGACAAACATGGCCCAAATGACTGATAATGACATGCTTGAACTGTAGGATGACCCATTGCCAGTCATCGAGGCCAAGTCTAACAGTGCCCTTAAAACGGAGCAAAATGAACGCTTTGCAAAGCTTGAAGAGAAAGTGAAGCAATTGCAAGAATCATAAAGTTCATTCCCATTTAACCTGTAGATTTATGAGAAGGTTAAGATGCCAAACAAGTTTAAAATGCCAGAGTTTGAGAAATATGATGGTACTTCTTGCCCAAAGGCTCACTTGCAGATGTATTACGTGCAGATGGCCCAACATGTAAAAAATGAAACCATGATGATCCATTCATTTCATATGACTTTGGCCAGACCCGCGCTAAAATGGTACATCATGAAGAACGTAAATCTCCTCGACACTTGGAATGAAATAGCCAATGCATTTCTTAAGTAGTATAAGTTCAATATGGACATCGCACCTTCTCGAGAAGATCTAGAGTGAATAGAAATGAAGATGAGCAAGTCATTTAAGGAGCATGCCATGAGGTGGCGAAATCCGGTAGCTCAAATCACTCCTAAGCCTATTGATGAAGTTGTTTGTTAAGACTCTCCCATTTGAGTTATGTAACCGGATGGCTAACACATACGTCGAGAACTTCCACCAACTTATTCCTGTGGGGGAACAAATTGAAATGGGGATAAGAGAATGGTGGTTTGCTGAGCCATCTAATAGAAGGTTTTCCGCTGAGAAGGAAAAAGAGGCTGATGTAGATGTAAATGTGGCTTATAGCTAGGAAAATACCAATCACACCCCGACTATCTAGGTGAATGGAAGGCAACAACAAATTGCTGGCCGTCAATCATTCGTCTAGTTGAATAATAGAAGGCAATTCTCTCCTCTCCCTAGATCTCCATCCCAAATATTGGTAATCCTTTGGAAGAAAGACTTGCTTACTAGCGAACCAAAATGCCTTAATCACGAGCACACTCGGGGTTATGACTCGACAAAGAAATGTGATTACCAAAGCGGTGAATTGGGACATTCGACTGATGAATGTTTCACCCTGAAGCACTGGATCCAAAATCTCTTGGATACAAAAGCCTTTTCTTTCCAAACTGCTAAACCAAATGTCCAAAAAAATCCATTACCGGAGCATGAAGGTAAGGTGAATACTATACTAGAGTCTTAACGCCGATCGAACAAAAAGCCTAAAGATGCATGCGGCAGATGCCTATAATAGACTGGTGAGAGCTGGATATCATCTAGATCATGAGGTCATTTCCCTATTACTTATGAAAGAAAGAGTTACCAAAATGGTAAATGATGGTATGATCGTATATACTGATCACAATTGCATAGTCTCCACTATATCCTATGTTGTTATCGATTGGGAGGAGGAGTGGGCTGCACTCAATGCTAATAAGATGAAATGGATCATTTGCTCATGGATATGCCTCCACTAGAAGATGTAGAATTGTCTATCGAGATATGAAGGAATAGTGATCGAGATACCTCAACCTTATGAGTATGTTGACAACAAGGCGATGCCTTGGTCCAATGATCTAGATGTTGACCTGGTTAGAAGGTCTGGTCAGACTTATGCTCAATCTAATGCCCAACTTGCAAAGCCGTCACTGATAAAGAGGTTAAAAAAATTTTGGCTGTGATCAAAGCAAGTATAATGTGGTTGATCAGTTGCGAAAGATGTCAGCTCAAATCTTTTTGCTTGAACTCTTGTTAACATCCCATACACATCAAAAGTCTTTGATGAAGGTGCTGAGTGAAGTTTATGTACCAAAAATGATTAAGGCAGACAAGTTGGAGGAGTTCGTGGGATCAATCATTCTCAAAGACTTGATTGCCTGTTTTGATGAAGAATTCCTTATTGAAAGGTAAGAGACATAACAAAGCGCTCTATAAATCAGTCAAACACAAGTCTTCTCATGTGTCCCGTGTGCTCATTGACAACGGGTCTGCTTTGAATATATGTCTATTGGCCACTTTTCACCTCCTCAAGATAGACCCGTCCAAGATACATGCTGCAAAAACTTCCATGCGAGCTTTTGATGGGACGAAAAAGAAGGTGATTGGGGAAATCCATCTTGATGTGTAAATAGGGTCGGTCATTTTCAATATCCCCTTTCAAGTGATGGACATCCCCATCGCATTTAATTTTTTGCTAGGTCATCTTTGGATACATACTGCAAGGGCAGTGCTATCAAGTCTACATCAAAGTGTAAAGTTTGTGATTAAAATGAAGTTAGTCACCGTTTATGGTGAAGAATACCATCAAATTTATCATAAGACGACTATCCCCTATGTTGAGTTAGATTTCGAGTTTGAATCAAGTTACCACTTATTTGAGCTGGTGTCCACCATACATGCTTCTTGAGGTTTGTCGCCATCCACTCCTGAGATTTCAAATGTTGCCTTTATGGGAGGAAGGGTGATGGTTAGAAATAGTTTTGTTCCTGGCTGTGGTCTTGGAAGAAGGGGTCGAGGTATTCGAAACCCTATTGAAGCCCTTTAGAAGTCTCATTCTACTGGATTAGCGTACCATGGAAGAGGTGGAGAAAGTTCTGGAGGGTAGAGACAAGAATGCAAAACTTGTCAATTGAGCAAGGGTGAGGGAGGCAAAACTCGCTACCTCCCAACGTTTGCGAAACGTTTCTTGGCCCTCCTAGAATGAGACAGGATGGAATAGAAGTGATGGACACCCTAGGACAGCCAAGTGGCAAATTTGACTAATATGTGAAGTACTCGGATCCCCCCAACTTTTACATTGACTCTCATGATATTGTCCTAGATGGATGGGATGGCATGGATGATCCGACACCTCCAAAGACAAAGAACCCTAATGATCACTAGAAGGAGTCACAAGTCTTTTTGATGACCTCCTTATAGGGGCCATTGACGAATGACCATTAGAAGAAATGGGCCCTAGCCGACAAGAGTAACTCATCTATTGCTTTTGCACATTCTCCTGCGTGGGAATCTTTATTGCTTTCTAGGAATTATTTTCAATTTCTTCTTTTTCGCTTTTTTTTTAGGGCTTAAATATTGCATTTACCATTTAATAAATGTAATTGATTGATGAATTTCAATAAAATTACAAGTTTTATTTTAAGAGCATGATGATGTACACCAAACCAACCCGGTAATGATATCCAACCGACAAAGAAAAGAAAAATCCAAGGAGAATTCTAAGCCCTGGGCTTCATCATGCTTCCTCGTGTCAACATGTTTCCCAAAAAAATGTTTTTGCAAAAAAATTTCAAAAAAAAAAAAAGAAAGAAGAAAAAACATGGTTTATCTCGTTTGTCTTAAGGATTCATCTACTTCCTATTTCAGGTACAATCTTATGGCATGTAAAGGTACAAAAGTGGTCCAATCTAATGCAATAAGCGCTAATAATAATGATCCCTAAGACTCGATCAAAGATTCTATTGAAGTGCAGCGTAGCTAGGAATAACATGAAAAAGCTAAGGCTCTTACATCCAAACAAACCGTCAATATTAATTTAGGTGACACAGAAGAAGCCAAGGAAGTGAAAATTGGGAAAAATCTCCCCAAAGACGAGGCCGAGCGCCTAATTTAGTTGCTGAAAGAATATCAAGATGTCTTTGCCTGGGCCTACGCTGACATGCCCGGTTTGGACCTATTAATCATCAAGCATTACTTACCTACTAATCCGGACATGTCACCTAAGAAGCAGAGGTCAAAGAAGATAGAGGAAAAAATAGTGAAGCTTTTGAATGTGAGATTTATTGAAGTCTCACAATATCCAGAATGGGTGGCTAACATCGTACCCATGATGAAGAAAGACGGTCAAGTCCAGATTTGTATCGATTATCGAGATTTGAACAAGGCCTGCCTGAAGGATGATTTCCCATTACCACATAAATGTTCTTATGGATAGTACTGCTAGATTTAAACTATTCTCATTCATGGATGGTTTTTCTAGGTACAATTAGATAAAGATGAAGGAGGAAGACAAGGAGAAAATTACATTTATCACCTCGTAGGGAACCTTTCATTATAAGGTCATGCCCTTCGAACTCAAGAATGCAGGGGCAACTTATCGGCGAACTATGGTAGCACTATTACATGATATGATGCATCATGAGATTGAGGTCTATGTTGATGATATGATTGCAAAGACTCGACCTAGAAGGAGCCACGTTGAAACCCTAAAAAAGTTATTCGATCTACTCTGTGAGTTCAAGTTTCGTCAAAATCCCGTTAAATGCGTATTCGAAGCAACATCCAGTAAATTTCTCGGATTCAATGTGAGTAGTAAAGGGATTTAGATCACCCTATCTAAAGCCAAGGCCATATGCAAGTTGCAACCTCCGTCAACGATGAAAGAAGTTTGGAACCTTTTAGGGAGATCAAATTACATTACTCGATTCATTTCACAACTTTCTGAAACTGCCAAGCCATTCTTCAAGCTCTTAAGGAAGAATGCACAAGTTAACTAGAATGATGAATGTTGAGAAGCATTCGACAAGCTGAAGCAATACTTGATGAATCCATTAGTTCTTAATCTGCCAGTGCCGGGACATCCTTTGATTCTTTACCTCACCATTCACAGTGAATCATTAGGCGTAATGTTGGCTCAGGAAAGTCCCGTCAATAAAAAAGAATGAGCCATTTATCACCTGAGTAAAAACTCGTTGTATCAGAACTGAGATATTTTGATGCTGAAAGGACTTATGCTGCATTTGTGTGGGTATTGCATAGATTATGACAATACACACTACATTACCAGACATTTCTCGTGACCGAGAACAATCATATCAAGTACTTACTTGATCGACCAGCTTTTGTGGGTAAGTTGGCTAAATGGCAAATTTTAATCTCATAATTGACGTGAAATTCATGCCACAAAAGTCAGTTAAGGATTGAGTGATCGCTGATATATTGGCCAATAATCCAGGAGTCTCAAATAATGATGACTATTCCCTAGATGAACATGTCTTGTGTGTAAGTGAAGATTCATGGACCATGTTTTTTTTTTTATGGAGGCATAAACTTGTCTGGTTATGGTACTGGGATAATTTTGATATCCTTAGATGGACAACACCATCCAGTAGCTACAAAATTGATAAACCCATGCACTAACAATGTAGCCGAGTATGAAGTTTGTATCCTCGGGCTTCAAGCCTTGATCAAGATGGGAGTAGCCAAATTAAAAGTGTTTGGAAATTCCGCACTAATCATACTCCAGACCATAAGTGAATGGAAGACTAAGGAGGTCAAATTGCTCCCATATCACGAGTATCTAGAAGATCTGGCGAAGGAATTTGATGAAGTTTCATTTAAATACTTATCGAGGTCTCACAATCAATTCACTGATGTACTCGCAACTTTGTCATCTATGTTGCAAGTCACCGACAGATTAGAAGTTGAGCCATTGAAAATAAAAGTTTTGGCAAAGCTAACTTATTGTATGGTCGAGACTGAAGAATCTTATGGGAAAACATGGTATTACGATATCATGACTACATTCAAAAATAGGAATTCCCCAATAGAAGTATTCCAACTGATAGGAAATACATCATGAAGATGGCCTCAAAATTTTTCGTCAATTGTGAGAATTTATACAAGAGATCTTATGATTCAATCTTGTTGCGGTGTGTCGATGCAACCAAAGCTACCCAAATCATGCGAGAAGTGCATGAAGAAGTGTGTGGTCCACACATGAATGAGCACATGTTAGCCAAGAAAATTATGAGATTGGGCTACTATTGGCTTGCACTAGAAAGTGACTGCATCCAACACGTACAAAGTTGCCACCCTTGCCAAATTCATAGAGATAAGATAAATGTTAATCTAACTAAGCCAACACCATTTTTCCTAGCCATGGCCCTTCTCAATGTGGGGGCATTGATGTGATTGGCCCAATAAATCCTAAAGCTTCAATTGGGCATCAATGCATCTTGATGGTGATAGATTATTTCTCCAAGTAGATTGAAGCTGCATCCTTTGCAAATGTCACTGCTCGCAATATTGCGAAATTCATTAGACATGATAACAGGACAAATTTGAACAACAAAGTTATTGATGAGCTATATAATGAGTTCAAGATCAAGCATCTGAATTCATCCCCTTACCCCCCACAAATGAATGGAGCTGTTGAGGTGACTAATAAAAACATTAAGAAAATCATGGCTAAGACAACTGAGAATTATCAAGATTGGCATCACAGGTTACCCTTCGCACTAATGGCATATCGAACGTTGATTTGCACTTCTACATAGGCAACCCCTTTTGCTCTGGTGTACGGTATGGAAGTAGTTCTACCCGTGGATGTGGAAATTCCTTCTTTGAGAGCTTTATCCTAAATGGAGTTGTCTAACGTTGAATAGTCACAGCAAAGATTTGAATAATTAAACCTGATTGATGAGAAAAGAATGAAGGCTCTTTACCATGGTCAAACTTATCAATAGAGAGTGGCCAAGTCCTTCAACCGGAAGGTACAGTCGAGACATTTAGAGGTAAATGATCTAGTGTTAAGGAAGCTATTGTCGATTTTTCTAAATCTTGGGGGCAAGTTTGCTCCAAATTACGGTAGCCCATATATAGTGAAGAAGGTACTCCCTCGAGGTGCCTTGACCCTGGCAAAAATGGATGGTCGTGAGTTTTCTAATCTTGATAACTCTGATGCTGTCAAGAAGTATTACCCATGATAGAATTTGCTATGTTACGGCTTGAATCTCAAGCATTTTTATGATGAATAAATTGCCTCAATGAGTTGCAAATTGAATTGTTCAAATTTGTAGCAAATTTTGCATGGCCATGGTTTCCCCAATGAATAGTGTAAAGTAAAATGTGTCAAATGGGATACTTTGGAATAATGAAAAACGAGCCTTATTCCGTACAATGTTTCATATACTAAACCCGGTGAGTTGTGTGGAAAAATTCCAAGCCCACAAGGAAAAGGGTTATCTCGCAAAGGGTACGTCAACTAAAGTGATGAGAGGCGGTTTCTTTCTCTATCCCAAACACTACAGGTATATCCATTGTTTAGCCCTTTTGAGCCCACACATGTAAAAAAATTCAAATTATTCCTGTCAAGAACCACCCCACATTGGGGCAAATTGGAGGTAAATTGGTAGGGATTTTCTTGCTCATGCTTGCATCAATCTTCGAGTATTGCTATTGCAGTGCAACTTATGTGGTAATTTAAGTGCTTTAGGATGACGAAGAGCGGTTCTTTCTTTATCCTACATACTATTGTCCATTGCATAGCCCACTTGAGCCTGCATGTCATTTCATACAAATCTAGTTGATGATCATCCCCTACACTAGGGCATGGCAAAAGTCATCCCAAATTCGAGTAGCATGATTCGAAGCGTCGATAGAAGAAGAAAGAGTCCAAATATATAATCATTTTCTAAAAGAAACCAAAAGGTGGACAAGTGTGTTAAAAGTCAATAAAAAAAGAGGTATGAAAAAGTAGTGTGCCTAGTAAAAGCAAGGTCAATGCCTATCCAAAAAAGAGTCAAGTAGACGACTATCAATTGTAGAAAGTTGTATCCCTAGTGAGGTGTTACTCAAAGAACTCAAATGCCGAGGTGTTACATTCAATGGAGCTTTGATATGGAGAAAATCCCCGATGGTGAAGAAGAAGATTGGTGGCAATGTCAAGATGATCATCAACTCTCACCATTTACAAACATTTTGAGCCTAACAATCCTTTCGTTTCTCAATTCATGAACCTAAGTTATGTCCCTTACGAAGTCTCTTCAAATTATGGCATTTGAATTAATGTAAAAGTTCATATGTTTATAAGCATCACTCAAAGAAGTGCAAGGTTCTTGACTTGTAAACCCGAAGATGATTACAAAATTGTTCTTTCAATTGTCTTGACTCAAAGAGTCCCTTTGTTAAGTTGTTGACCAAACCCACATTACGGTCCCTATTAAAGACCTCTCATATTAATAAGGTCGTACCGCTTGCGAGAATACTCGGACCCTTATCGATATGATGATAGTGAGATAGAGTGATTTTCATGAAATAGCCATTCTAAATGAGAGTGAGTGAAAGTCATTTCTAACTGAAAGTCTCTGATTTAATATTCTTAAGAAATTCATATCATTGTCTTGAATGACAATTATCTCCTGTGGAAATTTGGGTGCTACAAATATGGTAAAGTTATTATGCATAAACCTTGATTGAATTGATGAAAACCTCACTGAACTTTGAAATGTGCATTCTAGAGTAGCTCAAACTGTCTACCTCCTGGATGAATACAAATCATTTGTTGCTCTAATCGTGTCTGACAGATAATATTTCTTTGAAGACCAAGTAATACTTGATGTTCAAGTTGCTCTCTGAAGCCTCAAGATCGTCCCAAACATTATTAAATTTTATCTCTACAAGTAATCAACACAACGTGATTCTGTAATCCAGAGTCTCCCCATCAACCCGACATGCTTTCATAGCCCGGAGTTCTTTTATATTGACCTGGCATGCTTCCATAGCCTAGGGTCATTTTCATTGACTCGGCGTGTTTCTATAGCCCGATGTCCCTTTTTATCGCTAAGGTGTGCTTCTGTAACCCGAAGTGTTCCTTTTAACCAACGCGGCGTGCTTCTATACCCCGGAGTCTCTTTTATCAACATGGCGTGCTTCTGTAGCCCAGCATTTCTTTCCATTGGTCTAGTGAGCTTTCGCAGCCCGTGGTTTACAAAATCCCTCTATATTCAAGTTTACTTTCTCAAATCCTTAGGTGAGTAACTAAAGGTACGTTTTCTATTTCTATATTAGCATTTGCATCATATTTTACTACATTGCATTAGAAATTGGGAATGAGATCATCAAAACACATGTCCCCACAAAAAGATTCATCACATTGCATTTGTATGGTCAAAATTTAGGTATCATTTAGTCTTTGAATGCAACCTCTGTGAGCTCATCTTCAAAGAGGGATAACTATTGACATCTAAATTTTGGCATTCCATTTAGTTATAAATTGCACAGAAAATTAGAAACTAAATTTTAGCCCCTAAACAAAAAATATTATTTAAAAATGCATATAGTTATTATGAGCATTTACATTAGTAGTTAATGGGTTTATATAGTTTACATTTGGATCGGACTGATGGTAGATGAACTCGAGTCAATTTTTTTGAGCTTTAGCCCGCAATAATGAAAATATGACCTAGCCCATTAATTCTCATGGACTAGTGTTCGCATAATTGTGCTCCGCCACCATCACTCCAACCTCGACGGCAAAGCTGCCGTCCACGACGCCTGCACTTCATTGCAACACTGCTACTTCTTTTTCTAACGACGCTACTGTGCTGATCTCTCACTTATGAAGTACCACCCCGGGATCCTTTTTGGTGTGTCCATGCATTACACCACGTGCAACATCACTTCAGGCAACCATAATTGGAGAAATAGCAAACGATGATTTTTGGAATTATCATGGCCTAGTCCAAGTAAAAGATTTCTCAAGCCATGAGTTGCACTTTCCTTTGGCCAGCTAGTCCGTTGAATCATCATAAGGTAAACTACTCAAGACATCCATTGGCTAGCATTGACACGTCTTGTGACATCTTGATTTTTGGGTTCTGTTTTTGATTGAATAAGTTGGGCTTTTCATCGACGCGTCTATAGTTCTATTCTCTGAGTTGATCACTCATGAGATAAGTAGTCTATCTAGTGAAGCCGTTAAGAGATTTTAACGCAATAGATTTGAGAATTCAACTAGAAATCGACTGCTCGACCATGCTAGTCTGCAAGGGTCATTATGGTATAGTTAAAAATCGATTAGAAACTGGAGATAGGTTGACTTGACTGAGCCATGTGATTAAGTGTGGGTGATTCCACCTAATTGCAAAATTATCGTCGATCGACACTAGACCGATTTTTCTGTCGTTTTGGTACCCTATGTCTGCATTTGAAACCTCGAGATTTTCACGATAACCGAGAGTCACCAATGTGTCGAAGATGTACAATGTGGTTCAAAAAGAATTGACCATGGGTCAATTACAATAAAAATTTCTAAACGCTACCCAATAGGCTAAGTCACGCTAAAATCCGCCATATTGAAATTAAACACGAATTTGAACCCGATTTCAGAAATTGAAACTTCTGTCATGTCACGATTTATTTTAGGAATATCGACTCATCTTCCGAAGATTTTTTCTGTAAAGCGAGATTTTGGTCAAAATTTCAAAAAATGGCCATTTTTGTCTGCGAAAATCATATGACCGTTTTTTGTCGTGTTTTTGGAATTCAAGTTGATTCAATTGGTGAGGAAAAATGTTGTATTTGATGAGGACACCTTGGTTGGATTTATAGACGTCAAATTGAGTTCAATTAGAGGGGAATTGAATCAATTTGGATGGAAAGTGTACAAAATACGTAGGTCCCTTGGTGTGCAACATTTAAGGGATCAATGAAGCGTCTAAAGGAAGTTTTGGAATGTATAAGGGCTGCTGACCAAGGTTGAAGTGGTAGGGCATGTTGGATGTGCATAAATGGGACAATTGAGTTGTCTAGAAGGTTTGGTGGCCCCCTCTCTTCAACAGCTAGTCCCTTCTTCCTCTTGCAACTCACTTTATCCATTGTTGTGGCTTGAGAAAGCTTAGAGAAACCAGAGAACACCAGCACCCCCTCCCCCTAGCCCGTTGCACGCCTGCCGAGCCACCAAAGCCACCAATTGCGTCGCCCGAGCCCGTCACGCGTCGCCCCGCCAGTCCATGCCTCCTGTTCGTCGTCCCGCCTGTCCCGAGCCATGTCACCGTCCCCCGAGCCTCCTTGGTTGCTATCAAAGCCTTCCCGCCGCCGTCCAGCCATCGTCCGCTTCCGCCTGGCCCGCTACAGCCGCCCACCAACCCTCCTCATCGTTTCAGTCCAGCCAGCAGCCCCGCGCCAGCTCCTTCGACCCAAGGTTAGAATCGAAAAGCCAGCAAGGGCTTCAAGGCTTTGTGGCCCGTTTTCAGGCTCGTCCAGTCTCCACTTGGTGTTGCTGCAAGGTTGTATGTTGCCCATCTCCGCATTGCCGTTGTCGTGGACTCATCAGAATGCTAAACCAATGAGTTCTTGCTAAACTCTGCTTATGGAGTTAATGATGATTAATGGATGATTAGTTTAGGCTAAGTATGTTTAGGTGGTTAGTTAGAATGGATTAGCGATTTAATTATTCTATTGTGCATGTTAGGTGGTTAAAATGGATAAATTAAAGACTAGATAAGTTGTACTATTTATCAGATAAGTTCGGAAATCTTCCTGGCCCATTCAGATGATTAATTAAGCATTTTCAGCCTAAGTTTGCATTTTTGGTAATTAATTGTATTTATTTAATTATTTTTTTATTTATTTAATTATTCATTATTTTCCGGAAATTATACCGGGATAACCAGTGATCGGAATTTCGTGCTGATTACAGTGGTATGCTAGTTTCTGCAATTGAATGCTATTTTGTGCAAATTGAGTGGTGATTGTAATTTTGGGTATTTATACTAAAATTGTGTAATTTCGGTATTTAATCAGAAAATACCGGGGCGTTGGTTTTTAACGCTAAAAATGTTTTTAGGCACTATAGTAAATAGTGGGATTTTTTAAAAGAAAGACATAATATTTTGGCTCAAACTGAGCGTGTACCCATACACGATTATTTTTATCAAGTATTTTTAACACGATGATATTAGGCCAAGTTCATTATTTTAATTAAGGAATTGGTGTGCAAAGCACAATGTCCTTAATCGGGATTGATTTATCATGTACCAGCTTGTGGGAGCATTATTGAATCGTCAGCTTATGTGAGCATTATTGAATCGTCAGCTTGTGTGAGCAATGATCGTCAGCTTGTGAGAGCAATATTATGTATCAACTTGGGTGAGCTAAAATATGTATCAGCTTGGGTGAGCTATAATATATATCAGCTTGGGTGAACTATAATATATATCAGCTTATACGAGCAACCATCTATATCAGCTTGTGCGAATATAAATATATTTCAGCTTGTGTGAGCAATGATAGAATTGATTGAATTGATAGATGATATCGAATTGATTGATTGGATTGAATTGATTGGTTGAGATTATGAATTGTACTAACTGAGACAAGATAAGTCTTCTGACTTGTGTGTATAGCTGCCTCTAGGTGTATTTCCTTCATAGTCGAAGTTTAGGGAATGAACTTGCTAAGACATTGTCTCACCCTATCGTGGGCTCAACCTTTTAAGGTCCTTAGATGGCAGTTCCCCTGGAACCTTTTGGTCGGCCGATGAGGGTTACCGAGCGGAGTTTTGATTACCATGCCCCAATGGATCAATGGGTCTATGAACCCGTGGTGACCACCGTCTGGGTCGATGAGGGCCTATCTCAGAGGGTACCTCATCAATTCAAAACGTGGTTTCAGTTACGGTTTCAATGGATTCCATGTGGGTCCCCTCCAAGGTTTTGAAATTCCCGCTGTGGTAGTCAATGCCACTCTAGGTGAGAGTGCAGCTGACCCTCATGATGGTGCTGTGAAGGACCCAGCGCCCCCGAAGCCTATGGAGACCGAAGGATTGGCAAATGTGTCCAACTAGCTGGTCATAGGATAGCTTCATTTTGAGAACCGGTTTTTTGTAAACTTTTTTCTTTAGTCTCATGTTGTATATAAACCGAGGTGTTTATGAAAGTGTTTTGGTTGTGAATATGTTTCCTGCTTTTCTATCCCATGTTGGTTGTTGTCAAGGGTAATTATTTCGTTTCCGCATGCGCATTAAAATGAATGGGTCGGCGACGCATCTTAGGACGTCGCAATTTAATCAACCACCGAGGATGTACATGTGCTTGAGGATCGAGGCATGACACGTCTTCAGTCCATCAATACCAAGAGGACAAGTTTCGGCAGCTTATCCGTCCTCACGGTCAAAGATGAGTTTAATTTTGCAAATCATCCAAGTGCGCCCGTTGACAACCGAACCAAGGATTTGTTGGTGATCTCCCTCCCATCACCGCAAGTTGTCCTCAAGTACCATCTTAACAAGTTGAGACCAAGCACTCTCTCTCTGCGTCGCAGGCTGTGGTCAAAACGAGCACCACCACGTCAAGTCGCGAGTAGCTATTCGAGGATCCGAATTTGGAAGCTAATATTCAAATTAGGTAAAAATCTTATTTAATTTTATTTCTGAATATTTAGTTTCCTTATTTGAAATATCGTCAATGGATATAATTGAAATTCCCGATATGCTATCATGTCTACAATCTCAAATAGCCTTTTAAATGAGGAATTAATCATTGATTTCACAATGTGCATATAATTAACAGTCCAATTTCACACCCGACATATGACTCGCAATTGCACAGAAAAATCGTCAATCTGATCTCACGCCCAAGATACGATTCGCGATTTTGTTAAAGATTGGCCAATCCGATCTTATGTGCAATATACAATTCGTCAATTTATTAGATGGATATCAATCATATCTTGTTTGATTTGTTGTCGTGCTATTTGAATCGATTTTTTTCCATAAAAAATAAACCAACATATATATATATATATATATATATATATATTTGAGTTGGATTAGGTTGGTGTTAGAATATTGCTTATTTTAGGGTAGTTTGCATGTTTAAGATTGGGAAATTTATTTATTTCGAATTTTTTAAATAAAAAATATCAAAAACATTAATTTAGGATGTTAGATTCTCTTTTCATTAATTTAAATTGCACGTTTAACCATTGGACAATTTTAATTTCGAATTTTATAAAAAAGAAAAAGAAAATCTAGAATTAATGGCACTTGAATTAATGTAAAAGTTCATATGTTTATAAGCATCGCTCAAAGAAGTGCAGGCAAGATTATTTCTTTCTCATTTTGTAGGATTCTTGACTTGTAACCCCAAGATGATTACAAAATTGTTCTTTCAATTGCCTTGACTCAAAGAGTCCCTTTGTTAAGCCGTTGACCAAGCCCACATTACGGTCCCTATTAAAGACCTCTCATATTGATAAGGTCATACCGCTTGCGAGAATACTCAGACCCTTATCGATATGATGATAGTGAGATAAAGTGATTTTCATAAAATAGCCATTCTAAATAAGAGTGAGTGAAAGTCCTTTCTAGCTGAAAGTCTCTCATTTAGTATTCTTAAGAAATTCATATCATTTTCTTGAACGACAATTATCTCCTATGAAAATTTGGGTGCTACAAATATGGTAAAGTTATTATGCATAAACCTTGATTGAATTGATGAAAACCTCACTGAACTTTGAAATGTGCATTCTAGATTAGCTCAAATTGTCTACCTCTTGGATGAATACATATCATTTGTTGCTCTAATCGTGTCTGACAGATAATATTTCCTTGAAGACCAAGTAATACCTGATGTTCAAGTTGCTCTCTAAAGCCTTGAGATCGTCCCAAACATTATTAAATTTTGTCTCTACAAGTAATCGACACAGCGTGATTCTGCAACCCAGAGTCTCCCCATCAACCCGACGTGCTTCCATAGCCCAGAGTTCCTTTATATTGACCTTGCGTGCTTCCATAGCCTGGAGTCATTTTCATTGACTTGGCGTGCTTCTATAGCTCGATGTCTCTCTTTATTGCTAAGGCGTGCTTTTGTAACTCAGAATGTTCCTTTTAACCAATGTGGCGTGCTTCTATAGCCTGTAGTCTCTTTTATCGGCATGGCATGCTTCTGTAGCCCAACGTCTCTTTCCATTGGTCTAGTGAGCTTTCGTAGCCCAGAGTCACCTCATCGATCTGGCAAGCTTTTGTAGCCCAAAGCCTCTTCCCTTGCACAGTGAGCTTTCACAGCCCGCGGTTTACAAAATCCCTCTATATCCAAAGTTTACTTTCTCAAATCCTTAGGTGAGTAACTAAAGGTACGTTTTCTATTTCTATATTAGCATTTGCATCATATTTTACTGCATTGCATTAGAAATTGGGAATGGGATTCATCAAAACACATGTCCCCACAAAAAGATTCATCACATTGCATTTGCATAGTCAAAATTTAGGTATCATTTTAGTCTTTGAATGCAACCTCTGTGAGCTCATATTCAAAGAGAGGTAGCTATTGACATCTAAATTTTAGCATTCCATTTAGTTATAAATTGCATAGAAAATTAGAAACTAAATTTTAGCCCCTAAATAAAAAATATTATTTAAAACTGTATATAGTTATTATGAGCATTTGCATTAGTAGTTAATGGGTTCATATAGTTTACATTTGGATCAGATTGATGGCAGATGAACTCAAGTCAATGTTTCTGAGCTTTAGCCCGCAGTAATGAAAATATGACCTAGCCCATTAATTCTCATGGACTGGTGTTCGCATAATTGTGCTCCGCCACCATCACTCCAACCTCGACAGCGAAGCTGCCGTCCACGACGCCCGCACTTCATCGCAACACTGCTGCTTCTTCTTCTGACGACGCTACTGCGCTGATCTCTCACTTGTGAAGTACCACCCCGGGATCCTTTTTGGTGTGTCCATGAATTACACCACGAGCAACATCACTCCAGGCAACCATAATTGGAGAAATAGTAAACGGTGATTTTTGGAATTAACATGGCCTAGTCCAAGTAAAAGATTTCTCAAGCCATGAGCTGCACTTTCCTTTGGCCAGCTAGTCCGTCGAATCATCACAAGGCAGCCTACTCGAGACATCCATCGGCTAGCATCGACACGTCTTCAGTCCATCAATACCAAGAGGACAAGTTTCGGCAGCTTATCCGTCCTCACGGTCAAAGATGAGTTTAATTTTGCAAATCATCCAAGTGCGCCCGTTGACAACCGACCCAAGGATTTGTTGGTGATCTCCCTCCCATCACCGCAAGTTGTCCTCGAGTACCATCTTAACGAGTCGAGACCAAGCACTCTTTCTCCGCGTCGCCGGCTGTGGTCGAAACGAGCACCACCATGTCAAGTTGCGAGTAGCCGTTTGAGGATCCGAATTTGGAAGCCAATATTCAAATTAGGTAAAAATCTTATCTAATTTGATTTCTGAATATTTAGTTTCCTTATTTGAAATACCATCAATACATATAATTGAAATTCCCGATATGCTATCATGTCTACAATCTCGAATAGCCTTTTAAATCAAGAATTAATCATTGATTTCACAACGTGCATATAATTGACAATCCAATTTCACACCCAACATATGACTCGCAATCGTACAGAAAAATCGTCAATCTGATCTTACATCCAAGATACGATTCGCGATTTTGTTAAAGATTGGTCAATCCAATCTCATGTGCAAGATACGATTCGTCAATTTATTAAATGGATATCGATCATATCTTGTTTGATTTGTTGTCGTGCTATTTGGATTAGGTTGGTGTTAGAATATTGCTTATTTTAGGGTAGTTTGCATGTTTAAGATTGGGAAATTTATTTATTTCGAATTTTTTAAATAAAAAATACCAAAAACATTAATTTAGGATGTTAGATTCTATTTTCATTAATTTAAATTGCATGTTTAATTATTGGACAATTTTAATTTCAAATTTTATAAAAAGAAAAAGAAAATCTAGAATTAGGGCATTCTGTGCACGTTATCTAGTCATTGCATATTAAGATAAAATTGCATGTTTAATTTAATTCTATATAATCTTTCTAATAAATTATAAGTTCAGATAATTTTTCCTAGATAGATTGCATTTTAGGTTAGGGATTACCTAGTTAAGATAACATTCTAATTTAAATTAGGATTTGGCCTAATCTGATTCATAATATAAGTTGGATAATATATTAATCTAGTTAGACAATTTTTGCTATTTCAAATTTTACATGCAATACCAAAAAAAAAAAAAAAAAAAAACATTGCCTTAGAATAAATTAGTTTCTTTCTCTAGGATAGATTGCATACTTATTAAGAAAACACAAAAAATACTATACTTATGTCATGTAGTTTAGGTTATATTGCTATGTCATGTCATGTCATGTTAGATTAGTAGCATGTATTGTATAAAGCATGATTCTTATTAAATAAGTGAAAATAAAAATTAAGTAATTGCATGTTAACTAGAAATCATGCCTAGGACTATTGATGTGAATTCTCAACTAACATTGCGGATGCTCTTGTTGCTATGAGGTAAGTCCCATAATTTATTTATTAATTTCTTTGGTGTTAAATTGGTAGATTATGTACCTGCATGATCATCTCACATATTAGGAAGTAATTAAATGAATTCAAGCTGTCTAATAAAACATTTTTTTCATTAAAAAAATGGTACCAAAAGGGCACTAGAGAAATCTAATATAATCAAGTCCCCGTACCCAAATTCTTTGGTTCGTAGAAGTAAAATAATTCTCTTGTTATTTTATTTAGGTGTCTACTCAACCTATCATAAACTGATTAGTGATGACTCCTAAATAAAATTGATCTGCAAGTTAAAAACTTGAACCTAAGTCGTGAATTGGTATGGGCTTGAGAGAGCTCAAGCTAAGTCTAGGCTTAGTAATCCATTAGGCAAACCTAGGTAGTTCACTCGAAATTAGGTTGCAACAATAAGTATTTCGGAGTGTATCAGTTTCCACTAATGTTTACTATGGCTATAGATTTTTCACCATCACTCTATATAATCAATCTATATAGAAATATCTATTAATTTAAGAAATTAAATTTGTAGACATACGTCTTAAACTATTAGAAAAAACTTTCTTATTTTATTTCCTTGATTTATAACTCATCACAATTCTATAACCGTAACAAAATTGCATTCCAAAAAATCACGGTCACGGAAAGGATCTTTTGAATTTTCCACACGTCATGTGATTAGTGACCTACACATGCCGATTACAAATCCAGGTCAATTATTTATCATCTTTGTATCCTATATATTATCAACTAATATAAGAAATTCTGGATGTCACATTTCCTTGATTTAATGATAATTATCAAACATAGTTCTCTTGTTGCCTTCAAATTATGGAAAAATTTTGAGTAAGGATATAAAGTAGGACTTCTTCAATTTAGATCAAATCAAAACATTTTGGATAAAATTGCCCGATGTTGTCATTAGAATAAACACGAGTCATACGTGCAAGCCGGCTGGTTAAGATTTGGCATGTAGTGCGCTTAAAGTCTTATTTGAAATTAAGTTGGTAACTTCAAGGTTTTATTTGGGACAACGCTCACTATGAGAACTCTAAAAAAATGCCTCATTATATGCCTCTATTTGAAATTTTCCCCTAAAATATTGTGCAGCGCTTGATAAATTCTGAATTCAGATGCAATTGACTTGATCTTCACTTTAGTTTTAATATGCCGTGAAATTGAATTGATCACTTTGTAACCGTACATGGGGGGTAGGCCAAAAGCAAGAGGGGTGAGTGTCATGTCCCTAGGGAACATCAGCTCGTTGACAATCTCATGCTAAATGGCTAATCATCAGTTGATAACTTTCATTAACAGAGCCTGCCCACTTTAATCGGTTCTTCCCTAAAAAATCACAGGCGATCAATAGATACAAAATGATTAAAATTGGGGCACGACAATGCGGCATTATCATTGTCTGGGTTCTCTCCTTTAATTCTCCCTTGTCCACGAATAACAATTGCTAATGGGCCCATAATCTTGGTTTTATTTGCAGAAACAGCGGTACATCAGAAATAAATAACAGCAGAAAGGTAGCTCTCCTCAATGGAATTTAATTCCCCAGAAAATGAGAAATAGTGCAAATATTACTAACCAAAGGTGAAGGGGCAGAAAAACGAAATAATGATTTTGCAGGGGCCACCTCAGGGATAACCCCGAATTCTTTGAGAAGACTGTCCAATTATTTTTGATTCAAGACATGAAACTTGGCGCAGCCGAATTTGACTTCGTGTCCATCAACAACGGAACCATTTCAGCTCTATCGATCCAGATTGAGCCATATTTGGCTCTGTTGATGTCGACAAAGCCAAGATCGACTAGCTCAGCCATATTTGGCTCCGTTGAAAGCACAAATATGTTTTTCTTTTAAAAAAAAAAATAGCCTAAATATGCAATTTATGCAGCTTTGGACTCTGCAGAGATACATTGCATAATGCCTACTTAATTGCGGTCTTTTATAGCCCAGAAAGCAATTAAATAGAACCAGAAAATTAAACCTACTCGCTTTATTTACTCCCCGAGAAATTCCGATGCTCTCAACTTGTTATAAAGAATTGTGTCATTAAGAGAGATGAATTCATTCGAGCAACCCATCCGTGGGTAGCGCAGTTAGTTGAGAGTCCCTCCCTCATCGCTGAAGTCGAGAGTTCGAAACCTGCATTGCTAGCGATTTAAGTGGGGGGCCATGGCGGTGGGTTGTTGTGCTAGTCTTCCCCGAGGTATAGGGGTCCAGTCCTCGGGAGCCGTTCAGGCACGAGGGGCATGTGGCGGAGTCCTCGGTCACCAAAAAAAAAAAAAAAATCATTCGAGGAGATCAAGACCTCAACATGTAAGAATGGATTAAACTTGTGAAGAAATGAGGTTATGAACTTCTTACATTTATGACGAGGACTTTGTTAAAAGGTATTTCAGGGCTTTTGATGAACAATTAAATAAGAAAATATTTCAAATTCCAAGCGATTGATTGCTCTCGTGATATATATAATCAATGGTTTGAAATTTGAATGTTTCCTCATAAAGTATGCTTGATAGGTGTTTCAGAGACGCTTGTTAACAAGATCCTTATGTAAGTTTATTAATTTAGATATAAATGAACCATTTAGTTTATATAAATATGGAATATGGGATTCATATTTCTTTTAGAGGAGAAATTAAGTACATTTGATGTATACATGATCAATGCTTTGAAATTGAATGTTTCCTTGTAAAGTATGCTTGACAAATGCCCTAGAGGGGCTCATTAACAAGATTTTTATGGCAATTTATTATTTTAGATATAGATGAACTATTTAATTTTTACAAATGTGAATAGGGATTCATATTTTTTTTAGAGGAATTAAGTACAATCGATATATACGTGATCAGTGTTTTGAAATTGAGTATTTCCTTGTAAACTATACTTGACAAGTGTGTCGAAAGTACTCGTTAACAAGATCCTTGTAGTATATTTATTATTTTAGATAGAAATTGCCCATTTATTTTATTCATATTTTAGTGGACCAATTAAGTACCTTCGACATATACTTCTTTTCTTTTGCACGTGATGTGAACTCGTTGATATGTTTCTTTTTTCTGGTAAAAACTTGTTGATGGGCAATTCATATCACATTAAGAGAGAGAATATGCACTGATTGTATATGACGAGAACTCTTCTTAAATTAAGCGGTGCAAATTGGGATAATTTGAACTATTAAGATGAAATAGACTTGTACAAAAAGATAATGCACATAGCCATAGAATGATTTCGATTTAGATAAATTGATGACCATTGAAATCACTTAAAGTTCTGTATTTGTATGTATGATCTAGTATGAACTTGAAATGGTGTGAAATGTCATTATATAGTTTCGTTTGGATTGACTTTTTTCTTTTTTACCTTTCACTTAATCCGAATCTTGCGGTTTACACATTTTGATTTTTTTTTTTTTAATTCGCAATATTTAAAACTTTGACAACATACATATTAACATGTAGTCTACACATTACTCATTTCATTATTTTTTTGTATAACATTTTAATTTTTAGCAGGAAAGCAAAAGGGCGCATTTGACTTCTCCTAAATCTCAAATGAACAGGCTCTTAATTATATACGATCAAGATTAATTACAGTCATACAAACATTGCTCGTAATAATTTTTTATTTCATACCCATCTTTATCAAAATAAATTAGGTCCAAAGTCCTAAAATGTAGACTCTTATAAGCACATACGATTTTCTCTCTAGGTAATTTGTATTTTATGAGGAATAGAATCACTAAACTTTCTTTTTGGTCGTCCGTAGTATCTATTATGCGAAACATCTTCTTTTCACTACCAAAAGTGGGCTTCTATGAGTATTCGTCTCCTTTCTAACCTGTATCACTCTGACCTTCCCCCGCAACGAAACAAACACAAATCTCAGCGAACGACGAATTCTCCACCACCGCCATGGTCGAGTAGACAGCAGGATGAGCAGCCTAAACCTGGCCCACATAGCCAGCCTCAGGCCAGGACCCGAGCTGCTGCCGCCACCTCATCCCCCACCGCCTCCACCCACGACAGCTTCTTCTGCTTCTCCTCCCTTGCAGACCAGATCACCACCCTCCTCCGCAGCTCCAGCGTCCAGGTCCCGCCCGGCCTTTTTGACGCTGAATTCGCCCTCACTGATGCCAAGTTCAGTTTCATCTTCCACCTGACCTCCACGCCATCCTCTCCACTGGCCCCCCCGTGGACTTGATCTGATAAGGCATTGATCATCTGCGTGTCGCGTGGGTCTCACATGCGCAGTAATATGACAACGGCTATTAAGGACCGGTTCACTAGACCATGGTCCACGGAAGTTTCTTGTCCATTGAAAAGGGTATTGATTTGTTCATCCAACATGGTCTTATCGGATTCTGTCCGTTGTAAATACTTTTCAAGCAGTCTAGAAAACTCGAAATTGATTCATGAAATGGATGTCTTTAGCAAATGGAAGGGATCCAAGTTCTACTCTGTACAGTACTTAATGTGTACTTCAATCCATTACGGCCTTTCATGCATATCTCACATCCAGCAGCTATTCAAAATTAGTTGAAACACCGGTGGGAGTATCGGGCGGCGTCTCCATGCACGAGAGAGAGAGAGAGATGGAAACTGAAACTAGCAGTAGTGAAGGAAAAAAAAAAAAGCAGCATTTGTTTGATTCTCTAAACCTTTTGAGTGTCGGAGTGAAACTAAATTCCCCTTGAATGGTATGTCATGGTGAACGGCTTTGCAGCCATGGAAAGAATAGGCTCTACGCTTGATATTTACTTAGGACGTGCATGGTAGCTATTTTATTTCTATTTTAGAACTATTTTTTTTATTTCAGACTTATTTTTAGAACAGAAATCAATTTGGCAACACAATTTCATTTTTCTATTTCTAGAATAAATTTTTAGTCCAAGAATAGGTTTTGAACAAAAAATGAGGAATAACAATTTTCTACTTCTCTATTTCTTCAATAGAAATGAGAAATAAATTTTTTTCTCATTGCTCGTCTTTACTACTAGCTGGCCACTCATCCACCACTGTCACTCGTCATTTGCTGCCACTTACATTTGCTGCCACCCCTAGCCGGTGTCTGCTGCTGGTTGTCCCTTGCCATCCACCACTCAAGAGGTTGAAATTTTGTGTATTACAAACGAATTTCTATTTCAGAAATAGAAATTTTGTGTCATTATCAAATGCATATTTTTGTTCAAAAACTCATCTAAGAATATAAATAGAAAAAACTATTTCTGTTCCAGAAATCAATTTCTAACCAAAATGGTTATCATTCGTGTCCTTATACTCTTCATTGTCGCTGAGTTAGTGTAGCAATCTACGCCATATTTTCATATATCGAATGTCTATCCTAAAGAGGACCTCTTTGAGTTTGAGCGGTGTGATGCGAAACATAATTCATTATTGCACAGAATGACTTGTGCATAATCGTCAGTGAGATATAATATAGCTCATGCCGGAGAGGAATCCATAAATTCACAATCGCTCCGAGTTTGAAAAGTGACAGGGGTATAAAGATATTCTTTTTTCCCCCTTAAAAATACTATTTCATATAGCTAGAGAAAGAGAATTATGATGATATCAAAGGTCATGCTGAGCTAGTATTTCATCTAAACCGTCTTGGTAAAAATTTTGTATTTTAAAATTCTTCATTGTCACGAGTATGTAGCATCCTTCTCAATCTTTTACTTAATCCTTTTTAAAACAACGACGTAAATTTCCAAAAATCCTTTAGTAGCAAGGCTCATCTCTCAAAGATTCTCAAACTCGATTTTGTCAAAATATACTCTATAAACTTGATCACTTTGATGAGCACATCACCGCTGATGATAATTGCTGGCTGACAAACATGCGCTCGTCATCCCATGTGTCACATCTCCCGAAGTTATCGTATCCCTTAAGGCGCGCATGATAACTATTCTATTTCTCTTTCAAAACTATTTTTCTATTCCAGACTTGTTTATGGAACAGAAATTCGTTTAGTAAAACTATTTCATTTTTCTAGTTATGCAATAGATTTTTACTTTAGAAATAGGTTTGGAACAAAAATCAAAAGTAGAAAATTTTTACTTTTCTATTTCTGAAATAGAAATAAAAAATACAAACTCTTCTCATTATTCGTCCTCGCTACTAGCCAGGCGCCCATTTGTCGCTGCTCGCCACCATCTGCAATCCACCTGGTCATTGTCCTTCAACTACTGCTCGTCTCCCGCCGTCTGTCACCACCAGTTGTTGTTCGCCGGCCATTGTCCACTACAACCATTTACCGTCCACTGCTGCCCTAGAGGGAAAAATTTTGTGTCGTTATCTAACAAATTTCTATTTCGAGGATATAAATTTTGTGTTTATTAAATATATTTTTTTTCTTAGAAACTCATCCAATAATAGAAATAAAAAAAAATCTCTTTTTTCTTTCATTAATCAATTTCTGGCCAAAATGGTTATCATGCACGCCCTTAATGACCCTATCTCAATTTTGTTACAAATAAGAAAGCACCTAGTTAGGTTAGCTTTAGTTCAAAACATTCTCATTACAACTCTCCTCCTTGATTTAAGTGATCTATCTTCTCCAATTTTCCAATCTATGTTCTAGAGTCTCTAGTCCTTTCTTTCTAATTTGAAAAATTGAGACATAACTGAGGTTGCTAAGGTTCTTAATTGTGCATGGGGTGGAGGGGGTAAATGTATTTTTCAAGACAAGAATTTCCCTCGAAAAGGCACGAAACATGTGCCTAACATAAGGATGTGCAACCAAACTGGATCAGACTGCCCAAAAAACATATCTGGGAATTGATTTTTATTGGAACTAGTCCAAGAACGGGTTCCAAATTTTTGGAACTAGTTGAATTGGTCTGGGAACAAGTTCCAAGTGAATACCCACCTAGGAACCAGACTAGACCGCTCTATTTTGGAACCGGTTTTATAAGCTAAAAAGCCATAATCCTAATTTCTTTTTCCTTTAAATTGTAACGTCTAGACTCCTTCATCCTTTGTTCTTCCTCAGAACTCCTCACTAGTTTTTCCTCTTCTCCTAAATTTTTTTGGATTATGTTATATGTTTAAACTTTTTATTGTTTAAAATTGTACGTGACTACATATTTATCTTTTGGATTATTCTTTGAATCATTTTGTTACTCATAACCTCATATGATTTTGCTGTAAAAAATTAACAAAAAAATAAAATAGGCTCTCGGGTACCCTAAAACCGAACCGAAAAAATAGAATAGGTTCTAGAATATGTTCTAGGCAAACAAGATAGGTTTTGGGTTCTAAAAACTAGGAACCGATTATAATATGGTAAGTTCCAAATTCCAACTCTAAAACCGAACACCCCTATCCTAACAAGCATGTGTTTGTTGAGCCATGGCTAACTTAAAGGATAATTTTATCAAAGTAATCAAGTTCAAAAGTCATTTGAAATATGGTTAATACCAAGAAAAACTTCAAATTAGTACATTTGTAACAAATTTATCCCAAACTAATTTTTGGACCACAAAAAATCCAAAATTGATACACCTATTATAAATTTGTCAAAAACTAATTTTTTTTTATTACCAAAAACTCCACATCGGTATACCGTTAGTTATGTTAAATTAGATTAATACCACAAAAAATCATAAATTGGTACGGCTGTGATAAACAAAAGGTAAAACCCCAAACCAGCACTAGTTAATTGTCATATGTCATCCAATTCACAATTTGATAGTAAAATTGAACGGAAATTAATCGAGCGTTAAATTTGTCATAGGTATATTAGTTTGGGGTTTTTGATTGTCAAGAAATTAATTTGAAACAAATTTGTCACATATGTAGTATTTTAGGCTTTTCGCCATATTAACGCTTTGAAATAATATAAAATTGGAGAGAACTTTGAGAAATTAGCCCCACTTTAAAGGATTCTTGGAATTTTCAAACAAAGATAGAGAGTGTAATGCGAGCTGTGGCTCGTTAAGAGAAGTCAAGTTCCCACCCCCAAGCTGCAAGAGAAGACATAAATAAGTACACAACGGTTGTTCTTTATTTGTTTTCTTTTTAGCTGACCATTCTGTTTACTTATGTTTTTCAAAAAGCAAAATCAACTTCTATTTAAGCAACTTAGAATGTTAACAAAAAATTATATGCAAATTTATGTATCAATATTTGCATTTAAATTTCAGGAGTATCAAATTAAAATAGTTCAAAATAATTTCACCGAAAAGATTTAAATTATGAGAAAAATTAAAATTAAAATCCGTCCACGTATAACTATAAATTGCTTTATAGCTTATTCTGTCCGTTTTGCGTAGGTTAAATGATTCCTTCTCCTTACATGTCCCTTGAACTACACGAGATCCTCGTAAAAAGAAAAGAGGCATCATTAAAAATCTGACCTTTATTCGATCCTTATGGCACGCACACACATGACCCATCAATATTTTCTTCAATTTTTTATTAAATCCTTTCATATTCCTAGCAACCTATCAACCTATTCAGTGTTAGAGGGAATGTGGATGACGAAAAGGTAAAAGAACGGAGCTTCTAAGCACCGCACGAGGGGCCACTTTTTTCTAATTAAAGTTTGTATACCTTTACGTCCATTTCTAAACTCCTTATCGACTTGAAGATGTGATGTTCTATTTGTTCATGGAATATAATATTATATTGCAATTTGCAAGCTTCCAATCTACATGTAAAGCTCGATCCAATTGAAAAATTCGATGGTGGGTTTTTCTAATTATTCTTCAACTATGAAACATGAGCAAGAGAGAACTCTACACCATCATCAGATTTTACGTCAACTAGTGATTAAGGTTGCCCGTCAAAATTCTACAATATCTCTTAATCTTTACTTACAAATGAAAACCCGCTTTTCATGGCAAAGTCGTCTAATGTTTGTTATGTCGTAAGTTTAGAGGTAGGTCTGTGGACGACTTGGAACGCAAGTTAAAAGTGGATTTTATCCCACTTTCTTTTTTTCTCAAATTAACTTTGCATTGGAAGTTAAAATTACATGCTATTCTTCCTTCATCAAAGGGAAGATTGTTCAAAAAGTCATAAACTTATTGTATAGTAGCCAATTCGGTTATAAGGTTCTTAATTTTGCCAATTTAGTACTAAACATTTTGACAGTTTTTTAATTTAGTTTATTTGATCAATTTGGCCCGAAAGTGCATGACGTGGTTTACATAAATACAATTCTCTGCCTTCATATCAAAATCAAGTCTTATTCCCAGTCGTGCTATGTTGTGTCATATCGGCAACTGTAAAGTACACAGCGGTTATATACTTTGGATGATTACTTCAACTAACTACATAAATAAATGAATTAGAAGGTTTAGTAGAAAGTGGATGTCAGAATCGTCGCTCCCCCATTTTCTAAGCATAGATGTGTTACCTTCAATAAAAAAAGCAAAGTCCATTCTCATACACACAGTGAAGAAAACAAAATGACCTTTAAATAAAGGGATGATGCCTTGCATAAAATAAGAAAATCTATTCATAAATATCAAATGATCTCGACTCTAACCGTCTTGGTAAGTAAAAAATAAGCGTGATTGATGATATACGATGGGCCCAACTCATAACGTCCTTTCTCCATATGTATGGTCGACCTCTTAATATTTAATTAACTGTAGTATCACTTCAAATATTTATCGTAACATGTAGGTGTCCTAGGGAAGCATCATTTCTTTTCTCTGCGTTCCCACTTAATCTCCCGACCTTCATGAAAGAACCCATCTCGATCAGTCTAGCTTTAGGGTTTCGCAAAAGAAAGGAGCAATGGATCTTATTATATATAACCATAGTATACTTGATAATATTTGAAAAGCCAAGTTGGGTTAGGCTTTACCCACCCATGATTCTCCTAATTATAGAGCCTAAGCCGAGCACAAATCTTCTTCCTCCTGTTTTCCCGTTGCTTATGGGGCACATCGGGTGGTGTATCTCTCTCTTGGACTGATTAAATTAATTAAATCATGTGTTAAAGAAGAATCTTTTATCCAAAAAAATTAAAAAAATTAAAACAATGTTTGAAAAAGCTAGCAGATCTCTACCCTACAAAATGATTTCTAGTCTTGCATGCATGCACCTTCACTTTATGATCATCCTGATATATTGTATACTTCTTTGAATCCTCTACTGGGCCAAACCATATTCTCTTCCTCTCCATTTTTTTATATTCAGGAAAAAAAAAATCAGATATACTTCTTGGTTGTGGCTATAACACTGATGAACTTTTATAGCTCGTGCACTTTCGATGAACGTGGATACATTTCATCAATTAAGATTCTAAGTAAATTCATAAAATAATAAAGTTGATTTTCCAAGCTAGAAGAGGAAGGCAAAAAGAAGATATTGTAAACTATAACTAGGTCAATTATTTAATCCAAACCCTACTCATTAATGGGATGCCTTTCCATGTCGATAAATAATCTCTACATTCAGTTTCAAGTTTGTTTTACTAAAATCTAGCTTTTCGACTCCGTTCATGTCATGTCATATGTCGTATCATCGGCTGACGTGGCACTTGTGCGTAACATTTAATAATAATATGCCAAAAATAAATAAAAATTAAAAACTGATCTATTTAAAATGATATATCCCAACGAATTTAGAAAAGGAACACCTCACCAACAACAACAAAAGAAGATATTATATAGAAAAGACAGAATCCTTACTTGAAATAACTTGCCTTAATTAGAGGTAATTGGTGATGGGTGGAGATATAATGGTCTTGTTTAATCAATCTAGAAGAAATTTTGTGTGAGACTGAAGAAGACAAGGAAAAACCTTGCCCACTAACTCTACTTGCCCTATCTAATTGCTGATTTTGTGTATCTAAATGGACCACCCCTTATTCACTATCTCCATACACACGACACACCACTAGGTCATGGGGGTGACCAACTGGTTCCACAATCCCATCACACTTCGTGACCTTTCCTGTGACTTTTTTAGCTTCTTGGTTCTATATGCTAATTGGTCCATTGTATGTTATCAAAAAGTCTTACACATTCTGCTTTATTATCTGTTGTTTCAGACCATATTAGGGTTTTTGTCTTTTGTACAATATGGTAGTCGTCTTCTTTTTTTGACAAATAAAGTAATTAATGAGTCACGCGCGGAAGGAGATCAACGACAATCCGTGATGTTTTATAGGAGTTTTTTTACCCGCGATGAAAAACAATTTGATTTCTCACCAGGATATAATTGCAATGCATTTACGTCACATGTAAGCTGCAAAGTTCATAAAACTCGATCGAGGGTTGACCATTTACGCGAAACCGACCAAATTGATTCTGACAATAACTCAACAGCACAATATTTTTTTATTTTTTGATCTGAGAACGAGACTTAAGGGCACCTCCACATGCTTGAACCTTATATTGCATGTCCTAGTCAAATTTGTCCCTTTAAATATTGACCCATGAAACGGTCCTTTCCCTGCAAGATTCTACGGGAAATTTAAATTAATAAATCAAACGGTGCTTTGGGTCGCGTCAGTGACTTAATCACGTGGTTAGAGTTTAGAGTGAATATCAAGTGTTGCCTCAATTAAGTATGAAAAATCCCCATTGAAAAATCCCCATTGATTAAAGGCACTTGAGATTGATAGGGGCGCTCCAAAATCATGATTGCCCACCTTCGGATTTTGAAAGCTAGAACGAGTCAGCTATTAGCTCTCTTCATTATTTTATTGATAATAAACAATTGAAAAGAAGGAGCCAAGAAACACCCAGAAGTATATCATTGTATGAATGTATGACATCAAACTTAGTAGACAAGTGACAGATTTATATGGGGCCCAAACATAAAGAAATAAGAGATTGCGAAACATCTCACCCTCAAACATTGAACTCATTTTATTACACATGATGGGATAAAAGTACAATTTTAGTGCTCTAAGTATTAGCGATGGACCATGTTTGTTACATATCATATTCAAAGTGAAAATTAGTGGAACTTCACTATCGTAAAGAGCGAATGATCCTGATCATTACGGGAATAATGACTTTGGCTCTAAAAGATAAATTTGATGAGGATGTTTTCGGAGATGACAGAATCTGTCAACAATCATAATCAAAACGTATAATTGAGTTCCTGAAATTTTCTTTTTACAATCAAATCTTGTAACATCTAATCTTTTCAATCGAATTGTTCTATAACACTGCTAATTTGCTAACATAGCGAAACATTTTCGGGTAATGATGATGTCCCATGCCAAATCCAGAGCAGCCCCCCCCAAAAAAAAAAAAAAAAAAAGTAATCCAGTAAATGAAGAAAGAAAAGGGGGAACTAGCGTGTGCCAGTGACTTTGCCAGAGGTTCGCATAGTGGTTGTTGGCGCCCTTTATTGTTCTTCAACAAGTGCCGGCAAGCGCACGTTAGCCCTTGCTTGGGTCACCTGGAGATGGCCACGATCAATGGACCATCCTCCCGAGCACTAGCAAGGACCATGGCCCCTTACTGGTGGTGCAGACCTTCATTATATAAGTCAAATGAGTTAGTGATCCGGTTGCACATATTAAAAGTAGATCACATTAATTATAGAACATAAGGCATTGGGACACAATTGCATGTTTGACTAAAGTTAGGAAATGAAATAATACATAATTTTATTGTTCATAATTTGTAAGATCTTATAACTTTACTTTATGATCTCAGTATTCAATGTGATCAATCTCATTGCAATCTTACTAGTATAGAATTTTAGTAATCTGGAGTTCGTGCATTCGATCCTCATTATGCAATTTGATCTTCTTACTCAGTTTTTTTCCAGTGACAAACTTTTAGGCATAAAGCCAAGAAATCTCAATCTTCTTACTCTTTTTGTTTCAAGTAAATTTTTTTAGTTTCGGTTGATTTGTCAAAATGTGTCTCAATCCTTGTTATCGTAGCAAGGTTGCAACCCTCGTCCATGATGGAGGAAAGTCCCTTCACGGGGGTGCAGCATTAGCACCAAATTGGGATTTGGTGGCAATTTGGTGCTTCGGGAGTGTTAATTTAGCAAAATGATGGTGTAGCTAGGTACAAGCGATGGTGTAATTCGGTTGCACAAAACCAAATAAAGCACTAAAACAGATTTCCATATAATGTATATAAAATGTCCGTGTATATCCACTAATAGACTTCGGGGCTCGAAACACCTGACGGTGATGTTGGTTAATTTCAAGATCACATTGAGTTACGAACTTCGCCAAGGATAGGTGGAATTGTGGGAAAACAACACGGGAATTGTTGACGTGCCATCCATATACGCCACAGAGAAAGAGAAAGAGTAAATGAGAGTTTCAGCAATTGCCGGCTCCCGGCCAAGAGGCGGTCTGAAAACCATGTGACCGTTGCACCGACTCATCTTCCCACCTTGTGCGTGAATTGATTGCCTCCCATTCCTTCATCCCTTTCAGATGAGGTTGCTGACTTTTGTTTCTCCTCCTCCCTTTCTCTTGGCTACATGTGAACCATCTTTGATTCAGCTTTTACGCGCCATTCCGTGACTAAGGAAGAGAAAAATATTATTAAGAAATTGCGAGCTGAATTGATGCATATAATGTGCCAAGTCTCATTAAAATTTATGTTCATCGGAAGAATAAACTCGTACTCATCTATTGGATAATAGGCGTGTACTGATGCATTCACAAATATGTCTCGAGTGAATTTAATTTATAATTGCACAAAAAAGAAAACATCCACATTTGGCATGCTTTCTCGTCAAAAAGAAACTCAAATGAAAGAATCCACCATTTTTCCTTTATCTAAAAACCTTCCATAATTTATCACCAAAAAGTCCATTTTCTTAATTGACAATTTGTCATGACCTGAAATTTCCCATAAAATATGAATCTGAAATGAATAGATATTTAGCTTTACTTTGATCGTCCGATGAATAACCAATTTATCCTCCACTATAAAAATAAGTTAACGCCAACTAATGTACAAGAAAACCTTCTATGCAGAAATACATCACCACTTTCGCTATTTACTCCGATCCAATCTTCAAATATATCTTTGGTAACGCTGACCTAAAGGTCTCTAAACTTCGAATTTGATATATATGTTAAGATATTATGGTGAACCTAAACTCAGTAAATAAACGGTCTAGATTTAAGGTAGCAGATCATCTTATCACTCAATCCGAGAGAACAACAACATAGTAATAACTAACAAGTTACCATATATCACTTACTAGAATAATTATAATTTAAAATATGTCTTTCATCATTTGGCTATAGTACAATACATATTAAACTTATTCCTTAACTCATTTCATACTCATGATGGAATATTTCGATCACTCGAGAAATACAAGATCTGTATTATATAATTCAAGTACTTCTAATTCAATTTGCAGAAAACATATTAACCGTGTATTACATGAGCACGCATTGTAGCATAAATTCATCAATACATCAAAAAAACCACATCTTCGGCCACTTATATAAATTTCTCATTTCTCATCACTTTCTCACTTCAGTAACAAGGATATTAACCTAGTCTAATCCACAAGTATTTACTTACATTTTCCAAACATATTATTCCAAATAATTTAAGACGTAAATCACATGCCACATAAAAATGACTATAATCATGTGTGCAATAATATAAATGTCATGAGTTACATATAATTCAACACTCAAATGCACAACGATGAGCGTACCACATAGTAGCTAACCAATATAGACAAGTGAGTACTTGTCACTAGTCAAGATCCATCTCGACTATCAAGGTATTGTCACCACTAACTTATGAGGGACAAAGTCAAAAACACATATTTGCCACGCCTTTTAGCTCATCCATCATGAGTATTTTCTACATCGGTTAGGATAAATACATCACTACAACTACTTGATGATGGCTATTCATGAGATCACATCATAGTCTACACATGCCATATCATATCTTGTACAAATCATAGGACTTCATGTCCTTTCAATCTTGTAGAGACTCATTTTAGATGGTGGAACTTTTTTTCATAGTCTTATACACATACTCATACAAAGAAGTTCACTCTCTAGCAAATAGGTCAAGACAAATGTTACACATGCATGACATCATTGACATGCAAATAATCATAACATCATAATTGCCACGAACAATTATTTTGTGATAGAGCAAATTTAATCATTCTAATTTTTAGGTATTCCCCCGCAACAACAATTAATCCTAATACCCATTTATTATCATTTGCAATCTCACCCATAAAACAATCATGATTCGGTACATAATATCATTATGTGCAAATCATTGCTACATAATAAATTCCTCGTATTTTTTCAGTAATCACGTTTACAAATAATAACACACACTAATCTCTTGGCATTTGCCGTGTAAACAGTGGTAATCAAATAATTATCTGCACTTCAACATATAAATCTTCATCCTCTAAACACCATGCCATCATCATTTAATTGAGAACTTATGCAAAATCATAAATTATTTAGATTAATTTTCTTTAGACAATCAACATTTCTATAATTTAATTAATTCATATAATCTCCATTTCTAAGACCACTCCTTGATTAAATTCACCTTAATCATAAAAATTAAAAATAATCGTCCATATATTTAGATTATCATAATTACATAATTTCCCCAATAAATTTTCTCATTTTATATTTTTTACCTATAACTTCCAATCTTCACTCAATCAAACTTTATTAATTAAACTAATTTTCAAGGCCATTCATTTGTTATATAAACATATGAAGATTTTATTTATAATATAGATAGGCCATAGATATCATAAAATTATCAAAACAACCCACTTTCAAATTAATTGTGCAATTAAGTCAAATTTTGGCTAGTTAGATAAATTGTTTAGAATAAGCAATCATTTCTAATAATAACTAAACTACCTATTATCATAAGGTTTCTAATGCTGTGAACAGTCCCCTAAATTTTCTTTTTGCAGATTAGTCCCCTAGCTTGGTAAAATTACAATTTTGCCCCTAAAGCTTTAAAACAAGTTATTTTGAACTGGTTTAATTTTATTTAATTAATCTTAGTAACCCTCTAATTAACACTTTAAACCATAACATATCACTATTAAAATAGCTGTCTTAATTCTGAAAATATACAAAATTGCACCAAGAAATGTCAAAAATTACTAATGCCCATTCTAGGCTTAGTTCATTTTCTCACTTTTTCCTATTCAAGATGCAATGGAACCTTTTGGGCATTCTCTCAAACATCTTCTAGGCAAGTAGTAAAGATTTCCATTTTAGCAAGAAATCACCATTGCTCAACATGCCAACCTTGAAGTCCAGTTAAACTTAACATCGAAATTTTAAATAAAATGAGCAAACACCAACCAATCAAGATCAAGAGTACCAAGTAGATCAATCTAACTTAGTATATAGAGTTTTTACTTACCTTGAGTGAAATCTTGAACAAACAAAGGCTTTAATCACCTTGAAATCAAAATAAATAATAAATAATAACACTCTCATTCTTTAAGATTACAATAAAATTAGATTTGCAAAAAGAGATGAGGTCCACGAATTTATTTTATAAACACTTGAGAGTCGAGATTAAAAGTTTAAACAACATAAGTTTGGACCTTTGCTTTAATTAGAAAAGATTGGAAGGTAAAAATATAAATCGGATGTTGGAGGCTTCAAGATGAGGAATGAACTGACTCTTCCTTGCAACAAATGTGATAGAAGTCATCTTTCTTTGTAGATGAATTGTGGTGGGTTATACGATCAAGAAGATAGATGAATTTGGAAGACTTCAGAAGAGTAACAAAAAGATAACAACAATTAACCCAGTTTAAAAGCAATTATGAACTTGAGGTTGAAGCTTGTGGTGAAAAATGAAGGAGATGTGGTCAATTAAGAGTGCTACAAATGGATTAGTTTAGGTGATTCAAAGTAGATATTTGACAATTTGTCAAGATATCTTGCATTTCAATAAATAAACAAGAAAATCAGTGTCCGTTCTAAATACCAAAAAGTATTTTGAACCTACTAAAATTATCTAACAAAGTTACGAGACAATAAGAAAATTTCAACTCAGCAAAATTTTATCTTTGAAAATTATCCGATAAGTATTTCGGATCATATCAGTTCCCACCAACGTTTATTATGGGTATAGATTTTTCACCATCGCTTTATATAATCAATTTATATATAAATATCTATTAATTTAAGTATATGGAATTAGAAGACAAACATTTTAAATTATTAGACGAAAAAAAAATTATTTTATTTTCGTAAATTACAGCTCATCATAATTTTATAACCTTAACAGAATCACATTCCAAAAAATGACGGTCACACAAAGGATTTTTTGAATTTTCCACACGTCATATGGTTAATGATCTACACATGAATTACAAATCCAGGTCAATTATTTATTATATTTTTTCCTACATATTATCAACTAATTTAGGAAAGTCTGGATGTTGCACCATTTTCCTTGATTTATTGATAATTATCAAACTAAATTCTCTTCTCACCTTCAAATTATGGAAAAATTTCAAATAAGGAGTGGGACTTCTTCAATTCAGGTCAAATTAGAATATTTTGGATAAAATTACCTAATGTTGTCATTAGAATAAACACATGAATCGTATGTATAAGCCAGCCAATTAAGATTTGGCATGCAGTGAGCTCAAGGTCTTATTTGAAATTAAGTTGGCAATTTCAAGATTTTATTTGGGACAACGCTTATTATGAGGACTATTTAGAGAAAATGGCCCCATTACATGCCTCTATTTGAAATATTCCTCTGAAATATTTGGCAGCTGTTGATAAATTCTAAATTCAGATGCAATTGACTTAATCTTCACTAATCACTGGGCTTTGCCCCAGTGGCCACCCTTTCAACTTGAAAGGGGGAGATGGGGGGTTCAAATCCCCACTTTTTAGGGGTTGGGGTAGAGATGATTTAGTTTCAAGAGTGGGTTTCAATTCTCACGCCCTGCAAGGAGGCAGTGCAAAAATCTAAGAGTAAGTGTTAGAATAGGAATAGAGTAGGACCGACCAAAAAAAAAACTTAATCTTCACTTTAATTACATATGTCGTGAAATTAAATTGATCACTTTGTAACCGTAGATGGTGGGAAGGCCAAAAGCAAGAGGGGTGAGCGTCATGTCCCTAAGGAACATCAGCTCGTTGACGATCCCATGCTAAATGGCCAATCATCCGTTGATAACTTTCATTAACAGAGCCTGCCCACTTTAATTGGTTCTTCCCTAAAAAATCACACGCGAACAATAGAGACAAAATAGAATAAAGAAAGAATGATTAAAAATTGGGGCACAACAATGTGGCAATATCATTGTCTGGGTTCTCTCCTTTAATCCTCCCTTGTCCCACGAATAATTATTGCTAATAGGCCCATAACCTTGGTTTTATTTGCAGAAAAAGCAGTGCATCAATAAAAAATACATAACAGCAGAAAGGTAGCTCCCCAATGTAACTGAATTCCCTAGAAAATGAGAAATAGTGCAAATAGTACTAACCAAAGGTAAAGGGGCATAAAACGAAATAATGATTTTTTAGGCGCCACCTCAGGGATAACCTTGAATTCTTTGAGAAGACTGTCCAATTATTTTGGATTCAAGAAATAAAAATTGGCAAAGCCGAATTTGACTCCGTTTCCATCAATGACAGAACCGGTCCAACTCTATCGATTCAGATTGAGACATATTTGGCTCCGTCGATGTCGACAAAGCCAAGAACGACTAGCATCTGCCATCAGCCATGGCAATAGAGCATCGGGGCCTATGGGTCGCATGCACGAGAGAGCGAGAAGGGAGGGTGACCTAGAGGAAAATATTTATCGATATGGGTTAAAAGGGTACTTAAACAAGGGTGACCTTTTAAAATTAAAGTATAGAAATGAGTGACCAAGGGAGATGTCAAAACCTATCATGTGTCCGAGCAGCAGCTCAATGCTCTGTCCAAACGGAACCTAAGTATTTTTCATATAGCATTTAAGATGAGGTTCTTATCCACACCATTTATTAAAACAAAATAGGTAGCGACTACAAACATGAGTGTAAAATTTCGTTCACCGTCCCTTTGAAAACTAAATTAAAATTATCGGCGAGGGGAGTCGGCACATCGACACCATTAGCCATGCAGACTATTTGCATGGAAATAGTCATGGTGGCCATTTTTTTATCCACGCGAAAGTTCGCGTCTTTGTTAAAATTTAAAAGCGAAATGTATGTGGAGAGCATGAATATGTGATTATTTTTTTAGTTTGGCCAAAATATGCAATTCATTTTTCTTTGGACTTTGCACAGATACATTGCTTAATGCCTAGCTTTCACATAATTGCGGTCTTGAATGCCTAAACTGGAAGGCAATTAACTAGAACCAGCTCCCCGAGAAAATTCCGATACTCTCAACTTGTTATAAAAAATTGTATCATAGAGAGGGATGAATTCATTCAAGGAGATCAGAACTTCCACATGTAAGAATCGATTATACTCGTGAAGATATGAGTTACTGAACTTGTTAGATTCATTACGGGACTTTGTTAAAAGGTATCTCGGGGTATTTGATGAACAACTAAATAAGGAAAAATTGCAATTTCCAATGCATTGATTGTATCCGTGAAATACACAATCAATGCTTTGAAATTTAATGTTTCCTTATAAAATATGCTTGTTAACTTGACTCTTAGGTTTACTTTCAGAAAAAAAAAAAAAAAGAGAGAGACTCTGAAGGTAGTTTTGTTGGAGAAAGATACGATTATATCATTGGCCTTGATCTTAATTGATTTAATCAAAGATATTCAGCAATAAAGTAGAAAATTGTAATCGTATTGTAATCTTGTTTATTCTTTCCATTATTATTATCTTTTGTATTATAAATTTATACATGTACAAGGATGAAAAAAAGAAGATTAAAAATTCGCCTCAAAAATATGTCTTCGTCATTCTCATTTTTCACTTCCTTTCTTCTTCCTTCTTGTTCTTAGTTTATGTTTTAACATGGTATTAGAGCAGAGTTGAATCAGGGACTTTGCAATCGACTCAAACTAGATCTCTGATCAAATCGACCAAACCAAACTAGATCTAACAGGTACGGTTCCGTTGCCGTTACCGTTGCCACCACGCTATTCTGCTTACCACATCGCTACTGCTTTGTTACTGACCAGACTCACTAGACCTACTTCCAAGTCGTGCCGCTATCGTGAGGTTTCCTGTGCCCCAATCTGACCAACGCCGATCTGAGGGAAGTCAGTTCGACATTGCTCAAATCCTTCCACCAATGCCACATTAGACCAACGCCACTCCGACCTATCAAAGGTAGCAATGTATCTACCCAAAGCATCGCGACCCAAACCGTTGCCGCTCCGCGTGCTGCCATTCAAATTGCTACCAACTCATCTGCAAGCTGTCCATTCACCAATGTTAATGGTAACAGCTCGATTCCATTGGAAAACCTCCCAAGAGAGTGATCCGAAGATATATCAAGCCAAGGTGATGTGGTGCCTCATTAAGGGCAGGGAGAGACCTTCAATTTTGCAACTGCTATTTTGGAGGATTTGACAAATTTGATGAAGGAGATTTTGAGCAGAATCAAAGCTAGAATCAAACACTGCTAAATGAGCCATCTACTCCACAGATTTCAATAAAGATGGATGGGACCAATTATGGTTTATGGTCCCAAGTCGTTGAGATGTACATATTTGAGAAAGATAAATTGGGGTACATCAATGGAGCCCTTCCTCAACTTAAACCTACTAATCCCGAATTTCACAAATGGAAAACAGCGGACTCCACAATGAAGGGATGGTTGATAAACTCGATGGAACCTACCTTGATAGGGAATTTTATTCGATTCCCAACCGCGAAGGCAATTTGGGATTTGGTTGCCTACCACCTTTTTTCATGGAACTAATGCATCCCGGGTTTATGATTTAAAATGGTGTGTGACTAAGATGAGACAATCTGGAGGACCTATTGAGACCTATTATAACGATCTGCCGGGTTTGTGGAAAGAGATTGACTTCTACTGCCCAATCCAATTGCTTGCCCTGTCAATATCAAGCAATATAATTCAACTATTTAGGAATCGGATCTACATCTTCCTTGACGGGTTGGATGACCACTTGGATGAAGTCTGAGTGTACGTGCTTTAGATGCAGCTTTTTCCCACAATTGAGCAAGCATACGGTAGAGTGTGATGTTGGCACACAGAGATACCACACCCATTTGTAGCTATGGTGTCTTGAGGAGGCAAGCCAAGATTACAAACCTTTGACTAAACCCGGAAAATGCCGACTTTACAAATGACAAAGCTGGGTGGTTTGATAGGGAGAAATCAACCAATGGAGCATCGCGAAGCAAATCTTCTTTAACAGTAGTTGGTGACTACTCCAATTGTGGGAGTGCGAAGCATACCCAGGAAACGTGTTTCAAATTGATTGGGTATCCTAATTGGCGGAAGGAGCTAAAGGCACGCAAACAAATAGAGAGTGAAGCGAAGAGTGGAAAAAGGAAGGCGTCACAAGTGACCAAAGAGGCTCAACTATCACTGATGCCATAGGTAAAATCGTACAATAAGTTAACCATTGAAGGTGAAAGTAATTATGGTCATGCTTTCATTAGTAACTCTCAGGATAAATGCAATCAATGGATTATTGATTCAAGTACTACAAATCATATGATCTTCACAACAGATGATTTTGTCAATTTTACTAAACTAAGGCAGCATAATATTTTTAAGGCTAATAGGATTGTATATCCAATGACAAGGGATAGAACTGTTGCTATTTCCCATTTTATATCTTTATTGAATACTTCACTTGTGCCTTCTTTGTCCATGAAATTGATATCAATGGGGTAGGTGGCTAAAGATCTTAATTGTGTTATGATATCCTCATGAAAGAGATAGTTGGGCGTGGTACTAAAAGGAGGGGCTCTATTACTTGAATTACTTCAATTCTGAGAGGCTACACCAAGTGCGAGGCTTATCTAATAATAAGGAGAAGCGGATTTGGCTATGGCATTGCCGATTAAGGCATTCTTCATTTGGCTATATGAGACATTTACTTTCTTGAATTATTTTCTAGTTTACTAGATTCAATTTTTCAATGTCAAACTTGTATTTTGGCTAAAAGCCATTGTGCGCCATTTCTAATCAGTTTGAATAAGAGTATTGTTGCATTTTGCTTAGTCCATTCTAATGTTTGGGGGGCTTCTCCGTTATTGTACTTTTAGGAAGTCTTTGGTTTGTTATATTTGTGAATGACTGCACCAAAATGACTTAGCTCTACTTTTTGAAACATATGGATGAGGTGGCTAATGTTTTTCGGGTGTTTCATAAAATGGTGCAAACACATTTTGGTGGGAAGTTACAAATTTTGAGAAATGATCATGGTGGAGCGTAAATTAATGTGTAACTTAAGAAATATTTTCAGGAACATGGCCTACTACATAAGATGTCACATTCTCAAACATCACAACCAAATGGAAGTAGTGGAGCAAAGAATAAACACATCTTAGAGATGGCTTGTGCCCTTGTCACCAAAGGTTGCGTTCCTAAATGCTTCTAGGATAATGCAGTTGCGACAACTATTCACCTCCTAAACCAAATGCCATCCAAGGTATTGGATTTCAAGACACCTTTACAAGTGTTGTCTACACATGCTACCTTATCATTTGTCTTGCTTATTTTCCTTAAGGTGTTTGGGTGTGTTGCTTATGTCCATATTTCAAAGACTCACCAAACCAAACTTGATCTTTGTGCTGTCCGATGTGTTTTCTTGGGATATGGTACACATTAGAAGAATTATCGCCATGATCATCCAACTACCAGAAGAACCTATGTGACAATGGATGTCACATTTGTTGAGTTGGAATTTTCCATCCAAGCACCAATTCCTCCTTTCAGGGAGAGATACAAGAAGAAAGTGTGAATTGGTGGCAGGTTAGTAGTGTCATGTTTGAAGGACAAGAGGAAGCACAAAAGGTGCAGCTCAAAAATGAGCAGCAACTGGCAGGAATGTTACCAAAAAATGAAAAGCAACCGGCTAAAAATGGTGAAAATAAGCAAGCTCCGCAACTAGCAGTTAGGGATGTATAGGAACCGAATATACAAGAACAACCCCTCTCTCTTCAGCACCCGAATCTAACTTATCTCCTAGGATGTCCCTAAGGTAACTTCTCCTACTACTACATCTTGTTTACTTGAAGATTCTAATATAAATGTGGGATATAAGTTACCTAACAGGCATAATAGAGGCAAGCCTCTTGATCGATACTCACTAGATACTGGGGGGATGAGATCCAAGTACCCTAATGCAAACTATGTTTCGATGAGGGGACTATCAGAACCACTAAAGGCATTCCTGCCGATTGTATCTTCAGTTTACATCCTAAGTGGGATGCAAAAGACTTTGGAAGACCCAAAGTGGGTTTAGGCAATGGAGGAGGAAATGGAGGCATTACAAAAGAACAAAACTTGGAAGTTGGTGGAGTTACCTAAAGGGAAGAAGACAATAGGTTGCAAATGGGTCTTCACGGTTAAGTATGAGGGAGATGATTCCGTTGAGAGATACAAAGCAAGGCTAGTAGCGAAGAAATACACGCAGACATATGAGGTAAACTATCATGAGACATTTTCCCCTATCACAAAGCTCAACACTATTCAGGTTATACTGTCTTTGGCTACGAACCTAGATTGGTCACTATACCAGTTTGATGTCAAGAATGCATTCCTTCATGGTGATCTGAAAGAAAAAAATTATATGGACATTCCATCGGGGGATAGTTTTCCTTCATAGCCTGAGGTGGTCTACAAGCTGGAACAGTCTCTATACAGGTTGAAACAGTCATGCTGTGCTTGGTTCAGCTGATTCAGCATGGCGATGAAGAAATATGGATACATTCAGAGTGGCGCAAGTCACACATTGTTCTTGACACATTTATTTTATTCAAATTTCTTTTAGAGGATCAATTAAATACCTTCAACATATACTTGCTTTCTTTTGCACGTAATGTGAACTCGTTGATGTATTTCTTTTTCTTTTTTCTGGTAAAAAATTGTCGATGAATCCTAATCTTGTGGCTTACACATTTGATTTTTTAAAAATTCCGAACATTTAAAACTTTTTGCCGAGCCCCAAATTTCCTATCAAAGCCCTAATAAACAAGTTCAAGCCCTAAATTCATCACGAGGAGGGGGCAAAGGGGCCAAACCTGGACGAATGAGGATGGCGAGCGACGATGGTAAGCGACGATGGTGACCGACGATGGGGACCAACGACGGCGAGTGATGACCACCTCTAGGCGTGAACGGCGATGAAGAGAAGGGTCTTAGACCTAGTGTGAACGCAAGTGAACGGAGAGGAACAGCGACAGCCAGGTCTGCTTAAGCCAAAATAACATAAACAACATCATTTAGCACTAAGGAAAAATGATGTCGTTTAGGTCAGCCTAGCTAGCATGGATGGATGACATCATTTTTGTTGTCCACTTGTGCTTTGAGTAAATGCCATGTGGTTGTGTTACAACATCTTTGTCTCTTACGTGTCGATAAGTCGAGCTTTTCTTTTTCACGGACATATTTTTTGACGTGCATCTTTGCAGAGTAACTTTTCCCTTAGTAAAGCTTGGCTTATTTTGCTTGTTCTAACCATGCCGCCGTATTAGCCATGACTATCCCAAAGAAAGTCGACCACAATGGAAGCATGCTGCTCGACTCCAATTCCTCTAGTTCTCAACTTTAACTTCTTGTTTCGAGAAGCCAACACCATCACTAAACTCACAGTCATTAGATTAGCAACAAATTGAAATCTTCTCGTCAATGGAAGCTTGGAGCCATCATACACATCGCCTTGTCTTGAATTCGTTGAGATTATTTTTATCAAAGATTTATTCTAATATTGCTAACATTTTTTATTCTCTAATTCTACAAGTGTCGGAAGGGCAATTAAATTCCTCTTGAATTGGTACATCACGGTGTACAGCTTTGTGTAGCCATGGAAAGAATAGGTTCTGCACCTGATTTTTACTTAAGACTCTTCATTGTCGCTCAGCTGGTGTAGAAATTCACTCCATATTTTCATACATCGAATGTCTATCCTAAAAAGGGCTGCTTTGAGTTTGAGCGGTGTGATGCGAAAACATATTTTATTATCCCACAGGATGACTTGTGCATAATCGTCAATGAGATATAATATAACAACTCATGCTAGAGAGGAATCCATAAATTCATAATCAATCCCAGTTTGAAAAGTAACAGGGGTATTGAGAACATTCTTTGTTTTTTTTTCCTTAAAAATACTATTTCATACAGCTACAAAAAGAGAATCATAATTATATCAAAGGTCATACTGAGCTAGTATTTCATTTATACCGTCATGGTAAAAATATTGTATCATTAAAATTCTTTGTTGCCACGAGTACGCAGCATCCTTCTCAATCTTTTACTTGATCCTTTTAAAACAATGACGGAAATTTCCAAAAATCCTTTAGTAGCAAGGCCTATCTCTCAAAGATTCTCAAACTTGATTTTGTTAAAATGTCTCTCTAAACTTGATCAGTTTGATGAGCAAATCGCCGTTGTTAATAATTGCTGGCAGACGAACACATGCTCGTTGTCATGCGCCTCCCAAAGTTATCGTATCCCTTAATGACCCTACCCAATTTTCTCGCAAACAATAAAGCAACAAGTTAGGTTCGCCTTAGTCCATAACATTCTCATTACAAGTATCCACCGTGAGCTAAGTGATCTATCATCTCCAATTTTCCAGCCTATGTTCGAGAATCTCTAGCTCTTTCTTATTGATTTGAAAAATTGAGACAATCGAGGCTGCTAAGGTTTTCAATTGTGCACGGGGTGGCAAGGGGTAAATGTATTTTTTCTAACAAAATTCCCCTAAAAAAGGCATGAAACATGTGCCTGACGAGCACGCGTTTATTAATTGTCAATTATTATTATTATCAGCCACGGCCAACTTAAAGGATTATTGAATCAAAATAATCAAGTTCAAGAGTAATTGGGAATAATATAAAAATTGTAGAAAACCTATAGAAATGCACCCCCACTTCGAAGGATTTTTAGAATTTTTCCAACCAAAGGGAAAGAGTGTAATATGAACTGTGGCTTATTCAGAGAAATAAAGTTCCCAGCCCCAGTGATGAGAGAAGACTTAAGTGCACAAATCTTCTTGCTGGTTCTTAAATTGTTTTCTTTTTATCTGACCATCTTGTTTGCTTATGTTTTTTAAAAAGCAAAAAGCAACATCCGCTTAAGCAACTTTAAATAAATATATGAAAAAATTACACGTGGATTTTCTATCAATATTTTTTTATAAGTTTCGGGTGTTTCAAATTGGAAAAAATTCAAAATACATTCATCAAAAAGTTTTAAACTAAGCCATAAAAAATAGAAAAGTAAAATCCTTGCACGCATTACTACAAGTTGCTTTATAGCTTATTGTGTACGTGAGTTTGTAAAGGCTAAATGAGTTCTTCTCCACATATGTCCCGTGATCTACACGAGATCCCCCTAAAAGAAAAGAGGCATCATTAGAAACCTCACCTTTATTCCATCCTTATCGCACGCACACACATGACCCATCAATCTTTTCTTTTCTCTTTGGTTAAATCCTTTCATATTCTTAGCAACCTATCAACCTTTGGAGCGTAAAAGGGAATGTGGAAGAAGAAAAGTTGAAAGAGGAGCTTCTATGCACCGCACGAGGGGCCACTTTTTCTAATTAAAGTTCGCATAGCTTTACGTCCATTCGAAACTCCTCGTCGACTTGAAGATGCGATGTCCTCTTTGTCCACGGAATTCAATGCTACGTTGCAAATTTACAAGCTTCCAATAGATTTAAAGCATGATCAAATCGAATTTCAATGTTGGGTTTTCGTGATTATTCTCCAAATATGAAACCCGAAAGTTTGATGTTCATGAATACATTTTCTTAATTAATGGGAAGTATCATCATCACTTTATTTAAAGGCCATTTGTTTTCTTAACCTTGTGCATCGGAGTAGGCTTTGCTTTTCATAGAAGCTAGTAAATACTTCTAGGCTTAGAAAATGGGGGAGCGAAGGTTCACTGAACCTTTTTTTTTTTTTTTTTATACATGCTTCTACTTTATTTCTAAATTTCATCTCTCAGTAATCACTCAAGAAAAATGAGCGTTGTGTACTTGACAATTGCTGATATGACACAACATAGCACGACTACAAATAAGACTTAATTTGATATAAAGGCAGAGAATTTGCATTTTATGTAAACCATATCATGCATAGGCGAGGGTTTCCAACACGAAATAAGAATACATAGTTAATCTTGAAACTTAATGAGTGAAGTTGGGTCCATCTTAATCATTTTCGTGTCAAAATTGTGCTAGCTTGCTTTACTATATTCACATATTTTACTTATACTAGTGATGAGACACGCGTTACGCATGCACATGAGGTAGATATGTTACATAGGATTATCATTTAAGAGAATGAATGATTATTTAATTGATTGAATATGCAGTGAGCAATTATTAAAGATGTGTGAAGTGGGTAGCTATTTGATGAAGAGAGTAGTGAGTAGTTTTAACTTTGGATGCAAAGTTAATTTGGAAAGCAAAAAATGAGTTAACGCATTTTTTAACTTAAATATATCGATGATTCCAAATTCATCGATGCAATCGACTTAGGTAGTGATGTAACGAGTTTTTTTAGTCATATATCATCTAAACTTTTTGATTAGGTTAATTTAGTTCTGAATTTTTTTGACGATTTTTTAATATAGTCCTTCTAACTAATTTTGTCAAATAATCACTTATGTAGATGTTAGCCATTCTATGTGGGCCTTTCTTAAGTTAATGTGGACAATTTTTGCAAATTTTTATAAAATTCTCAATTTTTTCATTTTTTTCCTTTTCTTTTCTTTCTTTTTTTTTTTTCCTCCTATTTCCCTCCGCCAATCATCAAGACCTCAACGGTGGCCAAAGGAGGTTCCTAATGCAAATTGATATCTATATAATTGGTTTGGGACTTTTTTTTTATAATTTATCTCAGGCAACTATGCATTTAGGTACTTGAGAGTTGCATTAGATCCCACACTTACTGAAAGTGAAAGCACACTAACATTTGGACCGCCGATGAGTCGCTTAAGGACCGTCAACTATGAAAGCATTAAGGACCATCTATATAAATTAATCCTAGCTAGGATCTTCCTAGCTCTCTACATGGGTGGATATTTACATGATCAATGACATGGGCATGATATGAGTCAGTGATAGAGAGCATTATATATAGATCATAATTCAAAGTGTAAGATCTACTCTCTTAAGAATGATGGTGATGATAGTAATTATATAAAATTGAGAGGAATTTGTTTTGGCCCAGTAGAGTCTATAAAGAACCACACAATACATCGGGATGATCATAAGGTGAGAGTGCATGCTCACAAGAATAAAAATCATTTCGCAGGGTAAGGATCTACCAACTTCCTTAACCTTATTTTAATGGTTGCCCTTGGATTAAAGATTCTTCCTTAACACATGATTTAATCAATTTAATCAGTCCAAGAGAGAGATGCACCACCCCATGTGCCCCATAAGCAACGGGAAAACAGGAGGAAGAAGATTTGTGCTTCGCTTAGGCTCTATAATTAGGAGAATCATGGGTGGGTAAAGCCTAACACAACTTGGCTTTTCAAATATTATCAAGTATACTATGATTATATATAATAAGATCGATTGCTTGATTCTTTTGCGAGACCCTAAAGCTAGATGGGCGATTAGTACTAAAATAATCTAAGTTAAAGGTACAAAAGTATACTTGATTAAGAAGGGTCCTTTTCACGAAGGTTGAGAGATTAAGTGGGCACGCAGAAACAAGAAAATGATGCCTTTCCTAGGGCACCTAACTATATGAAGCAACTGAAAATGACATGATGCATGTAAACTTGACGTGGTAAATAGTGTTCTTGCATATTATTTTGTGAGAGAGATCGAATTTACATATGGAGAAATTATCTCATCAATCGAATACATCATATATAATTGATCATGATTATTTTTCATTTGCCATGTATTGACTGAGTCGAGATAGTTAGCGGAAAACTACCTATCAGTATTAAATCTATTGTACAGATATCAATTCAATCGTAAAATTTTCAATTTTACCAATTTAATCATAACCTTTAATGTAGTCTTTTCGATCTATTTTCACCAAAAATCGTTGATGTGGTGGTCTAGTAGCCACCGGCCATCTTACATGACACACTACTATGTCAATAACTTTCAATGAAAATTGACCAGAATTATTACATTAGAATTTTGTGCAAATGTGTAAGACTAAATTGGTAAAATTGAAAAAAAAAACTCAAAATTTAATTGCTATATGCACAATAAGTTGAGGATTGATTAGACAATTTTCCCATAGTTGTCTAGTAATGTAATTTGTTATTCCAAAAAAAAAAATCACACAACCTCCTTGATTGTGGGCTATAACACAAATGATCTTTTTTAGATCGTGCGCTTTCGTTTAGCGAGTATAGATTTCATCGATCAAGATTCCTTGTAAATTTATAAAATAATGAAGCTAATGTTCAAAGCTGAAAAGGGAAAGGCAAAAAGAGCTATTAGAGACTATCAGCAAGGTTGATTATCTAACCCAACCCCTACTCATTAGTAAAAGGAGATGCCATGGGTTGATGTCCATGTCGATAAATAGTCTCAACACCCATTCCATGTTGGTTTTACTAAAATCTAGCTTTCCAACTTTTGCTCATCATGTCACACGCCATATTATCAGTTGATGTGGTGCTTATATGTGGCAACCGATAATATCATGTCATAAGTGATTGAAAGATTGATATTCCCCAAAATAGAGAAAAGTGGGGAACTGATCTATTTCAAGCGATATATTCTGATGAATCTAGAAAAGGAAGAACTTAGAAGTCAAGAAAAAAAAAAGACATAAAAAGAAAAAGATGGGATCCTTCCTTGAAAGAACTTGCCCTAATTAAGGGGTAATTGCGGATGGGAAGAGATGTAATGGGCATGACTAATCACTTTTCAAGGAATATATCGAGGCATAAGATTGGAGAAGACAAGGAAACCATGTTGCCCACTAACTCCACGAGCATCTGATTTTGTGTATCTAAATGGACCACTCCTTGTTCACTATCTCCATGCACACAACACATCACAAAGTCATGGGAGTGACTTCATGACCCTTCCTCAGACTTTTGTAGCTTCTTGGCTCCATGTGCTAATTGGTCCATCCTATACACTCGAAAATTCGTGCACATTCTGCTTGATTATTTGGTGTTTTTGACCATGTTAGTAAGTGTTTGACTTTTGGACAATGTGCAAGTCGTCTTCTTTTTTCTGTTTTCTTTTTTTTTATTAAATGGAGTAATTAATAAGTCATTTCACAATGTAAAAAATTGGCCAGTGGAGGTGCAAAGAAGAGATAGCTCAATGGATTGACAATGTAGACCGTCAAATAGATAATTCCTAATGAGAAAACTACAGAGTCAGTTCTCAAACGATTGTACAAATGTAATTTCAATCGTAAGTTTTTAACTTTGCTATTGTAATTCTAAAATATTTATTGAAATTTCAATGTAGTCATTTCACCAATTGTAGTCTAAAATTGCCAATGTGGCAACCTATTCATTGTTCGCCATATCACGTGGCGCGACCGATGATCTTACATGAACAAACTCAATTGCAACAACATTGTTTTACTTAGTTTCTTGAATTTTCTAAATTTTTTATCCTCACTTTTCTTTTCTTACTATTCATCCTCTTCTTCTTTTCTAACATTATCCACACCAAACACTAACCCTACTATGTAGAATGGTTGGCAATAACTTGACTGCCACGTCAGTTTTTTCAAGCAAAAATTAGCTAAAAAGACTACATTAAAAATTCACGAAATGGTTTAGAACTATATTCATAAAATTCAAAAGTTTGGAATTAAATTAACATTCATACGATACGTTCAGAAGTGGTTTGATAATTTTCCCATTCTGAATGGCACCCATTTATATTGTGGATTGCTTGAATGCAATTTTTTTTTTTTTTTTTTTTTACCTTATACTAAAAGATGGCCTGCGATGCTACAATTGCACTACATTGACGTCACATGGAAGCTGCAAAGTTCAGGAAACTCGATTCCCCCGGTTGACCGTTCACCTGCAGCCGACCAAATTAATTCTGACAGTAGCACATTAACATAAGAAGATTCTAATTTTCTTGATGTTTAAATGATACCTAAGGGCTCCTTCACATGCCAGTACCTTATATTTGCATGTCCTAGTCGAATTCGTTCCATAAAATATTGTACCCACGAAACGGTCCTTTCCTCGCCAGATTCTACGGCAAATTCAAATTTATAAATAAAGAAAATCGGTGACTTAATCATGTGCTTAGAGTTTAGATTAATTATGAAAAGAATAAATTCCCGTTTTGATTAAGAGGCGCTCTAGATTGCGAGGAACGCTCCAAAATCATGATTGCCCACCTTCGGATTTTGAAAGCTGGAGCGAGTCAGCCATTAATTTTTCTTCATTGTCTTATCGGTAATAATTAATTGAAAGAAGAAAGAACCAAGAAAGATCCTGAAGAATATCATTTTGTGAATATATGACGTCACATTTAGTAGAAAAAGCAGCAGATTTATATATATGATGACCGAATTGTATATTCCTCGAAACGTTGAATTCTTTAATTTATCACACATAACCAGATGCAGATATATAAAAGTATAATTTTGATTCTCAAGCTTTCAGCGATGTGCCACAGTCATTAAATAATTATATTCAAATTGTAAAATCATGAAATTTGACTATTCTAAATAGCGTATGATCCTAATCATTATATGAATAATGTTTTTGGTTCTAATGATAAATTTGATGAGAATTGATTTTATTTTTGGTTTCTTTTGTTTTAAATTTTAGATTTAGTTGTTATTGTGTTTCTCGTCTACTTTTGACATAGACTGTTAGGCCACTCGACCGAGGATGCACCGATGGAATCATGAAGTAGTTTATATGTCTCTCTCACAAATTCTTTCCCCATGGTAAAGGTACTTTAAAAATTTGTATTTTCTAGTACTTATAACATAATGTTTGCTTTTAATTTGAGCATGCTTTTCATCTCCTAGCTATTGTGAAACATGCGATTAAGTCCCTAAACTTTTCTTTTTACAACTAAATCTCAATACTTGTCGTCTACTCAATCCAATTTGCTATAACGATTCGTTGATTTGCTGACATGGTCAAAACTTTTCCAACTGAAGATGGTGTCCCACGCCATATTAAGGAGGAAAAAAAAAAAGCAAACCAGTAAATGAAGAGAGAGAAGGAGGAACTAGCAAGTAGCTGATGACCTTTCCGGAGGTTAGGGTAATGAATGTTGGTGCCCTTTGCTTGTTCTTCAACAAGGGACGGCAAGGGCAAGTTAGCCCTTGCTTGATCGCTTGGATGGCAGCAATTACTGGACCATCCCCTCGGGCACTAGTAAGGATCATGGTCTCTCAGTGGTGATGGAGGCCTTCACTATACAAGTTAAATAAGTTTTAGGATTCAATTGCATAAATCAAATGTATATATTTCAATTGTGGAACAAAAAGTATTGAGGACTCAATTGCATATTTGACAAGAGTTAGGGGATAGAAGAGTCTATGTAATTCTTTAATCTCTTTTGTCATTTACAATAACACGACAAACAAGGTTTTTTATTCTTTTTTTCAAAGGGGGTAAGTATAATCTTACAATTTCACGCTATATGATCTTACCATTCGATTTTGTCCATCTTTGCATACCTTATTAGAGCACAGCCTTAGCAATCTGGAGTTTGCGCAATTTTGATCTTCATTATGCAATTTGATCTTCCTACTCTTTCTCTTTAATCAGCCATTAACTTTGTGGATCAAAGCCTAAAAATATCAATCTTCTCACTTTTTTCCTTTCAATTAAATCTTTAATTGGTTCGACAAATCAAATCAGGACTTAATCCTCATTGTCATGGTTATCGACTCCCATCATTCGGAGGAGGACGCTCAACATGTGGAAATTACCACATAACCCACTCACAGGTTTTTGTGGTCCGAACATTTAACGCGAGTGTTGACTAATCTGAAAACCCCATTGGATCATAAACTACACTGAATAGGGGGGAAATTGTGTGACAATTACTTTGGGAATATTCAACGTGCCAGCAATGTATGCTACAGAAAGAGAAAGAGAGAGAGAGAGAGAGTAAATGAGAGCTTCAGCAATTGCCGGGCTCCCGTCCAAGAAGCGGTCTGAAAACCATGTGACTGCTGCACCGACTCATCTTCCCATCTTGTGCGTGAATTTATTGCCCCCCACTCCTTCATGCTTTCCAGATGAGGTTGCGGCTGACTTTGTATCTCCCCCCTCCTCCTCCTTTTCTCTTGGCTACATGTGAACCATCTGTGATTCAGCTCTAACGCACCGTTCCATGACTAAGGAAAAAAAAGAAAATGCGAGCCAAATTGATGCGTATAATGTGGGGAATCCCATTAAAATTCACTTCCGTCGGATGATTAACCACATACGCATCTGTCGAATAGACAGGGGTGAATATCTTTCACGCAGAGTCAAAACTAAACTATGCAATTGACCTTATTCTCACTTTAATTAATGTTTGATTGCATGGTGGGCAGCCCAAAAGCAAGTGGTGGAAGTGTCCTGTCGCTAAGGGACATTAGCTCCTTGATAATCCCATGCTGAATGGCCAATCATTAGTTGATAACTTTCATTAACAGCGCGCCTGCCCGCCTTTTACTTCTTTTTCTTCCCTGAAAAAAATAATCACAGGGAAAAAAAATAGATAGAAGATAGATAAATAAATAGAAACAAAGAATGATTAAAATAAGGGCACGACAATGTGGTATTATCATTGTCTGGGTTCTCGCCTTTTTCATCTCCCTTGTCCCCGCGAGTAATTATTGCTAATAGGCCCATGATCTTTGGTTTTATTTGCAGAAAAGAGCAGGACATCCAAAGTACATAACAGCAGAAAAGGTCTCGCTTAATGGAATCGAATTCCTTGGAAAATTGTGGTTGTATGAGAAATAGTGCAGATATTACCGGCCAAAAGTAAAAGGGGGTAAATAAAGAAGTAAGGATTTTTGTGAGGGGCCACCACAAGGATAATCCTTGAATTCTTTAAGAAGACTGTCCAATAAATTTCGATTTAAGTGAAACAATTATTTAAAGTTTAGCAGCAACCAACCTAAACATGTTTAAGTGATATCATTATGAAGATATCGACTGAAATTCTATGTTTGGACTCAAACGATTTGCGCGGCAAAGTAGGATCTGGTTCTGTCACCATCAATGACAGAACCATTCTAGCACTGTCAATTTGAGTTGAGTCATATCCGACTCCGTTGATGTCGAGAAAGCCAAGATCGAATGCCTCGATCATAACTTATATAGGTTCAATCTATTGTAAGTACGCACCCGCGAGAGAGAGAGAGAGAGTAGTGAAATATATATATGTATTTGTGGGATTAATAAGGATTTTTAGAAGTATGGCTTTTTAAGATTAAAGTACACAAATGAGTGAAAGAGCCAAAAACCAAAAGTTGTCCTTAGGGCTGTCAAAAAAGCTCAACCCAAATCGAACCAAAAGTTTCAGGTCTTTTCATATCGGATCTCCTTTTATTTGAGTAAAAGATTAAAAAAAAAAAAAAAAATAGGGTTTTTAGAAGTATGGCTTTTTAAAATTAAGGTACACAAATGAGAGATAGAGCGAAAAACCAAAAGTTGTCCTTAGGGCTATCAAAAAAGCTCAACCCAAATCGAACCAAAAGTTTTAGGTGTTTTCATGTTGGATCGCCTCTTATTTGAGTAAAAGATTAAAAATAGGGTTTTCAAAAGTATGGCTTTTTAAGATTAAGGTACACAAATGAGAGATAGAACGAAAAACCAAAAGTTGCCCTTAGGGCAATCAAAAAAGCTCAAGTTGACCCAAATCGAACCAAAAGTTTCAAGTACTTTTCATGTTGGACCTCTCTTATTTGGGTAAAAGATTAAAAATAAAAAAAGGTTTTCAAAATATGGCTTTTTAAGATTAAAGTACATGAGAGATAGAATGAAAAACCAAAAGTTGTCCTTAGGGCTATCATAAAAGCTCAAGTCAACCCAAGTCGAACCCAAAGTTTTAGGTCTTTTTAGATTGGACCTTTTCTGATTTGGGTAAAAGATTAAAAAAAAAAAAAAACAAGTTTTAGAAATATGGCTTTTTTAAATAAAAGTACACAAATGAGAGATAGAGCGAAAAAAACAAAAGTTGTCCTTAGGGCTATCATAAAAGATTAAAAAAATAGGGTTTTAGAAATATGTCTATTTAAGATTAATGAGAGATAGAGCGAAAACCCAAAGGTTGTCCTTAGGGCTATCAAAAAAGATCAAAGTTGACCCAAGTCGAACAAAAAATTTCAAGTCTTTTCAAGTCGGATCTCATCTTATTTTGGTAAAAGATTAAAAATGAGGTTTGCAAAAGTATGATTTTTTTAAGATTAAAGTACACAAATGAAAGATAGAGGGAAAAATCAAAAATTATCATTAAAACTGTCAAAAAAGCTTAAATCAACCCAAATCGAATCAAAAGTTTTAGGTCTTTTCAGATCGAATTTGCTCTAATTCGGGTGAAAGATTAAAAAATCGGGTAGTGTAATTGTCTCACTTCAATTCGATGAGGGCGGTAAGAGCGAGAGAGTGGAGATAGAAGGGTCCGTGGGGGTGGGGAAGAGGATGGGTTCTAGGGAAAAGAGACAAAAAGGGAGGGGAATGCTGCAGAATTTGATGTCGGGTGAGGACAATACATATTCATTATTATTTCAATAATAAAAAAAATAAATAAAAAAAACAGGTCAACACATCAACACCATTAACCACTAATTCGAAACAAAAAAGAAAAAATCACGGTGATCTTTTTTTTTTTTTCGTACCGTGTGAAAATTGGTGCATTTTTTTTGAAAATTTCAAGAGTGAAGCCAGATAAATCTCGAGAGCATGAACACGTGGATTTTTTTTAATCGCCCCGAAAAAAAGGTCCGAAACTCATTTGTATCTAAACTCCGACAATTTTCTTTAAAAATGTACATCTTATGTTTTTCCATTTCAACAGGAGAATCAAAAAAAGAGCAGACATATTTAAGGAGGCATCTCAAGACCGACCACCCAAAAGGTTGGGGTGAAATGCAGCAATAGCTGCTGCTGGAGCCGAAGACACCTCCACTGTACGCCCATGCCCTGTCAAATCATTTCCCGGGGGAAATACCGTTTAGAAACAGAAGAAGATAACGTCGCGATAGATAGGGATCTCGATTTCCATTGTTTCTTTTTTTATTTATATTTTTTATTTTAGATGAACAGTTGATAAATTATTTAATCTTTCTTTTCCCGTACATCGCCCATGAAAAGAGCCGTTGCGTCCTGTTCCGCAGACCTAATCTTGGGAGTATGCCGCCTCGGCTCTGACCTAATTGTAGGCTTAAATTAGCATGAACTGGGAAGTCATTGAATAGAGCCAAGAATATTAAACCACCTGCTCTCAAATTTGTTATGGACAATCGGTATTTTGAAAATTGAATATTTTTCCTCATAAAATTTGGCATTAATTAACAAGATCTATTATGATTAATTTAGTTTTATATAGATATGAAATGGAGAACTCACGTCTTTTTCAGACAAGAAATTAAGTACATTCAATGTGTTCTTCATTTCTTTTCGGTGTAAATACAAGAAAGGATATACACCAATTGTATATCATGGGAACCCTATTGAAATAATTTGGACAATTAAGATAAAACATACTTGTATAGAAAGGTATGATACAAATAGCGATAGAATTGTCTTGATTTGGAACGTTACTTATATAATGGATGAATTGATGATAGTTAAAATCGCTTAAAATTTCTATACTCTCATATTAGGTCTATTATAAATTTGGAATGGCGTGTAATGTCATTAATTAGGATCTATTTGATTTTTCTTTTGCTTAATCTTGCAGCTCACACACTTCTAATTATTTTTTTGTTTGATTATTATTATTTTTTTGTAAAGTTTGAGACGTTTGAAATTTTTACAATATGCAATTATTAATACGCAGAAATACAAATATTGCTCTCGATATCTCTCGTACACATCTTAATTGAAATAATTTAGCCCTGAAGAAAAGAAGAAATTTGGATGCATATTGTTGGGTCGGTAAGCACTCGAGCTAATAATCTCAAAACGCACATATCATTTTCTTTCTTGTTTCGGTAATGCGTAGCATTAGCAAGGAAAAAATCAAGGAACTTTCATTATGGTCAAAGTCCGCGACCCCATTTAAGTAAAAAACATATTTTCTTATTAAAAGAACAATAAACTAAAAAATCCGAAAGTGGGGGCCCCACTCTTCCCACCTGCTATAAGTACTCCCCTCCTCTGGAATCCCTTTACTCTCTCTCTCTCTCTAGCAGAAAAGCACTCCGTCGTCTTTCCATTCCTCCATTTTCACACTTCTGAACACTCTCATTCACGCAATCATCATCATCATCTCCTTCCCTTCACTCTTTCTCTCTCTCTCTCTCTCTCTCTCTCTCTCTACCCCACCATACGCTCGGACCGAAAACCCTCGCGACGAAAGGAGCCACGAACGTCGGCGAACGACGCGGCCTCCGCCACCCGCCATGGTCGACGTAGACCGCAGGATGACCGGCCTCACCCCGGCCCACATCGCCGGCCTCCGCCGCCTCTCGGCCCGGGCCGCCGCCGCCCCCTCCACCCCGGCCGCCTCCACCCGCAACGGCCTCTTCTCCTTCTCCACCCTGGCCGACCAGGTCATCGCCCACCTCCGCGGCTCCGGCGTCCAGGTCCAGCCCGGCCTCTCCGACGCCGAGTTCGCCCTCACCGAGGCCGAGTTCGGCTTCACCTTCCCGCCCGACCTCCGCGCCGTGCTCTCCGCCGGCCTCCCCGTCGGCCCCGGGTTCCCCGACTGGCGCGCCGCCGGCCCCGCCCGGCATCAGCTCCGCGCCTCCATCGAGCTCCCCATTGCCGCCATCACGTTCCAGATAGCCCGCGACGCGCTCTGGCCCAAGTCGTGGGGCCCGAGGCCGTCCGACCCGGAGAAGGCGCTCCGGGTCGCGAGGAACGCCCTGAAGAAAGCGCCGCTCTTGATCCCCATCTTCAACCACTCCTACATTCCCTGCAACCCGCCGTTGGCCGGTAACCCGATCTTCTTCGTCGACGAGAGCCGGATCTTCCTGTGCGGGCTGGATCTCTCCGATTTCTTCGAGCGGCGGAGCTCCGATTCCGAGCCGCACACGCTCCGGAAGCAGCGATCCCTGGGGAGAAGAACTCGAAATCGGCCGGCTCGCTGTCGGAGTTCTCGCGGCGGAGCCTCGACGCCGCCGGGGGCAGGACGCCAAGGTGGGTCGAGTTCTGGAGCGACGCGGCCGTCGACCGGCGGCGGAGGAACTCGTCGTCGTCCTCCTCCTCGTCGCCAGACCGGTACCCGGACATGCCGAGATCCGGGATGCCCAAGTGGGTCGAGGAGTACGTGGACCGGATCGGGTCGGTCCTGAAGGAAGGCGGGTGGAGCGAGTCGGACGTGACGGAGATCGTGGGCGTGTCGGCGTCGGGCTTCTTCGAGGGCGGCGAGATGGTGCTGCTGGACAACCAGGCGGTGCTGGACGCGCTCCTGCTGAAGGCGGATCGGTTCTCGGACTCGCTCCGGAAGGCCGGGTGGAGCTCCGAGGAGGTGTCGGAGGCCCTCGGGTTCGACTTCCGGCGACCGGTGAAGGACAAGAGGCCGGCCAAGAAGCTGTCGCCGGAGCTCGTGCAGAGGATCGGGAAACTGGCCGAGTCGGTGTCCCGGTCGTAGCACCAGGCCTTCTTCGAGATTCTTTTTTCTTTTCCTTTTTCTTATTTTCCTCCCTTTTTTTATTAAATATTAACCCCCTCCTTTTCTTAATTTGGTTTTGCAAAAATTGAGGCCTCGGGCTTTGGGTTTTCCCTCTTTTGGGTTAGAGAGAAAAAAAACTTTTATAATTACAAAGTGAATACAAAACACATGGGGAAACGCGACGATGTACTATGTGAGGAAGATGTTGGAAATTACGAGATGCCATTGTTCATACACCAAGTAAAGAATTTAAATAAAAGAGTCTTAGTATATAGTTTCTATTTTTATATTTGTATATGTATCGTTCGATATCGTTATGTGAATAATTTTACAGCTCATCGTTATTGGAGGCAGCACTGGCTCGGGTTCCTAGAATCGGCAGCACCTGTGCACGTGTGCGTCGCTTTCGAAGCCCCAAAAGCAAAGGGTTGTCTGGTGGAATTGGATGGGATGGTCCGTTTTGGATCGGAGCTGCTGCTGCTTCCTGGTAGCTAGTTGCTTCTGGGGTAGGCTTTTGGAATTTAAATCGAATGAATGATCAAAGATCGTATGAGGGACGAGGAACCTTAGCTTCGAAATTGATTTGCACGTTCGACCGGCGATTACACAAATTGATTTTGGAGGGAGTACATAGCGATGAGTAGCAGATTGTGCCAAACATCAGGGGGCCGAGTGAATTTCAATAGTGATTATGGTTTATAAGTGTACCCAATCATGTTGTAATTGGGGCGATATTTTGAGTCGGTTTGAACAAGTTAGCCAAATTCATTAGAGGTGATCAAATGCAGAGTAAGTCGATTCTTATCCCAGAATCAAAAACAAGACAAGACATGATTGGTTTTCATTCTATGAAATCGGGAACTAACCTTATCCACCCTCGATCTGGACTAGTTGATCCGAGGAGTTGGCGGTGTTATTATTAGGCTTTTTTTTTTTTTTTTTTTTGAAATGTTTTGTTTTTTATCTCAAAGGTTCTTAAATATATAAGAAGTTACTTTAATGAAAAACGAAACACTAACCACATGAAAGTTACTAGTAAAAGTAAAAGAAGAGGTCACTCTCACAAATGATCTTTACTTTTTGTGCCGAATAAAAAATAAAATATCAATTTCAGTCTGATTTCTCCCCATGAATGGGAATCAAATCAATTTTTTCTTGGGAACTACTTAGAATAGTTCAATTCAGTCCGGATCCTAGGTTGGACCGTGCACGTCCTTGATTTTTTTTTTTTTTTGCCTTTCGGTCGTAGCACGTCCTTAATTTTAATAAGTAATTGATGTTTTGAATGGGGACATTAGGTTTGCTTTTTGCGTCTTCCTCTGGACGTGGGTTTCCTGGTTGGAAAAGGAAGATCCGAGTGACTTTGAGAAACGCGGGCACGATCGCACGAGCACATTTTGCTCAGAAAAGTCTCTTCTTTTGAGAGGGAGAAGAGACCCAAACCGAGACGGAGACATTCGAATTTGAGGATGCAACTTTCTCTTTTCTCGTGTTTTCGGCCCCCCTAGAAAACAGGGAAAGATGGTTTTGGGACAGCACAGAGAATCTGACACGGAAACCTTCTCCGTGTCCTAGCTTTTGAGAGGCAGAACAACGAGGGGTTGGGGATGCTGCTGCTCTGTGTTCTGCTCGAAAAAGAGATTTGTTTACGGATTCCCGTTTGCCTTTGCAGATCTTCCCAACTCGGATCGCGGAAGATGGTCCCGATTCTTATCCGAATTCGACCCGGCAATCCTTGAGTAGAAAGATCCTCCCCACAAAAAATATTTATCAGTTGGATCTCATCCTTAGAGCCCATTCAGTTGACCCTCCCGTATAATTATAAGGTATATTGTTATAAATCTCATACAAAATGTCGCAACACACAAAACTTAAAAAAGTTAGTATTCGACGGGTGATATTTACTCTCACTTGATTTTAAGATCCTCGGGTTGTTATAGAAACTATTGTAACTCGATTATAATTGTGTCGTGACTCATATCATTTGATGAGGCTTCAATTTCTAAGAAACCCAAACTTTAAATTCGGTCTCAATTCTCTTCATACTTTTTTTTTCTTCATAAAAAAATCCCAAACTCATACTCTAATCTCAAATCTACTCACATGTCCAAAAATCCTCACTAGTTTACTCAAAATTATCGACATCAAAATTAGTTGGAAGTTCATCAACATCCTCATCTTGTAAGGTGAAATAGCAACCTCCTAATGTTGATAATATTGAAGAAATAAGTGGTGATTTTTTTTACCGCAAGCAAATTTGAAATTAGAGTGAAAGTTGAGGATCTTTTATGAGACCAAAAATGTTGGGGCAAAATTGAGCATTGACCTAAAGTTGAGGGTTTTTAAAGGGAATTTGCCCGTTTTGGCGACATACATATACATTTGCTAACACCCAATTTTTAGAAGGGGGGACAATTTGAAATTGGGAGAACGACGCAAATAATCAATGAATTTTGTCCCAATATATAATTTAATCCCTAAATTTTTAATTTGTTTAATATGATCCTTGAATTTTAACCTAATATATAATATGATCCCTAAATTTTTAATTTATTTGATATAATCCCTGGAGTTTGGGTATATATTTAAATTAATCCTTGAATTATGAGAAAATATTCAATGATGTCCCTAAACATGAATTAATTAAAGGATAGTATTGAACATCTTTACATAATTGAATAATTAAGTTGAACATATACTAAAAGTCCACAAATCATATTGAACAAATTAAAAACTCGGAAATCACATTACACATTGAGTTAAAATTAGAAACCACATTAAATATATTAAAGTTCATGGATCAAATTGTAGATTGAGCCAAAATTCAAAGACGGTACGAGACATTAGCCCTTGGAAATTCCAAGGGATTGGGCCAAGGGAGAGGGGGTGAAGTGAATAGCGCGAGAGGAGAAGGGCGAATCGGGGAAATCAGGGGGTAAAGGGAGAGTTGGCGCTCCCATTGGGGGGCCGTGCACGATCATGAGATCGTAGGGTCAGTTGGCTGGGGGATCGAAGAGTACGCTCTCGTGGGGGTGCGGGCGCTTTCGCAGAATCCTTCACATTTGCTTGTCTCCTTACTTGGTCTTTCCATATTTTTAATTTATTCGTTTCTTGGCTTGTTTTCGGAAACGACGATGGCGATGGTTTTATCTTTGGGTCCACGTGACAAGGCGTACGAAGATCCGAGATCCGAGATCCGAGATCCATATGTCGAAATTTTGAAAATTGCTGGGGGCGTGGATTTCGATCCCAATCGAACCAGCCTGTCTCTTTTGGTTCTAGGGTTCGAGTTAGTTCACGCATGACGATTCTCAACCCCCCCTTGAAAACTGGGTGATGTTTTGATATGAATCACTGCGAAACGTTGTCCTCCTTCCGGGGAGATTGCTCGATGAGTGCTTTCGCGGCGCTTCTTTGACTAAATCATCTTAACAGTTGAGCGAGACCAGTTCGAATGAGCGATTACATTAGTAGCATATTCAAACATATATTTGTTGGGAATCACTTTTGGTGATTCTACTCCGGGTCTCGTTTTAGGTGATTTTCATGTATGCATGACTAATAATGTATATAACCGATTGAAAAAAATAAAAAGACTAATAATGTATATAGAGTTTAGCCATGCAATGCGCACGGTTGACTCCTAATTAGTGATTGGATGCTAAGTTTTATGGTGTGCTGTTATTCTTGAACATCTTGTTAGAGTAATTAAATGATAAATAATGCCTTTATTTAATAATAGTTTAAGCTTTTAGAAAAATCGACAATATTTTATAAAATCTCAAATAATATCAAATTTTCAAAGTGTTGAGTTCAAATTTTTCCTAACTCCATTTGCCTCATCAATTAAATTTCTACACTTAGTACTAAATAAAAAGAGCAGACTAAGTGCGAGGGGAGGGAGAGGCTTAAACTAATTAAATAGTCTCACACGTCTTACCAAGTTTGGATGGAGCTCGGATTTTTCTCCTTTGGAGAGTTTGATATTCGACCCAACATCCAATGACACATGGAAGAATTTACAGTAGGTTGATTTAACTTTTTTTTTTTTTTTGGTTGACACAAAACATTAATTGTACTCTCGTGGTATCAATCTATCCACTAATTTCATTACATTAAAGGCGGGTTCGTTAGTTGGGGACTCGCATTATTCTCATTGATTTCTATTGGAAAATTGGGTAGGCTAGGGAAAGCATCATCTCAACAATTATCAAGCATTCAAACTTATAGTTGGTGGACTATATATAATCAGGAGTTGTTGAGTTGAATTATGAATGTCTTGATAGTTGAACTTGAACTAATCACTTCATAGTAGTTAATTCGGTATGGCGGCGTGTCATTTTCACTCAATCACTATGTATGGTAGATCGCATCATTATATGTGACAACCTACATTGAGATAAAAATCACTCACAATCTTTATCATACTCTCACTCAAAATTTTCCAATTTCTCCATCTACCTTCTTCTCTTTTGTTTAGAGTAGTCCATGTGCTTTTCATAGAAGTTCACCGTGACTTCTTCGGTTAAGTTATCCGTTGGAGTACCGATATGGACAAGATGAATACAAGCATCATAGCCTTATTGGCACATATGATGCTAATACGTCTTATACGGCATGAAATTGCTAGGTAGGCATCTCTATTAGCAATGCAAGAAATTGAGAGATAAGCCATGGTAACTTCTTGCACACTCTCCCACATGTTGCCGGTCGCATGAGGAGGTGACTGCTGCTAGTGCTCTCTTAGATCTCATATAATAACTGTAATACAACCTAATTCGATGGATATGGATCAAGATGAGATTTTTCCCTATAGGTCCTTCTTATCCCAAATACTATTTATATTATGATTCATGTTATTCATAATTTCTTCGATATATGAAAAACATATGCACATTCCATAAAACAAAGATACACAAAGAAAGTTGAAAAATGTAAACATAGGCTATTGCCGAATCGGCTATGCTTAAAACCTTTGCATGGCGGATTACAGCCGAAATCTTCCAATGGTAGGTCTCCACATCCATAGACAAGCAAAGGGAATTATCAAGGAATTACCAAAAAAAAAAGTAATATTTATATAGATAAAGAAAAAGAGAGGATATCAAGTAAAAGTTCTCATGAAAGTACCTGGATAAAGACTTCACCAATCGCAAATGTTTCTATAGGCCTACAATAGTACACCAAATCGGCTCAACCTAATTAATAAAAATACCAATTCCATAATATTTTCAATGTACAAATTACCTTAGATTTAGATTTCGTTGCATCGATTTATAACAGAGAAAGGAAAATGGTAGAAGAGAGATTTTATGGCACTTGCTAAGTTATAACAAGGCTACAAAATGTATTGTGGCAATGGGAATATTTATTTTTCTTTTATGATGGGTGAAGTCAACTTTTCATGATTCCATTGCCAATAAAGTCAAATAAGTAGGCTTGATAAATTTGCCATGGCCCATAGGGACCGTATCTTTTCTTTTTTTTTTTTTTCTTTTTTTGGGGATGGGGCCAAAGTGTGGGGACCCACTTGGAAAGAACCTTAGAAGCAAAGCAAAATAAAAGGGAAAAGAAAATACCCCAGAAAAATATATTGGTCAGCTAGAAAATAGTCGGCACCAGAAAATCACTATGCCCAAATTGCTATCTTTTATTCATTTATTTATTTGTAGTTTTTTTTATTGAAGTAATTTCTGATTCTTCAGTAAATATTCATTATATATATGTATATATATTTATTGAAGTCTCCAACGGTCGCTGCCACCAGCCCACCATCTCCTTTGTTTACCGTTGGGAGTCACGTGTCGCCCCACCGCCACTCATCTTCCTCACGTGCTTCTTCTCCTTGTAATTGAAATCTCTCTCTCTCTCTCTCTCTCTCCCCCTCCCTCTTCCTTCTTTTCTACCATGTCTGTCTCTATCGTTATTGGCCAAAAATATGTCCCTTCTCTATTCTTTTTCTCCACTTGAATGTCGGCCATTTAATAAGAATTTTTTTATTAAGACAACGGTTTATATGACAAAATATAGGATCCATCTTAAACATAAATACCCAGTGGACAAAAAAGAACATCCGACAAGATTAACGAAACTTCAAAGGATAATTGGATTGTGAAAAAGGGAATTCTCTGACTTCCCCCAAGATACACACACACACACACACACACACGTGTTTGAGTGAAATTCTCCTTCTTCAAAAGTTTTGCTTGTTTCATAAACAATTAATTATTTGAAAAATATAATGATCATTTATATTGTTTAAAATAATTAATCAATGAATAATATTTTTATTATTGATAATAATTTATTTCTACATAATTTGTGGAATTTTGTGGACGATGAAAATACTTTTCATTCTTTGTAATTGAATTAAACAATTATCTTTTAAAAAATATTTTTCAAATCATTTATTTTCTACTAAACATACGCATCTAAGTCGAATCATTCGCCAAGAGAGCGACAATTTTTTGGACGCTCGAGGATTTGAATGAGGGCCATGGGGTGACGAAAGAGCTGGGCCAATTCAGCAGTAGCCTTTTGTCTGCTGGTTCGAAGACACGGCGAAGACTTTGAAGTCTCATGAAATCAAACCCCCACTTTGAGCGATCCAACTCTTAAGATCCTATCTTTATTTGTCATCGAATCCCTTTTTCTTTTCATTTAGGATGAAGCAGCAGATGAAGTAGGACGACGGATCGTGACAAATTCGACCTCAAAGATCCATCTGTCCGCCATCCTCCCCTCGACCCCAGACGAAACCCTAGGGACAAGAAATGACACTCGACCACCGACCCAAAGTCCAACCCTTGTCTGCTCAAGGGGTGGTCGTGGTGGTGGCCGATTGGCCACTCATGTCCAACGCGAAAATGCACCACCCCCCCTCCCTTTTCTCTCTCTCTGACTTGCCTAGGCAAGAGGCTGTCCGGACATGTTGAGGCCTGTTCACGACATTGCGAGACAGGTGCACTTGGGTCCGGAGTGGCAAATTCAAAGGGAGAGATTCAGGATAGCGACCACACGTTTGGCATTAGAATGGGGATGTTTTGGACGCTTGTGCCCGAGATGTTGCTATGTGATGGTGGACCGGTGGTGGTGGTGGCGGGATGGGATCACGGGAGCAAAAGGCGAGTGGTGAGTTATTGTAAGGGACCAGCTCAAGATCGATACCTTTGTGTGGTGTTTGTGCATAGGCGCATGACATTTTTGGATCACCGCCTAAGGAGCTCAGTCTAGAAAGTGTTTTGTCAGTTTGGGACAGGTTACAGCCATTGACTTTGGTGAGAAATTGACTGGTGATAGCTAAGGTTTGGGTGTTGGTGGGCTGTGCTAAATGTTAGAGTTGCACTTGAGGTTTGCTTTGTGAGTTTAGGTTGCATTTTTTTTTTGTGTGAGAATTTTGCTTTCTCTTGAAAAGGTCATAATAATTGTTAAGGAATAGAGATTATGTTGTCATTAGACTGCATACTAAAGTAATAATAGAAAGCTAAATCATAGCTAGGTCAAACATGCGGGCCTAGATAATTTTTTTTTAAAATTTTTATAATCGGGTGAGTCCAACCCTTGGAGTTTTAGATTCTAAAACTTGCTTGTCCCAACCGGCCCGAAAGCCTTCGTCGTCTCTCCTCTTTTTCTCCCTTACATTCTATCTCTCCCGAGTCTCTCTACCTTCTATCCCTCATGCTCACGGTCAAGATGCGTCTTCTGCCTCTCTCTACCATTTTCTCGCTCACGACTTGCCCGCCAACCACCACACCACCACCGCATGATCATCGAGCCACCATCATGCATCCAATGCACCTCCACGGCTCCCCTAGTCACCATAGTCCTCGATGGCTTTTTTTTTTAAGACTCATCATTCTCTTGTCTATCGAGGCTACTATCTTGGGGTATATAGTCACAGGTTTGAATAATCCAGCATTATAAGTTAGGGAAAAAGTAACCAAAAACCTCAAACTTTATTCGGAAAGACAAATTTATCTTGAACTTTTTTTTGTAACACAAAAAACCCTAAACTTATTAATTGCAACACATTTACCTCAAACTCTATGGCCAAGGGCATTTTCGTCTTTTTCTCCTCTTTTTGTTTTTTGTTTTTCCTTTTTTCTTCTTCTCTCTTCCCTTGGGGCCATGGTGGAGGGAAGCCGAACTTAGGCATCGGGCCACCCTCGCCAACGTCAAGCGAGGACAACCCTAGCCAGATCCGGTGAGGGCCGCCCTAGTGAGGGCTGTCCTCGCTCAACCCAAGCAAGGGCAATCAGGTGAGGGTTGCCCTCGCTCAACATCGACGAGGGCGGCCCGACGCCTGAGTCTGGCTTTCCCTCCATGAGAGGAGAAGAAGAAACAAGAAAAAGAAAATAATTTTAAAAAGTAAAAGACGAAAATGCTTTATAATTTGGGATAAATGTGTCGCGTGGATTTAAATTTAGGGTTTTTTGTATCACGAAAAAATTTGAGTTAAATGTGTCACAAAAAATAAATTTAGGGTAAATTTGTCACTCTGGACAAAGTTTGGGCTTCTTGGTGACTTTTTCCCTATAAATTAATAGTTATGTTTCATTTGTTTCATGAGAAATGAATGATTTTGAAAAATATTTTCCTAGAAATAATCGCTTGAATTAATTAGCCGACATTTTTTTTTTATCGACAACAATTTATATCTAAATATTTTTGTAGACTATGAAATATTATTCTTTCATTCATGCTTGTAAACAATATAAATGATCATTTTTAAGAAAATATTTTCTAAATTATTTATATTCTGCAAAATAAATGGAATCTTTATCACATATCTATGTGCTCCACAACATATGTTTTTTCTGGGCCAGCAAATATCATTTCATTGCACAAACGCATCAGTAGCTGGACAAGGTCCACGACATGTCCCCATCTCTCGTACAGTCCACAAATGACCCTCCAAATGATCCAAAGATCCAATAAATGTCCCAATTACCTAAGAAATGGCCCAAAAAATTGACCCATTGGCCCAATTGCCTCTAGCACAACCCAAATATACAACTCAAAACCATCAGACCACTTTTCGACCACCAAAAAAAGAAAAAAATAATAATCAGATCACACCTTTTTTCACCTTCATCAGTAATCTGCAATAACAGAGGCAACGACATCAACTCATCGCTCAGCACATATACAACCTACAAAAATAGAACTTTTCTCCACCTTTGGCGTAACCTTACTAGGAATTGCCCTACAACATGTTATTTATCTACAATAATATCTCCAAAAGGCAAATGTTTCCTTACCTGACATCGAAAATGACCCAAGAAGTGATTGTGTGGGTGGGTGCGCACGCGAGAGAGTATATTTCTAGAAGAATTAATTGTAAGGGTACAATAGTATGTAATAACAAAAAAGAAGAAGAAAATATTGGATCTTTTGGATAGGGAATAAATTGGTGGACTACTTTATTTTCTCATAACTTCCAGATGAATTAGTTCTATTAAAAATTTGGGTTAATACCTTGAAAAACCCTAAATTGGTACACTTGTGACAAATTTATCCAAAATTAATTTTTTAACTATGAAAAACTCTAAACCGGTACACCCATGATAAATTTACCACGATTGATTATAAAAAAAACCCTAAACCGGTACACTTGTGACAAATATACTCTTCATTAAATTATATTAATACCACGAAAAATAAAAAAAAAAAAATGTATAAATATAACAAACGGAGAATAAAATTTCAAATTGGTATATCAGTCAATTATCACATATCATTCAACTTAGTAATTTGACAATAAAATTTAACGAAAACTAATAGAGGGTAAATTTGTTACAACTATACCACTTTGGGGTAAATTGGTCAAATGTGTACTAGTTTGAGATTTTTAGTGGTCAAAAAATTAGCTTAGGATAAAATTATCACAAATGTACTACTTTGGGGTTTTTAAAGTATTAACCCTAAAAATTTAAAATTTTTTGGTATTTGTCAAAAAACATTTCCACAAAAGTAATCACAATAATCACACGACAATAATCTTAAACACTTATCTTGAGTCTAAATATTATATTATACAAAATGATAAGGTTAATCTCTCCTATTGCATATACACCTATACATTTCTAATTTTATATAGCAAATTTATCTAATCTTTCATAGTTCAAATGTTTTCTATTCTCTCTTTCCTAGGTAAACAATATAGCTCATCGAATAGTTTGTATCAGCATATGAATTATCAAATATTCATAAAACTAAGCATCATTATTTCGTGGGACATTGTTCATTTCGTGTTCATTGAAATATCTCATGTTAAAAGAACAACAACGACATCGATGGTGATAATAATGGCCACCAAACAAATACATGATTGAAGAATTTTCATCTAATTACCGTTGATGTATGGAAACTATCATCCAATTTAAGTTGTATTGGACTATTTTGATAACTATTGTGTAGTTAAAAAAAGAGATATACAGATGTAAATTCATTTATAATTTTTTTTGAATTTTGTCATTGTAGTCCTAAACCTTTATGCAAAATTTTAATGTGCTTCTTCTCACCAATTGCTGTCGGAAAATGCTAACATAACAATCCACAAATTATCCACATCATCATGTCACATAAGATGGCTAACGATGACTGGACACCATATCAACAATTTAGAGGCAACAACCGAGAAGACTATATTGGAATTTTGTGCAAAACCTATGACTAAATTGGTATTCGTACAATACTTTTAGGACAAATTGGGTAATGATTTGATAAAAAAGAGCAACGTACAATTTGAAGTTTCTTGATTTATGTATTCCTCGTGTGAGAAATTCAACTTGTGTTGAAAATTGTTGAGCTACACTTTCATTCATTAGAAACTTAAACTAATACATGGAGGAAGACTCTATGTAAACAAAGAGCACATAGAGCTTGTAGTCAAATAACAAAAAATTATCAAAAAAAAATTCTAAACCTATTACACTTTTGCCAATTTAATTCTAAAGTTTTTAATTGTGTCAATTGAGTCATGAATATTTTCATTTTTTGCCAATTGAATCATTCCGCTCAATTTTGATCAAAGATTGTTGACGTGGACATCTACCGTCCTATGTGACATGGCTGGTGGCCGGCACTCATGTGGATATTTTTAATAATATTTTTAATTTTATGTTTTTTTCGCTTCTCTTTACTTCTTTTTTGTAACATGTTTTTGGAGTGAGGGCCAATGACGCTTGGGTGCTATGGCCTTGCCAGATTTGGGAAGGGCTCGTGTGCCTTCACTTTGGCCAACAAGGGCATCAGGCAAGGGTGTTGTGGCTTTTGGCCAGGGCCAACAAGTGGCCCAAAAAATAATAGTAAATAAAAGGAAACAAAAAAGAAAAAACCATAAAAATTATAAAAATTCAAAAGACTATTAAGATATAATTAAAAATTGGCTAATTATTAAAATTAATTGGATTGACTCAATTGACAAAATATGAAAATATTCATAATTCAATTGGCACAATTAAAAGGTTTAACAATAGATTTAGGAATTTTTTGATAATTTCCCATCAAGTAATGTGGGATACTTTAACACTATTCTCATGTGCAAACTGAATTAGGATTAGCATGGAATTTTATGAGTGAGGAGTCGCATGCTCAAATAAGGTGGGCAAAACTTGACTCTCATATTATATTAAAAAGTTTGACGAAAAAGGTTAAAATGATAGAAAGAGGGAGACCGCATATGTATATAAATAGTGTATAAACCTTATTGTCAAGCCTTGTGAGATTCTTTAACAAGCTCTATATCACTTTGACTCTGAAGTGTTTGGAATTAATCGCTGCACAAATCGAATGCTGAACTCCTGCTTATCATGATTCCTGGAGCATTCTGCTTCTTTCAGCCTCTGGAATTTTCGAAGGAGACCTCACGACTTTCACGCGATACATCGCCTGCAATAAGCAATGACCGATTTGCATAGTTGGTTTTGTTAGCAAAGCTGGAACCGAGGAGGATCAGTAAACTTTGATGGGGAAACACTATGGGAGCAATCAGTAGTGTTGCTATTACGATACAGACTCTACAACGAACGAAATACGGACCCTCTTGTCTGAACCAAACTCGATGATGTCTGAGGGATGAATCCTAGCCGGAGAATTCGGAGTTGCACGATACCGATGCCTGGCATTACTGCAAAAGCGATCTCGTTACATCCTACAACTAAAAACTTGGTGAACGATAGGAGAAAAATAAACAAAGAAGACCCTTTTCCATGCTTCTTACTTGGTGATCCAGGTACCATGTTCACTCCGCAAATCGGTCACGAAAAAAGCACCATCCTTGTAGCTGATCTGAGCGTGTACCTTTGAAATCTGAGACAAGAATGCATGCGACTCAGATAAAGTGAAGTGGAAAGGTGTGAAAGAAACAAAAATGTAATGAATATTCACCTGTGGCAAAGGTATTGTCACCGGAACTCCGGGAAGATCATCATTCTGTTCGCTCCTATAAACCCAAGAAGCTATTCTTAACAAGAATACGGAAGGCCAGTGTCGTGAAACTAATGTAAAGCGATGCCAAGGGCACATTACTTGGTAATAAGATGCAGCATGAAATTGCTTTTTGAGAGTCATTCCCCAACTTGCAGGAAGCTGACTCGGTACTATGCCACCTCTACACTACACAAAAACTAGGAGAGCCAAAAGACACTAGTCCGTACCCAATTACGCAGCCAGTGCTTTCATCTCTACTTAAACAAATAGGTTGCTGTGGACTAGTCTCCTTTCCAGAAGATAAAAGAAGCCATCTGCAAAGTGCGAAATACATGACAAGTGCATGAAAAAACAGTGACTTGCAGTCACGAAGAGTAAATATGATGGGAACTGAACAAATAAACGCAAAGCTCAAATACGTACTCCCCATTCATAGCACGCTCCAGTGCATCATCATCTTTGAACCATCTTCTTAACTGATCATTTGCCTTTCATCACGTGTTTTATATTCATTAGCTTCAACATTGATGATTTTATCAAGTATTTACAATGGACTGAATCAGCTATAAATTTTTAATTCCTGTGATAATTTGCAGGAATGCAAGGATCATACTTTGTCTGAGAGTCTGAAACATAGTGTCCTCCCCTTGAGTTTCGAGCTGTCAAAAATCATACCTCCAGATTCAGTCCAATTACATTAAAAAAAGAACAGTGTTCCAAAGAATTTGTCACATGTTTTATTCTGTAGTTGCAGGATCATTATAAAGAAAAGCCAGCGTTCCAAAGATTGACCTGTTACCAAACAATACCCAGTTGAGGATCAACGGCATTGCGATTGCTATAAAGAATCTCCCAACTGTTCCAGGACGTGGTATCTGAAACCTCATCAGAAACATAGCGAGAATAAATGATTGAAGGACGATATCAACATAATGTTTGCTTTTATGGCCTGATTCTTGGACAAGTACCTACCAAGAGTGGACCAAGTCCCACACCTGAATAACCTCTGTACAGTGAGGCCATCAGCGTAGCCGTTCTTGCCATTCCATGGATGGCAGCAACTCTCAGTCGTCTGGCTTTCTCATAGCTGGAGGAAATTCCAATAGAAATTTGGAGCTAAGTTGGCTGACAGATTGAAACTTTGATCAAGCTTAGCACACAAAACATAAAGAGTATTAAATATGTCTCCTAGCATGCACTAACTGTAGAAACTAAATTGATGTCGTTACTTGGGTCCTAGAAACAGAAAGACAACATTCTATGAAGTTAGAACTATGATAGTATAGTGTGCTTATTCAGGGGTGGTTGCTTGCTTGCACTATGGAGCATAAATGTGTCAAGAGTCTGATTGAACATCCGTGCTTTGTTCTGTGCATCAAATAGCAGAGCATAGTTGCTGATAAGTCTTGACAGGTTTTAGAACCAAAAAGAAAAATCTTCCCATTTGTCACAGCAAGATATATCCAAAGAGAGTAAATATCTGAGAGTAAACATTGTATCCACGGGAACTTAACATTCTGAGCATTATGCAACAAAGATGCTAATTAATGATTGATTACCTCTTCAGAGCATTAACCACATCAATCGGGGTCCCAGATATAGTGTTATTTTTCCATGCCTTCTCAAGCTCCAGGGAGAGTTGGTAACTATCCTGTGCATATGATAAAGCAATTACTGGCTTTATTTCAACGGCCATGTTCAAGCATTTGAATCGAGCTTTGAGTACAAACCTTCATGATGTTTTAAGATCTCAAATGGAAAGAATGAAGCAGATGAAAAACATGCTAACTATAACACGCCTCTACACAAAAAATTGACTGAGCATGTATGTACAATCTAAAGAGCAGATATCTTCTGATTCATAAAAGGGGGGAAAAACTCAATGAGAAATATACTGAAACATCACAAAAGAAAAGATTGGAATATTTCTTGAACCAACTGACCACAAACATGTAATAGCAAGCGACATAGTCTTATTGACAGAATACTTATTACACTTGAATTTTGGATACATACTTCAATGGCCATGCATCCCCCCTGTCCCATATTTGGCTGCATAGCGTGTATGGAATCCCCAAGCAAAGTCACACGACCCTTTCCCCACATAAAATCCAGTGTCCGGTCATATATGTCACGTCGAAGAATATCCTCTTCATCCGTGGCAAGTATTAGATCTATCACATTATCACACCAACCTTCAAATATTTTCAGGAGCCTTTCTTTCTTACCTGAGGAATCGTCACATGAAAGGAGATATGGTCATTAGAAGTAAATAGATACTCAGCATTACATCACAGGAACGGTTATTACAAGATCTGGTCGAATCCAGTGCTGCTAATCACAACAACGACGTCCAAGCCATGAAACTAATGATGACAAATATAGCTCTAGTAAATACTGCTTCTTCACAAAAGATAGGAGCAAAAAAAAAAATAAAAAATAAAAAAGCTTACAAGTCAATAAGATAATGACACGTTAGTGCGAACCAATTGCTACCAGGTCAGTGGAACTTAGGTAGATTATAAAGGTTAACCTCACAGAAACCATGGAATGTGTAGATCAGTTCCGAAACATGACAAGCACTATCAGATTGAACTTGGGATCTTCAACTGAAAGTAGGAAATGTACCATTTGGACCATCCACACCACCGGGTGGTTCCTTGTGAAATGCGTACCACTGCATCTTTCCAGCGACAACATCTGAAAAGACAAAGTATCGCTTGTGTCCCAGAAATACTCGATACCTTCAGAGCAAGAATAACACATCTTGTGAGAGGCTTGAAGATCGAAACATATACCAGGGCACGATTAACTTCCCTTTAATACCATACCAATCAAGCTAATTCATGACCCTGACACCGACAGTAGAGGAAAAGGCTTTAGAACTTACCCGACAGTCTCAACGTCAGCCGGTACAAAATCTGTGACGCCAGTGTAACAGGTGTAGCCTGAATAGGTGGCATCCTTTGGCCCAAATAACCTTTCCCTCACCTATTCTCAAATAAAAGACCTCTCAGAATGACAGGATAGGAATAGTGACTTTGCAGCCATATTTTTCGCAGACAATGATTTTGTAATTATCTCTCTTTCTTTAATGATGGAAGGAACTAGAATGAACAGGCGATATTGCATATGATTCTTAGGCCTAAAACTTCCTTACTTGCCTAGAATGAATAGGATGGTGCGTTTTGTCTGGACATCTAATTCGGTGCTCGTTAGATTTTCTTTCATCAAGTTAGGACGATAAGTTGCACCAAACAACTTTAAGCTCCCTCATTGGGCAAGCATTTTCTCTTCTATTTGAAAAGGACAGGGAACAACATAGTACCTTTGACCATATACCGTCGGCTCCAACAAGGAGATCACCTTCAAAACGCTGTCCATTCCCAAGAATGACAGAAACCTTCAATCGATAATAGGAATGACATGATGAGAATTGTCAAATGACGCCAATAAACAATCAACAAGATTAACTTGAAACTAGTTGGTGAAGAAATCAACTCGAAAGCCTCCGTGGTAAAATTCACCTTCGTGCCATCATCCTCAAAGTCAACCACGTTACTGTCATTTAAGATAACATCTTTCCCCACTGCTCGAGCGAGAATCTGCTGAAGGGACATTCGGCTAATAATCCTAGTGACCGGAAGCCCCCGTTCCACCGCAGGAGTGAACATATCCAACTTGATGTACCTGTAGCCAACCGCATATCACTTTCTGAGACTTCTCTCCAAAAATAAGTTCCTCCGCTGAGATATGTGTAAACTTCTGATCGAGTAAAGAAATCAAAACCATGAATGGCGAAGGAGGCGGTGCTGACCTCACTAGTGCCTTTTTTTTTTTCCCAGTACTCTCAATACCATATATTAATGCTTGTTTCTATGTACATAATTTTTTTTAAAGTTCTATTTTGTTTTGCAAAAAACTTGGTAATTCTAGAATTGTTTTTTCCAAGAAGTCATTTTCAATGAAAATGACAATATTTTGCAGTGTTTGACTGAAATATAAAAATAAGCGGGAAATTTTTTTTTTTCCGTTATTTGGAAAGGAATACTTCATTTATTTTTGAAATGACATGCATTATTTGTGCGAAATAAGGGATACACAGCTACCAGGCTTCTGATCACCAGAGCCAAGGTTTCACAAGCCCAATCACTTGGAACCTAAGCATAGGTGTTGAAGACTTGCACTCCACGTTGATAGACCTAGACTCAAGCCCTAATGACTTGGGAAGGGCAGTCAAGTACAAAGACAGCCATTGAGACTCAAGAACGGGCACTGGGGTCTTAAGCCCAATCTTGAGGGACCTAGGTCTAGCCTTGGGGACTTGGCCTAGATGACAAGTAATTGGGGCTTAGTGCCAATGACTTGGGTGCAGGAGCTGGCCACCTAAACATGAGCCCAATGTCCCAAGCCCTACCTCAAGAAGCCTAAGACAAGCCTCTTTGGACTTAAGCCCTTACTTGGACGAATGAGTCGAGTATCTAGGCTTGGCCGCCAAGGACTCGGGCAAAGGCACTAGGTGTCGAGCATGGTTGCCAAGAATTCAAGCACAAGTACTGAGGTATTGGGCTCGGCCTCTTTGGACCATACCTTGAGCATAGATGACCTATGCATGGGAACCAAGTACCCAAGCATGAGTGCTAGGGAATTAGGAAAGAGCACCGGGTCCTGGATTAGGCTTTTATGGATCTGAATCTTGATTTGGATGTGGGAGCTAGTACCTGGATGGTTTTAGCCTTTTGGTGACCTAGGCACAAGCATTGGCATTCCGGGCATGGCCATTGGGATACTCAAGCATGGACATTGGCGTCATGGGCTAGGCTTCAAGAGACCTAGCCCATGTGCCAGTGAGATGGGCATGAGAGTTGAGTGCTCAAGCACCAAGAGTCTCAAGGGACCTAGGCCTTGATTGATCTAGGCCCCGAGTGTCAGTAACTTGGGCATGAAAGTCGAGTACCTAGGCATGGCTACCAAGGACTCAGGCTTGATCTTTGTGGACTTGGGGTAGGCGCCAATGATGTGGGCATGGGAATGGGGTACTTGAGCATGGCCATTAGGGACTCAAGCACGATCACTGGGGTTTTGGGGTCAACCTTTGTAGACCTAGGCTCAATATCAATGACCAAGCTAAGGTGCCGGTGACTTGGACAAAAGTGTTGAGTACAAGTACATCCGCCAAGGATTCGGCCACATGCACCAATGTCTTGGACCAGGCTCAAGGGACCTAGGCCTAGGCTTTGTGGGGTCTAAGCTACCAAGGAACTGATCCCTACCTTGATGGACCTAAAGCCGAGCCTAATGCCTAGGCATGGTCACTGGGGTCCAAGGCCTAGTCTTTATGGACCTGGGCTTGGATGCTAAGGACCCAAGCACGGGCATTGGGATTCCCCTCTCAAGTACCAAGATGTTTTGTCTAAATGCTGATACTTAGTCATATTTTGGAAAATGATTTTTGATTTTTAAAAGGAGAAATCATTTTTTTTAATATAAACATAAATTTTTCATTGACTATGAAAAGATTTTTCGTTGACTTATTTTTCTAAGTGATCCAAAAGCAGAAAAATGAGGGAAATGTTTTTCAACATAATATATTTTGTAAAACGAACGGAACCAAAATGTAATGAGATTGATGATGTTATTGTCAGATTCAGAGAATGGCCACTTCATACATCCAGGCACTACGAAATCCTAGAGGTCCACACAGGCTCAAACCACTTCGAAACTTGTAGTACTCTAAATTCTTATGCATTTCAGAACGGCTTGCATAATAATAGATAGCTTCATATACTGAACCCACTGTGAAAATCCAGTGGTCTAAAATCTTACTAACGCCGGCTCAAATCCCTTCATTAATATAAATAATACACGCATACTCTTATTTCTAGTAAATTAAGAATGCATGATATAAAACCGTAACTTGTAGTCCTTCGCTCACTCAGCCAACAGAGATGCATGAAGATATACATAATTTGTGTGCTTACTTACTCATATCCAATTATAGTTTGGAGCGTGTATGTTGACTTAAAAGTAAATTAAAAATTGGTATAGTGACATAAATGTTTCCAGAACTTTGGTCAAGTGTGCAATGTGAATTCTAAACTTTTAATTTATTTAATGTGGTTTATAAATTTTACTCCATTGTGCAATATGGTCTTGGAACTTTTGATTTGTTCAACAAAGTCCATAAATTTTTGGTACATGTTCAATTTAGTCCTTAAAAAATATGAAAATGTTCGATGCTATTCCCGAACTTGAATTAATGGGCCGCTCAAAGTTGTAATCTCTTGTTGATTGCATAGTGGAATCACTCAACTCCTTTCTTATTCTCTTACTTAACTCCTTTCTTTTACTCGAAATTTATTTTATTCAAACGCCATTGTGCCTAGAGGTCTAATGAACTTCCAAATCTAAAGCCATGCCTTTAGATATGGCCACGATCGGTTCGCCATGGCCATGGTGGTCAAGGGTGGCTTGGCTAGGATGCTCGGCAATGGTCGGCCTAGACTCGGCACCAGCAACTCTGCCGATGGTGACGGCAGGGGAGGCGTGGAGGTCCAACTCAATGTTGTGTGTGAAGGAGGAAGAGAGGTGGATGAAGAGGAAAAGAGAGAAAAATCGTACTTCCATTTTGTTTTTGATGTGCATGTGCCAATTTGTAAGTGGATCTTAGTAAATAAATGACCACCGGGTATTTTCTCAACGCACGCCTTCTCTTTCAATTGGAAAACCAAAAAGGTTAAGCAAATCAACAGACGGAAGCCAAGTGAACTCACCAAGTACCAGAAACCCCATCGACAAGGCCATTAATCCTGTTCCCAATGATACAACCAGTCCTCATTACCTCCTCAGCCACCTCCATATCAATAACCTCCAAAGCAGCCAACGCATTGCTCTGCATCAGAATTGGACCCCTGTAACGTCCCTCCCCTCTAATTGCACTCACGTCCTTCTCGAACACCACCACCTCAAACCCCTTCCTCTTCAATGCCAGTGCGAAGACCAACCCTCCGATGCCACCTCCGGCAACAAGCACCCGGAGCTTCTTGCTCGGCGCCGCTGGGCTTTTGGCATCAGAGCTATTCGCTTGAACCCCAGGGGATTCGACCGCGGTGACTTTTACTTGTCGGGTACATCTCTTCTTCTGGGAACTGATTTTTCTACATCTTGAGTGGTGGCGGGGAGAGAAATCTAGTGGACGATTTTTGGAGATGGGGACTGAGAAGCGGGTCTTGGAGGAAACTGAGGATGAAGGGTGGGTTAAGTTGAGACGCAGAGTTGAAGCCATTGATAATGTCCAAAAACACTTCGCTTGCAGTTGAACCTTCTCATCGAGGGAATGAAGAAGCAAAAGTTTGAACGTTTCCTTCTCTTCTTTTTTCGCCGTGGTTGTTGGCGAGAGAGATATAGAGCCAATCGAAGCCGAATACGGAAGTACGCTTCCTTCTTTCCAATTCCCGTGGGTTAAACAAACTCATCACGTGCGTCAGCAAACAGGTTTTCTTTTGTTTGTATTGGGAAATAAGAAGCAGGGGCACCTTCAAATTATTTTCCGAAGGAAACGGACAACTTGCTAGTCCGATTGCCCGAGAAATTCTTGTTGAATTCCTTTTTCTAATGGTTTTTTATTCTCTCTCTTTTCCTTATATTTTTAGCTAGGTGTTACTGAGAGTTGTCTTGTCCCTTCGAGCTCTCTCTTCTCTATGACCCCTTAAGCGCCGTCCCCGCAACTGCTACTTCTAGGGTTTATATTTTTTTTTTCCTCTCAATCTGCCCATCTGCGCGACTGTGAGTGAGTGGCGGGCAAAGAGAGCAGAAGCAAGGTGCTACTGCAAAGAGAAGAAGATGCTCAAACTTAGCTTCTCGCAAAAGGAAAATGACAAGGTTACGGGCCGTCATTGACAGTGAAAGTAACGGCCCGTCATCTACCACTTGTTTTTCTTGGTAAAACGGTATACCTGTTGTACAAGTTTTTAATTTCTTATCCTTATAATATCTATCAATGTCTATTAACATCACTTGTGTGTTAACTTGCTTTCTTTACTACATTAAACTATCTAAACTAGAGGTAAGTATGGGTCGGGTGGGCAATTCCCACCCTTGAATTGGGAACTACCTAGTAGAAACCAGTTCTGAAAAATTGGAATCAAGAATCGCGCTTGATTCCATGGACCTACCCAGAAGGAAATTGGCTACAGAAAATGTTGTTAGGGGACAAAGTGAAGGAAATGGTTTGCCAGTTTCAAGGTTTCATTGCCACGGAGGTACAAGTACTTGCCGCGTTATCATGGACTCCCGACTTGTGGAGCAAACGAAGTTAAAAAATAAAAATGCTAGCTGCTCGTAGCACTTAGAATTTTAGGTTAGTAAATGGCCACCATATACAGATTGAACTCCAACTCAGCAAAGCTGAACCACGACGCCAATAATGACGAAACTTTCAAACAACCATAAGAATAGAAACAGAGCAAAGCAGCAGATTTGAACCCGAAATGAGTCAAAGCAAATCCAACGCGAATCAACCAGAAAAAAAGGAGCGACTAAGAGATTGAAGATCAGCACAGAAATGGAATTTCAAAGAGTTGGAGCTCGGTTCAGATCTGAGAACCGAGCGATGCGATCGTTCAACTTAGAGAAGCAAAATTGACTATGAGGGAGGGAGGGCAAGAAGCGAGGCGTGAGAGGGAGAGTGAGATGAGGAGGTTAGGGTTTCAAATCTTCCTTTTCGTTCTTGTTTTTGAGCGTCACGAACAAAGGGAAAGGGCTTCATTCTCTGTTTGCACTTTGTAGTGAGTAAAGTGAAAGAATATATATATACCCATCCTGTCCGGGCGGGCAGATGGGCAGTTCCATACTTGCAACTGGGAATCGGATTGATACTCATCAATTCTAGTAAATCAGAATCAAGAACCAGACCGATCTCCATTAAACTTGTTCATAATTCCTTTACTGAACATAGTTAACCCATATAATAATTTGGCCCATCAAATCTGGGTCAAGAAATAGGTTTATGATCTACTTTAATAGGTCTACTCAAGAATAAACCTAATACATAAATTTGATGGATCTGTTGAAGCAGAACAAAGTGTATTTGTGGGTGGCAGACAAATTTAGAATAATATCCTAATTGTGCAGGAGGTTCTCCATCGATTAAGAATACGAGAAAGAAAAAGAAAGTTCCAAGCCGTTCTAAAGTTAGATATGTATAAAGTTTATGATCAAATAAAATGGGATTTTCTTCGCGAATGCTTGATTAAGATGGGTTTTTGTGAAAGGTGGGTTAAATGGGTAATGCAATTTGTCACAATGGTGTCCTTTAGTGTAAAATTTAATGGTGAACCCCCGCCATACTTCAAAGCAACTCAAGGTATTCATCAAGGCAACTCGTTATCTCCCTCTCTCTTTATTCAAGTGGCTAATGTGCTTTCTCATTTGATGAAGCAAGTGACTCCAACAAGTACTATTTGAGGAATTAAGTTGAATAGAAACTATCTCATGCTATCACATCTTTTTTTTGCAGATGATTCTATTTTTTTCCTGGAGGGTACTTTTATGGAATGTAAAAATCTTGCTACACTTCGACTGTTTTACATCAGGCCGGCTATAAACTTACGCAAATTTGAGATGCATCTCAGTAAAGGTTGCCCATAGAGTTTGAGGAGGATATGAGTTCAAGAGTATCAGAGATAGGAAAAACTAGGAAATACCTAGGGGTCCTTTGGATTGGGGTGCCTCGAAGAACAACATGTTTGCTCATCCTTGCAAGGGTCAACATGAAATTAGAAAGTTGGAAGTAAAACGTATTATCAAAAGCAGGGAAGGAAATATTGATAAAGGTAGTGATGCGGGTGCTTCCTCAGTATGCAATCTCCGTTTTTAAAATTGCAGTTTCAATTAGTAAAGCCATTGAGAGGAGAATAGCCACTTTATGGTGGAGGAATAACAATAAATTGGTTGGGTTACATTGGAGGAAACGGGAAGTTCTAAAGCATAGAAAGGATGAATGGGGTCTTGGATTCAAAGACTTATCGGCTTTTAATAAAGTCATGTTAGGAAAACAAGTGTGGTGGATTTCGCAGCATCTTGAGATGCTTTGGAACCAAATTATGAGGGGACTTTACTTCTGATGGTGTGATTTTTGGCAAGCCAGAAAAAGGGTCTCGCCCTTGGTGGGGCTGGCAAAGGCTTGTATTAGGAAGAGATTTAATCTCTCTTCATGCTGCGTGGGCTGATGCCAATGGCAAGAAAATCACCATAAGAGAAGATAAGTGGTTGAAAAGTGACTCGTTGGGGGCCAGCGACAAGGAATGAACCACTTAAAGTGGTTGGTTTGATTGAAAGAGGAGGCAAAATGGAATGAACCCTTGTTGAACAGTATGTTTGACAACCAGAGAATAAAGGAAATTCTTGCTATTCGTATAGGCCTCCTAACTACAGAAGATAAACTCATGAAGGTTAAGAACAAGTCAAGGACAAACACAGGTCAAAAGTGGGTAAATAAGCAACAAAGAATTGATAGCTCCAACACACACAAGTTAAAATAGAGATGGAAATAGTGCCACCCATTAGTGAATAATGATAAACTTTCTAAATGCACATCATTGTCACGTCCTTCTCCACTAGCATTTTCTTAGAAAAATAGCTCGAATTCCTATCAGTATGCATCGATTGTAATAGGAAAAAAAAAGGGAAGTTTAGAACGACCGGCTAATTGACTTCAGAGTTCAAATAAAAGGGATTGTTTAAGTAATATTAATTGAGACGAAAAAAACGACTGAGAACAATTGTTCTTGACTGCTAATGATTTCTATTATATGAAATAACTTGCTACAATGAGAAGATTTACCAAAGTTTACTGCTTACAAATAATTTTTGTAAATATAACTAGAAAGTCTAGGAATCAAAGAGTTATTATGGTGACTGATGATTTTTAAGAGTATCAAGTCGCCAAAGTGAGGTCCGGTTCATAGATCCAAGCCTTAGGCCACAGCGCGGGTCAAAACCTTCGGCTCATGATTTCGTGTTTCCATGTGAGCATTCCAATGAGCCTATTATTAATAATAAGACTAAGACATGCCGACGGACAAATCACGGGCCCAGGAAGTGGCACGCCTTGATTGGAGGCTGCTGCCTTGTTCTGCAAAACTAATTCAACCCTTTCGGTTGTTAAGTGTAGCTCATTTTTCGGGAGAATTATTAAAAAAGTCCTAAACCTATTGCAATTGTATCAATTCAGTCCTAAACTGTTTTTTTTTTTTTTTTGCAATTTAGTCCTAAACATTTTACAATTGTGCCAATTCAGTCCATCCGGCCAAAATTGGCTGGTTGGCATTGACGTGAACGTTGGTCGGCCAGCGAATGATTTTTTAATAATTTTTTGAATTTTTTTTTTTTCACTATCTTCTTCTTCCTCTGGCCGGCGAGGTCAGCCTCACCGACCACTGGCGAAGGCGAGCCTCGCCTAGCCAAGCGAGGCGAGGCCTCGCCCGCCATGGCGAGGTCGAGCCTCGCCGATTTGGCGCGACGGCGGCCTTGTCCAGCGACGGCGAGGCTCGGCCTCGCCCAGCCATGGCGAGGGTGAGCCTCGCCAAATTTGGCGATGGCAGCCTCACCCAACGACGGTGGCCTCGCCGGATCCGGCGACGGCAGCCTCGCCTAGCGACGGCGGCCACCACCAGTGAGGTCGACCCTCACCCAGCCAAGGCGAGGGTCCACCTCGCCAGTGGTCGGCGAGGCTACCGTCGCGCGATCTGGTGAGGCTCACCCTCGCCATGGATGGGCGAGGCCGAGCCTCACCTTGGCTGGGCAACAACGGCCTCGCCATTGCTAGATCTGGTGAGGCTCGACCTCGCCATGGCTGGGCGAGGCTCGCCTTCGCCAGTGGTCGGCGAGGTCCTCGCCTTTGGCCGGCCAGCCAACGCCGGCCAGAGGAAGAAGAAGATAGTGAAAAAAAAATCAAAAAATAGAAAATTCGAAAAAAATAAATAAAAAAATAAAAAATTATTAAAAAATCGTTTGCCGGCCGGCCGGCGTCCACGCGCCGCCGACCAGCCAATTTTGGCCGGATGGATTGAATTAACACAATTGTAAAAAGTTTAGGACTAAATTGGCAAAAAAAAAAAGTTTAGGACTGAATTAGCACAATTGCAATAGAATTATGACTTTTTTTGGTAATTCCCCCTCATTTTTCTAATATACTTATTAAACATAGGAAAAATAAAGTACACACCGCCATTATAAAAGGAGGCTTCACACAAGTGGCCTAGTCCATAATTTGATGATTATAACTCCCCATTGGTGGATAAACTGCTTGTGCAAATTCTTCTTGGCATTGACAATATATGCTATCGTTACTTGTACAAATGTGTCTTAATCTTTAGCTGGGAAAATTGTTCAAAAAGTCCTAAACCTATTGCACATTTGTCAATTCAGTCCTAAACCTTTTAACTTTGCCAATTGAGTCATAAACCTTTTTACTTTTTGCCAATTCAGTCCATCCAGCCAATTTTGGCCGGAAAATGCTGACGTGAACACCGGAGGTGCCACGTAGGACTGCCGGCGCTAACATGGATAATTTTTAATAATTTTAAAAAATTTTAAAAATTTTTGAATTTTTTTTTTTTTTTTTTGGCTTTTTCCTTGGCCTTTTCTGGTGGCCGGCCACAGGTGACGGCTGGCCACCGGCCATAGCTGGCCGGCTGGCCTCACCCACCACAGGCGAGGCTCGGCTGGGTGGCAGCCAAGCGACGGCGACGCCGAGCGAGGCCGCCCTGGCCTCGGTGAGAGCTGGCCTCGCTAGATCTAGCTAGGGGAGCCCTCGCCGGGCTCGCCCTCACCAAGGCAAGCGTTGGCCTCACCCCTAGTCGGGCGGGCGACGGTCCGGCTACCAGCCACAGCCGACGCCACCCGGCCGGGGTGAGGGCCGGCCTCACCAGATCTGGTCTAGGCGAGGCCGACGCTCGCCTAGGCTAGGGCGAGGGTGAGCCCCGGTGAGGGCTCCCTCGCCAAATCTAGCGAGGCTGGTCCCTCGCTAGGGCCGGGCGGCCTCGCCTAATGTCGTCATCGCTCGGTCGACGCTTGGCGAGGCCGCCCTAGCTTGGGGGAGGGTCGGCCTTGCCCAGGCGACCCTTGCCAGGCCACGCCTGGGTGAGGGCTCCCCTTGTTGGGGCTCCTCCTCGCTCGGCCGAGCCTCGCCTGTGATGGGCGAGGCCAACAAGTCGGCTGTGGCTGGTGGCTGACTACCGAAAAGGCCAAGGAAAAAAAAAAAACAGAGAGGAGAAAACCGAAAAAAATTAAATAAAATTAAAAATATTAAAATATAATTAAAAATTATCCATGCCAGTGCCGATAGTCCTACGTGGCATTGCCGGTGTCCATGTCAGCATTTTCCGGCCAAAATTGACTGGATGGACTGAATTGGTAAGAAGTAAAAAGGTTTATGACTCAATTGGCAAAGTTAAAAGGTTTATAACTTAATTGGCAAAAGTGTAATAGGTTTAGGACTTTTTGGACAATTTTCTCATCTTTAGCCATCACGTAAAAAGGAAGGAAATAGTTTCTAATATGATTAGAAGATGGTTTGCATATAAGTAATATTTCCTTTTCTTGTGCTCTAATTGGTGACACCCTTCTTTGTGCCGTCAAGGCTAATGTTTAGAATTTTTCACCTATGTCCTTTACGAGAAATTGTGTGGACAGCATTGAGGGTCGTCAAGTTGCATTTGGAGGTTGGATATAATTCACATTGATCAAACCCTAAATCTGGTATTTAATATTCTTTTTCTGTTTTTATGTGCTCGAATCGCTTTTTTCGCAATTATACTAAGCTGACATAAAGAAGAGTCATTTGGCCTTATACTTTGCTACTGACTTTTATATTTTAGACTTGATGAGCCGTGTTTTTCTAGTTCCATGTAATGCACTCATTTTTATCCACATCCGTCAAATTGATCATATTATTGGCTAATATTGCCACATTGGATCGAGTCACCTTTTCAAGGGATAAGGACGGTATGGTGTCATATCTACTATGGCTCTCTCTTTGGTTTAAAAAAAAAATTCAAATGATCATTTAAGTATCACTATTTTCAAAGAGCGATCACTTAAGTGGCTCCGATTATGAAAAATCTGACATAGGTCACCGGGATCACTTAAATAGACACTCTTAGAAAGTTTTGGCACTGAATTGAACGTTCATAAAGTTTTAGCACCAAAGTAATTGTTCTTTTAAGTTTTGACATAAAACAGTCTAAAATTGTATGTTGTGTAATTTCTGCACCGAACTGGTTAAATGCATCAAATTTTCAAAAATTGATAAATTTGGGTTCAATTGGTTCCCAAATGTTCCCTAGTATTGATCCTTGCAATTGATCAAAGAGACGGCCCTATTTGGTTCAGCTTTGGGAATGGGCTTTGGGACTCTAAAATCCCTTCGCCAAATGCAAACATGTTTGGTTCGATTTTTTGGGCGACTTTGGCAAGATGCACTTGCATCTCCAAAGGATCCTAAGGGCCCATAGGCCAAAGCAGGTCTGGAGGTCCTTTGGGAACTTGCATTTCCGGAATGCAAGTTCCAATTACTGTTCACTTCGAGTTACTGTTCATATGTGAGGAAAACCACCGCACGGAGGCCGACGACTGCAGGCCAAGGGGTCGCGCACGCCGACGACCGCCGCCTAAGGGTCGCCCAACCCTGGTGAATGTTGTCAAACCTCAGGCAACGCCTGAGTCGCGCGTCCCAGGCGACTGATGGCTTGAATCGCGCGACCCAGGTGGCCACTGGAGGTCGGGCGATCTCAAGCGACGGTTGCCAAGGTCGGGCGCCCCCGGGCGACGGCCGCTTGAGGTCACACGACCCTAGGCAACGTGACCTAGGCGGCCGTTGCCTAGGGTCGCCCGACCTTAGGCAACCGCACCCGCGGTCGCCCGACCTCAAGCGGCCGTCGCCTGGGGTCGCCCGACCCTGGCGACCGTCCGGGGGCCAGATCCGGCCATCCGGCCGCTAGATTCGGCGGTCTGGTGGCCGGACTTCAAAAACAAAAAATACAAATATTTTTTTGTTTTTTAATTTAATAAAAGTCATTTACAAATGCAAATTTTACCAAACGATATTTGCATTTCGGAAAACCCCATTCACCCAAAGGTATTTGCATTCTTGTAAATGCATTCCCCAAAAGCCGAACCAAACGGGCCCGTAGTCTATTTCCACGGGGCTTCAAGCTCTGTCGTTCAATCTCAAAACAGTGCAAAGTCCAAGAAGAAATAAATGTGAAGTTACAAGAGGTGAAAAAATAATTACTTCCTCTTCGTGGGAATAAAAATAGATTTTTGTCCTTACCAAAAAAAAAAAGATTTTTGTCATCTTAATAAATTGGAGAGAATGTTTGCTCTATGATTTTGCTCAGAGTATAACAAAACAAAGAAAAATAGCGGTAAAATTAGAATAGTTGCTTTATGATTTTTGCTTTTGGCTCCCGTGTTGTTTTGTCAACTTTCTAATTTTAGAAATTTTAAAGCACAAATTTTATAAATATAAATTCAATGCCGAAAATTTATGAACGACCTCTTTAGCACCCCAAACTATTTTTAAGGTCTATTAAGTGACTCCAGCAAGCCACATAAGATTTTCCGACAAATTTAGTCACTGGAGTCACTTAAGTGATCATTTTTCAAAAGTTATAACACTTAAATGATCTCTGAAAAGTTTTAGCACTAAAGTTGGCATCAAACAAAAGTTGTAATTTGCCTTTTTCAATCTTTCTGATCTCATCAATGGCAGGTTATTAATGTACATCTTTGAATGCTTTCTGTAATTTATCACGTGACTTTTGTTGTTCTCCTTTCAAAGTTGGGATTAGTGTATTGGCAATCGTGAAATTTGTCAAAAAGTTTCAATTGAGTCTTAAGATTTTTTTTTTTTTAAAAAAAAAATTTACAATTAAATTGTAAAACTTATCACGAAATGCATTTGAATTCTAAAACTTTGAAAAAAAAAATTAAATCATAAAATTTGTCAAATTGATCTAATCAAATTCGTCTGTTAATTACACCCCCGACACTTTTATGACAAATTTTAGGACTTAATTACACTTTGAATTGATTGCACTTTTATGATAGGTTTTAGGATTTAATTGTACTTTTTAAAAGTTTTAGGATTCAATTGTACTTTCGTGACAAATTTTACTTTTAGTGTACTTATTCTTTCTAAGTTTGTGAATGTTGTTGTTAACAAGCTTCACTAGACTAAAATGAACCTAAGATCTGTAGGTTAGGCTTGTTATTGGAGGGTCAATCATTTGACTCTTTCTAGGTCTTATCCACATGAACTAGCTTATTCTAGTTCGGCATTTTCACTGATTTTCCCTTTAATTTTAAATTAAAAATATCATTAAACCATTGTTCTCTTTAATTTTGAATTTCTTAATCATTTAGAGTGGTTGCCAGCCAATTCTAAAGATACAAAACTTCAACTCCATTGTGAATTTAACAATTATAGTTTATTTGGCCGATTTCCATATTAAAGCACCTCCATTAAGGATGAACACATATCCAATAGTGAATTTTGTCTCATCTAAATTTGAGATTAAGTTAGTATCACCACATCATTTTAATGCAAAGGGAAATCCACTATATAAAATGTCATAGTTTATGGTTCCTCTCATATATTTCTTTACTCTTCTCAAGGCAGTCCAATGATCACGATTGGGACTGTGTATGTATATGCTTAATTTAATCATAGCAAAAGCTATATTAGATTAAGTTTAGTTCATTAAATCCATTCGACTTCTAATAATATTAGCATACTTAAATTGAGCAACACTATCTTCATTCATTTTTTGAGTATTAGCACCATAAGTACTCATAGGTGTGACATTGAAGTGTCCATATTATGTAAGTAGCCTCTCCACATAATGCTCTTAGGTAAGCATTAGGCCACTATCATTTCTTATGATTTTAACACCCATAATAAGATTATTTTCTCCCAAGTCCTTCATATCAAATTCAGAAGTCAATTTTTATTTTTATTTTGTTTCATTCACAGCATCAATGCATGTACAAAAATAAGCATGTCATCAACATATAAGTCAATAATTATAGATTCATTGTCAATAGTTTTTGTGTACATACATTTATCCACTTCAATAAAGGAAAATCCATTATTAACTAAAACTTGATCAAATTTCTCATGCCATTTTTTTGGTGATTGCTTTAGACCATATAAAGATTTAAAGAGCTCACAAACTTTGTTTTCTTGGTTAAGAAGAATACATTTATCAGGTTGCACTATATAAATTTCTTCTTCAAAATCACCATTTTAGAAAAGCTTAACATCTATTTGGTTAATAATAAGTTTGTAAGAGAAGTTAAGGCAATTAAAATACAAATAGATGAAATTCAAGTTACTAGAGCAAAGATATCAAGATAATAAATATTTTTTTATAGTAAAACCTTGTTTTTGCATTTTCTTAATATAGGAAATACTAACATGTCCTAATCTACAATGCTATAAATCAATATATTCAACTAACTAAGTAAAAGAATGAGCATTTACATTGATAACATTGGAAAAGTTAATAACAAGAAGTCCCTAATTACAATACCCCTTTCCCACAAAGATATTATTCTTTGTCATTATATTCAAATGACACCCTCTCCCCAACCTATACCAACAAAGCTACAAAAACCAGGTTCATCCTCATATTAGGGGCATGCAATATATCATTCAAAGCCAAATTCTTGTCAAATGAGAAGAACTTTCCATTTTCTCAATTACTTGAGTAGTTCTTGAATCACTAAGATAAAAATTTCTTCTTCCCCTCCTACTCAAGGTGTTGGAGAAAAGGGCATTTTTGTCTGCACCTATATGTCTAGTAACACCTAACTCTACCACCCATTCTTCCATATTGGCTGCAATATACACTTGGGAAATGACCACATCAATTATGTCCTCAAAATTATCTACTTCAACTAAGTTAACGTTTAGTTTAGTAGGAATACCATTTCCCATTATTCTCTTTATGTATTGTACTACATGATGATTTGGCTTACCACAAATAAAATGAGAACCTTTCTTTTTAAGGTAGGGTGAGCAAATTTGGGTTTATAATCAAGTTTTTTGTTATTATATCTGCTTTTGGCGATAATGAGGCCTGTCTTGCACCAAATTTGCCCTAACAGCAATCTCGTTTGTTTTGGTAGCCTTGATCTTGTTACAAGTTGTGTCCTCAAAGATGATATGCACGACTAGATCTTCCAATGATAGTTGCTTGTCTTTGTGCTTGAGTTGTGGCTTGCAGTCATTCCAAGATTTTGGCAGCTTTTCAATGAACAACCTCACAATAAATTCTTCTAGTAAATCATGTTTTCTGCCTTCAAGTCCTCCACTAGCTTGTGATATTCATTTACATGTGTCTTGATCTCCTTTTCATTGATATTTCCCATTGATAATACTATCCGATTACGAATTTCTATGTATTTTGTAATCATGGAGTCCCACATTTGTTTTGCTTTTTCTTATGGTTAGTAGACATCAAACAAATTATTAGAGAGCATATTAAAAATTGTGTGCCTACATACCTTATTAGCTTGATCCATCGTTCCAGCAACTTATTATTAGGTGGTTTGGCTTCCGCGCCACTCGGATCTAAGATTGAGAAAATTCTTTCTTGCCACTTTTTAGAGTTGTTTCCATTCAAAGCTTTGATCTTTCATATCTAAGGAAATAGTTTAGCATGGGATATATCTAGTAATGGTGGCAGCGCAATTAGAGCGATGCAAGCGGAGGAATCAATCGTAACAGTGGTGGTAGCAGCTATGGCAACAATGACAGTGGCAATGGCAATTTCAACTTGGGAATTCATAGATTTATCTTTAAGATTGTTATAAATTTGAAGAAAATGAAAATAAGATCCATTGTCTGAGGCATTTGAACTATCATTAAAGATAACTTGGCCCTCAGAGTATGAAACTTGGTAGAACATGTTTTTACAGCTATCTCCTCAGGATACAACAGACATTTATCTTACTCTGTATGGAATAATAGAGGGAATAGAAACAACATAATTATGTATAAAACTAAAACAAAATGGAAAGAAATGTAAGGGGAAGAGAGCATTTTCTTGTGGTGGTGGTTTTTTCTTTTTGGATTGTGGTCTAATGGCTATACTCACAGCTAAATGAAAAGGAGGGTTGGGTAGAAACAAATTAAATTAGTCGGCTATGATATTTAAAAATCAAGCCATTTTTCATCAAATTGATGACAGTCAAAACCTTTCGAGAACAATTGGCAGTTATAGAATTGTCGACTGTCAGAACCGCTAAAATTTAATAGTTTTCAAATCTTCAAAACTGAGAATATATCAACATATTTCATCGAGTACCTTGTCTCGGTGATGTCCTAACTATTATTAATTTGATCAAACTAAGTATCATTATTTCGCAGAACATTGCTTATTTCGGGTTCTTTGAAATATCTCAAGCTAAAACAACGATAACAAAGACGCTGGTGTTAATGGTGGTGATGACCGTGGCCACAGGAGTGGAGAATTCTAAATCTAATTACCATTGGTGTGCGGAAGATATCATTCAAATTAAGTTGCGTTGGACTGTTTCGATAACTACTGCTTGGTCAATTTAAGCATCAATACAAATTTTAAGTTTCTTAGTATTTGCGCCCTCCAGTGCTCTCATTGTAGAGAGACCGGAGATAAGGTCAAACTCATATCACTTCGGTTCACTGGGCAAGTCAGTAAACTTAGTAAAAGCCCTATTCACCTGAGATGGTTTTTAGCAAACTGAAAGAGATAGGCCCCCCGTTAAAAGCAACGAGAAGCCAAAGATCTAAAGATGTTCGAGCAAAGCTGTCGTAGAGACGACAGAAGACTTGAATCACTAATCAATTTCACTATTCGTTATAAGATCAATCGATGACATCTTTCCCTGTGCGAGAAATTCTCAAAACGTGTCGGAAATCGTCAGAGCTCTATGTCGCTTCGACTCATATGTTTTTTTAAACAATCGCTGTACAAATCGAGGGTCTGCCTCCAGCTTGTCATGCTGCCTGGAGCATTCCGCTTCTTTCAGCCTCTGGAATTTCCGTAGGAGACCCCACGACTTTCACGCGATACACCGCCTGCAAATAAGCACGACAGGTTTTCATAGTCAGTTTTCTTAGCAAATCTGACAAGCGAGGAGTATCGCATGAACTTTGACAAACAAACGTATGGAAGCTATTAGTAATGTAACAATTATGACACGAACTTCACAAGGAACGGAAGACTGACCCTCTTGTCCGAACCAAACTCGATGGTGTCCGAGGGATGGATCCTAGCTGGGAAATTTGGAGTTGCACGGTACCGATGCCCCACGGTACTGCAAAAGTGATCTCATCACATCCTATAACTACAACTCAGTAAACAATAAGGAGAAAAAGAAACAAAGAAGACCCTCCTCTGCGCTACTTACTCGGAGATCCAGGTACCGTGTTCGCTCTGCAGATCAGTCACAAAAAAGGCACCATCCTTGTAGCTGATTTGAGCATGTACCTTTGAAATCTGAGACAAGAATGCCACGTACACGTAATTATATATTTTCCCAACAAAGCAAAGTGGAAACGTGCGAAAGAAACCATAATGAAGTGAACATTCACCTGTGGCAAAGGTATCATCACCGGAATGCCAGGAAGATCATCATCTAGTTCACTCCTATAAGCCCAAAAAGCTATTATTAGCAAGAATATGGAAGGCCAGTATCATAAAGCTAACGAACAGAAATGTCAACTTTACATTGCTTTTTACTTGGCAATTGAGTTAAACGAGGAACCCTATCTCATTATACACATTCGAAGTGTTTTCTCCTAGCCTGACAGGTTATAATACTGTTAAGATGCAGCATGAAATTGCTTTTTGTGCTTTCACAAACTTGCAGGAAGCTGAGTTGATACCATGCCACCTCTGTATTATATCATAACATAGAGAGTGAAAAGACAAATCAAGTAAGTCCGTACCCAATAATGCAGCTTGTGCTTTCATCTCTACTTAAACCAATAGGTTCCGATGGACTAGTCTTGTTTCCAGAAGGTAAAAGAAGCCATCTGCAAAATACATGACAAGTGCATGATAAAGAGTGGCTTGTGGTAATGGAGAGTAGAAATGACAGGAGCTGAACAAATAAATGCAAGGCTCAAATACATACTCCCCATTCATAGCACGCTCCAATGCATCATTATCTTCAAACCATCTTCTCAACTGGTCGTTTGCCTTTATTCACATGGATTTTATATATATTAGCTTCAACATTGAGGATATGTCATAAATTTACAATGAACTGAATTAGCTATAAAATTAAATTCCTAAGATTATTTAGAGGAGTGCAGGGACCATACTTTGTCTGAGAGTCTGCAACTGGGTGGCCTCCCCTCAAGTTTCGAGCTGTCAAGCACCATAATTCCAGATTCAGTCCAAACACATTTCAAAAAGAATTGTCTTGAGTTTTTCTGTAGTTGCAGGATCATTATAATGGAAAGAAAAGCCAGTGTTCCTAAGATTGACCTGTTACCACCCAAAACCCAGTTGAGCATCAATGGCATTGCGATGTCTATGAAGAATCTTCCACCAACTCTTCCAGGATGTGGTATATGAAACTTCGTCAGAAACTGTGAATATTTGGTGTTGCAAGAATCAATGCATGAAGGATGATATCAACATAATGCTTGATTTTATGGCCTGATTTTTGACAAGTACCTACCGAGAGAGGACCAAGACCCACACCCAAATAAGCTTTGTACGTCGAGGCCATGATTGCAGCCATTCTTGCCATTCCATGGATGGCAGCAACTCTCAGGCGTCTGGCATTCTCGTAGCTAGAGGAAATTCAAATTCAAATTACAAGCTAAGTTGAATGACAGATTGAAAACTTTGATCAATCTTAGCACATCAAATATATGGAGTACTAAATGTCTCCTAACATGCAGTAACTGCAGAAACTAGAATCATGTCAATACTTGCTCCTAGAAACTGAAAGACAGTGGTCCAAGAAGATAGAACTATGATAGTATACTGTGCTTATTCAGGGGTTGTTGCCTGCTTTCACTATAGAGCATAAATACGTCAAAATCGGATTGAACATTCATGCTTTGTACTGTGCATCAAATAGCAGAGCCTAGCTGTTGATAAGTCAACAGAGTTTCAGAACCAAAGAGTAAAAATCTTCCCATTTGTCACTAAAAGATATATCTAAAGAGAGCAAAATATATGAGACAAGACATTGTATCCACAGGAACTTACTGTTATACACTCGTGACCAAGTTAACAAGATCAAGGACTTAACCTTCTGGGCATTACATGACAAAAAAGCTAATAAAGGATTGATTACCTCCTCAGAGCATCAATCACATTAATCATGGTCCCAGATTCAACGTTATTTTTCCATGCCTTCTCAAGCTCCAGGGAGAGTTGGTAACTATCCTGTGCAGATGATAAAGCAATTACTGGCTTCATTTCAATGGCCATGTTCAAGCAATTTCAATTGAGCACTGAGTACCATTTTCACTATGTTTATAAGATACTAAATGGAGAGAATGAAGCAGACAAAAACATGCAAACTATAACATGCCCATACAACAAGCATGTTTACCAGATTGCAAACAATTTTAAGGAGCAGTTATATTTTGATTATAAAAAGAAACAAAAAATTGATGAAATTATACTGAAACATTAGAAATATCTTGAATCAGCCAAGCATAAGCATGTAATAGCCAGCAACATGGTCTTTTTGACTTATAACACTTGAATTTTGGATGCATACTTCAATGGCCATGCATCCCCCTTGCCCCATATTTGGCTGCATAGCGTGTATGGAATCCCCAAGCAAAGTCACACGACCCTTTCCCCACGTAAAAGCCGGTGTCCGGTCATAAATGTCACGTCGAAGAATTGCCTCTTCATCCGTGGCAACTATTAGATCTATCACATTATCACACCAATCTCCAAATATTTTCAGGAGCCTTTCTTTTTTACCTGCAGAATAGTCATATACAAAAAGATATGGTCATTAAAAGTAAGCAGATATTCAGCATTACATAATAGGAACGGGTTATTCCAAGATCTGGTTGAATCCACTGCTCCCGGTCACAGCAATATATCTAAGCCATGAAACTTATGACGATAATTGTAGCTCTAGTAAATATTGCTTTTCATAAAAATAAAAAATAAAAACTATAAGTCATTGAGGTAATGACATGCACAGAAACCATGGAATGCGCAGATCAGCTTCCAAAATATAAAGCACGATTGGAATGAACTTAGAATCTAAGAAAATGCAGGAAATGTACCATTTGGACCATCTACACCACCGGGTGGTTCTTTGTGAAATGCATACCACTGCATCTTTCCAGCACCAACATCTGAAGAGACAAAGTATTGCTTGTGTCCCAGAAATACTCGATACCTTCAGAGCAAACATAACTCCACTTGTGAGAGACTTGATGATCAAAACATATACCAGGGCATGATTAACTTCCCTTGGATACCATACCAATCAGCTAACTTCATGACCCAGACACTGGCAGCAGAGGAAAAGGCTTTACATACTCACCCAACAGTCTCAATGTCAGCTGGTACAAAATCCGCAATGCCAGTGTAACAAGTATAGCCTGAATAGGTGGCATCCTTTGGCCCAAATAATCTTTTCCTCACCTATTCTCAAAGGTTTAAAAAAAAAAAAAAAGATTTCTCAGGAGACGAGATTGGAAAAGCGACTTCGCAACATATCGTTTGCAGACAATGATTTTGTGATCATCTTTTTGCCTTGCTTTTAATGATAGAATGAACGATATTGAATAAATGATATTGCCTTATCCTTAGGCCTAAGACTTCCTTACTTGCCTAGATGATCAAAAGGATGATGCAGTTTGTCTGGACATCTAATCAGTACTTTTTAAAATTTTCTTTCATCATGTTAGGACGACAATTTGCTTCAAAAAGTTTTTCACCCCTTCATTGGGAAAAAATTCTCTTTCATCTGAAAAGAACAGGGAAGAACATGGTACCTTTGACCATATACCGTCAGCTCCAATTAGGAGATCACCTTCAAAACGCTGTCCATTCTCAAGAACGACGGTAACCTTAAATTGATAATAAGAACGTGATGAGGAATGTCAAATGGAGCCAAGAAACAACCAACAAGATTATCTTATCCAGTGCATTTTCCATACATAACGGGCAAAAACTTCCAGTTGCATTTCCCTGAAACCAGCTGGTGAAGAAATAATCTCAAAAGCCTCGGTGCTCAAATTTACCTTTGTGCCATCATCCTCAAAGTCAACCACATTACTGTCATTTAATATAACATCTTCCCCGACAGCTCGAGCGAGAATCTGCTGAAGGGACATTCGGCTAATAACTCTAGTGACTGGAAGCCCCCGTTCCGCCGCAGGAGTGAATGTATCGAATTTGATGTACCTGTAGCCAACTGCATATCACTTTCTGAGACTTCTCTCCAAAAATAAGTTCTCCCACTGAGATTTTTGTAAACTTTTAATGGGAAAAGAAATCAAAACCATGAACGGTGGAGGAGGCAGTGCTGACCATACTAGTGCTTTTTCTATCACAGTGCCATACAATTTTTTTTTTTTTTTTTTTTTTTTTTTATATAAGTTGATATTTTCCGAAATACCTAATGTAAATGTAATGAGATCGATGATGTCATCGTGAGATTCAGAAAAAGGCAGCTTCATATATCAAGCCACTACAAAATCCTGATGGTTCAAAATATTCAGACAAGCTCAAATCACTTTGATACTTGCAATACTCTGTATTCTTGTGGAATTCAAAAAAGCCTGCATGATAAAATAGCTTCATATACTGAATCCACAGTGAAAATCCAGCGGTCTAAAATCTTACCCATGCAGGCTCAAACCACATCATTTGTCAATCTGGAACGTTTTCCCGTACATATATACTTATCATAATTAAGACTCAAATGATCAGTGCATAGTACAGAGCAACAAATTCCTAATCCTTCACTCATTCAGCCAACTAAGATGCATAAAGGTATAATAAGCATTGGAGATCACATCTAAATCCTCTCTCAGTTAAGATCGCCGAACCAACAGAACCACCATACACAAGATGTTGAAATACTGGATATTTCTCGTGCCAATAAGTTACCAAATCAGTCTCAATTGAAATATCAAAAAGGGTAAGTGACTCAACAGATAAAGCGAACTCACCAAGTACCAGAGACCCCATCAACAAGGCCATTAATCCTGTCCCCAGTTATACAACCAGTCTTCATCACCTCCTCAGCAACCTCCATGTCAATAGCCTCCAAAGCAGCCAACGCATTGCTCTGTACCTGAATTGGACCCTGTACTGTCCCTCTCCTCTAATTGCACTCAAGTCCTTCTCAAACACCACCACCTCAAACCCCTTCTTCTTTGCTGCCAGCGCGAAAACCAGCCCTCCGATTCCGCCTCCGGCAACAAGCACCCGGAGCTTCTTGCTCGGCGCCACTCGGCTCGCTTCGGCATCTGAGCTATTCGATTGAACCACGGGGGATTCAACCGCAGTGGCTCTCGCATGATGGGTACATCTCCTCTTCTGGGAACTGATTTTACTACTTCTTGAGTGGTGACAAGGAGAGAAATCTAGTGGAAGATCCTTGCAGATAGGAGTTGAGAAGTGGGTCTTGGAGGAAACTGAGGATGAAGGGTGGATAAAGTTGAGAAACAGAGCTGAAGCCATTGACTGTGCAAAACTACTCTGCTAGCGGTTGAACCTTCTTCCTGAAGGCAAGAAGCAAAAGTTCGGACTCTTTCTTTTTCCTTTTCCTCTCTTTTTCCTTGGTGGTTGTGGAAGATATATAGCCAATCGAAGCTAAATCATGAAGATACTAAAACGCCGTGTGGCAAATTCATGTTAGCCCCACTGCCCGCTCATTTCTCTTAACAGCCACTAAAAGAGAGAGAGAGAGGGGAAACAAAAATCTATGGAACAGATGTTGACGGGCCGCTTGCTTGTGTGGTAGTGGTTGACGTCTCGTTAAAACGATCCAATTATCCCTCAGTTCAAAACCGCAGCACACGACAGAATGGAAAATAGTGTGGTGGGGACGAAGGGATTGGAGATATCGTTTAGTTTTCTTTTGGCAGCTTAAGAACTTGATTTTTCGCTTGCAAGTGCTTGATGATGATTGCGTCTTCCCTCTGGTGGTCAACTCCAGAAATATCAAATGTGAATCGATTGGTTATTCTCCCACCAGGAAAAAAGAAGAAGAAACGAGTGGGTCTGTACCACCCTCGGATTGACTTGACACTTAACCAACACAATGAAGAAAAGATCTTCAAGGAAAACACAGTATCTTAATTATATGTGTCTGAAACACCCTTCTGGTAAACACCAGTCCACCAAAAAGCTTGATCATTTATCTTTTTATTGCAGGAGAAGAAGCTGTTGTTCGCCGTGGATTTGGATCAAAATAGGAAATGGCCAGCAGAACTTGGTCAAAGGGAGAAGCACTATCATCTTTAGTGCTTAGCGAGAAGGGAGGATTGAGGGACGGTGCCGTGATAGATAAATAAATAAAATTTTGACCTTGTGCGTCGACATGATCATTACCTCCCTGCCTTTTCATTTTAATTTCAGGTGGAAGGAAAAATAATGCCACCACACGTGTCACCAATCGGGACGTCCCATCTCCTTCTTCAGGCGTACGTGGCAACTCCATGGTCTCAAAGGCTTCAGTGGTCCGGCGGGACGAAGACCAAGCACCAAGGTTTTCTTTTGGCTGGCCGACAAAAGAAAAATAAATAATTTTCTTTTGGACATCGGACAAGATTGGCTTACTTTTTCTTTATTTTTTGCCACGCCTCGATTGGTGATTGGTTAGAAGCCCGGATATCGAGATCTTGACCGTGGATAATTATCTTTTTCTCCTATTTGTACGAGCAATTGGTTGGTGAATTAATCAAATCATTCTTTTTCGTTCCGTCAAATATGAAAGGAATAACTTGAAAAAATCAGATATCAAGAGAGGATGGAAAGTTAAAAAGGGGATGATTTCACTTACCGGCACTGAAATTTTAGTGGGCTTTAGAATTGAGTCACAAAAACTTTTAGTTTCAATCATTCGATGTGCTAAACTTTCGTATTTTTGTAATTAATGTTACTTTAGTCGGAATATAGCCATCGATCCAGCAAAATTGCTAATAAGGTAAATAATGATAGGTTTTCTAGATGTCGTTAGGGTTTTGCCAGAAAATTAGCTCAAATTTCAGTCAAAGGACATTAATTATAAGGGGGGGAAATGAAAATTTAATGCCACCGGCTTAACAAAATTGAAGTTCAAATAAATGGATTATTTTAGCGATTATAATTGGAATGAAAAGTATAGCAGAGAACAAATAAGGTTCATTACGAACTAATAACATTCAACCTTATGATCTTTTATTAGAAATAACTTAATAAAGAAAACAAAAGTTTACAACTGACAAATATTTTTTACTGATCAATGGACTCACTTTACTCTACATGAACGTGATATGGCACAATATATATGAAGTCACCGAAATAACTACACTTTATCACCGAAGAAATATTGCTTTCCTTTTCGAGAAGTTAATAATTTACTAGAAAAGAGGTCCATTTTACTTCCGATGAATAAGGTACACTACAAATAAATTGTTGACCTGCTCCCTGAAGTAGATACTTTCACTTCACAGCAAGTTCACCTAACCATAAGAAGAACCCCAACAACTACGTGGATCTCTTGAATCTAAATCACCCCCCCAACCCCAATCCGAGACTCCTTATCGCCTCTCCTGTATGTATTGTTTGGCCAATTTAGGCGATAGTTCGTCAAACAAACAAAATCCAAGAGTTTGATTTGTCTTTGGATAGGACTACTTGAGTGTGAGAATGTGACATTTGTTATATAAGAAATAAGGATGATCAGACATAATGAATCCAAATGGTAATTATATTCAAAGTCACTATTTTGTAATATCACAACGTAAGAATGGGCCTTATTATGGCTAGTATTTGTGTTTTTCTAACATCATAGATATAGTTCAGCGAAAAAATGTTATAAACACGTCTATCCAGTTGGAAAAAATATATCTTTAAAAAAAACTATTTCTTCTTATGGAAATCGCAGCAATTAAGCAGTTATTAGTTATGTAATAGCAAACTGTCCTTTCTATGGAGTCTTCTCATTCGCTCCATAACTTATTTCTAATTGTATCATTTTTCCACCATGTTAAGGGAAAATCTCACTTCTTTGGCTTTGTCTCCGGATTGGAAAAACTCCCGCTTCATTTTAAAGATGACAAAACATTATGTGCGAATACCAAACAAGATATCCTTTGTATAGTTCATATACATATCATATTAAGACGTTTGTTTTAATGAAGAACTTCTTCAATAAGCAAATAACGAACAATGCTACAATTTAAAAAACAATGGATGAGCGGTTTCAAGTTCCACTTGAAATCTATTCATCAAAATAGGTTCCGTAATTTTTGGAATTTAAAACCTACCTCACATATCGAGAAACCTGGAATCTACCATATCATAGGTTACAGGGTTGGTTCCAAGTCCACCTAGGTTCTACCCAAACCACAATTGAACGATTGTAGCAAATCATCACCTCTAATAAATCATTTGTTATAATGTACTGATCACAACTCATATTTACACACACAAAGATTAAAAAATATTAACAAAGTAAAAGTCTTGTCATGGATATAGCCGAAAATGGAAGCTCGAACTAGTAATTTCATATTACACACTCATCATTTGACGTCATGAAATGCTGCAAGATCACGCAAAGATATAAAACAAGAAAAACACAAATACCTAGAACTTGGAACCCACCTTGCATATTTATAACCTAGAACCAGACCGGGTTCTCAAGTTCTTAGTTCTACCCTAGAACCATTCTCACTCCTAAAAAGAACATTTGGATTTTGGTGAATAGGCATGGGCCTTGGTGTGACACCCCAAAATTTTATGTGCAGCACATTTCATTTCTAATTATATATCATAATTATAATTACGCATGTAGAAACAAAATAAGATTTCATAACATCCCTTACAAGAAAATCGCATGAGGTCAATAATATATAGACTCTTCTTTATACAAATAACAATAGTAATTATCACAACAAAATATGTAGTCTTGGAAAAGGTCGGGATCAACTAACACCACTGCACTCATGTTAACCAAATTACCATCCGACAAAAGGATTAATGGCATCCAACATCAACTCGTCCCCTCCATCACCATGTCCAGGAGAACCATCCTACAAATCTGGGAAAAAAAAAGGGATGAGCTTAAGCCTGGCAAGTAAAATCTCTAAATCTAAAGGAGTTCACATTCGCATCCACCCTGACATAACCACTACAAACATTTAGAGCAACATAGTCAATGCATGAGCACACAACCTTACCTTCTTTGCAGGCGTGTCACGCCCCAAACTTCGAGCACGCGCACATCCCTCGATGGTCAATAAAATTTGCGATGTCCCAGGACGCGTCACCGATCCATTCATTTTATTGCACATGCGGAAGCGTATAATGCATTTATTTCTGATTTTAAAAGATCATTGACGATTTCTAAGTGCCCCTAAACTTTTCATACATGAACATTTTTGGATATTTGGGGTGCGCAATAAAAGAAATGACAAAGTGCAAATATTACTGATGAGCAATTCATGATGCTTCATGTTAATTTGCAATATGGTGATATTAGTTATAATTAGTTAACTAATCACTGGCAACAACGAAGGGAGAGGAAGAGCTGGGACGATAGGATGGTTTTGTCTGTGGCCCGTCACTTCCAAAACTCAGTGGGCACTTCAGGCCCAGCCACCCTCTCTAGAAAACTAGACCGAGTGACTCTGCGAGCATATGTACTTTTGCAATGAAATATTTGGGTTTTCGATGCTTCCATCTCGAAGTTGAAGTTTGATGTATTTTATTCTACTGAGTATCTCGACTTTTTATATTGCGCTTAATTTGAGGCCTTCAATGAATTCCAAGAGAGAGTAGCCACACCTTGCACCACCACCATGGTCACCACTTTTAACCACTCACAACGAGGACAAATTAAGTCAGTGAGCTCCATATTCCCTTGAATCTGCATATGTCCTTGTTAAGGATAATGATAGCCTCCAAGATCTCGCCGTACTTTTCAAATTGCTCTCGCATCCCATGCCAGCCCACCAACGATTACTAAATCTATCATGGGCCCTCAGGCTTGTCATGCTCCCAAACACTATGATCACATGCAACCCAAATCCCATGGCCTCCGCGTGAAGGACACATGACCCATATTTGTCACATGACCGCATCTTATATACGTTAAAGGCTTAAACTTAACTATTTCATCAGGGCTTTATGGTCGTACCCATGAGTTATCAAAAGTGGAAAAAAAAAATCCTTAGCAAACAAAGCCATTTTAACTATTTTTGATGTAGTTATTGGATAAGCTAGACATAGTAGGCCAACAGGCATATGCCACGCGAATTTTGCCCACCACCCCCCCCACGGCGGGCGAAGGAAAGCGGTCCAGTCCCCAAATAATTGGATGGGCTAGGCCTTTCATCTTAAATGGCCCGGCCCATCATCTAAGATATGGGAAAGTGAAAGCTATGAAATTTTAATGTCAAGCGCAAATTTCAACCAATCTCCAAATGCCATAATGCAATGAGGAAAGGGGAAATTCTTTCTTTTTAATCTTCCAATATAAGATTAATACTTAAAAGTATAACTTATTACTTATTCTAATTATAAAGAAAAATCATTCAATTGAAAAGATGATTCATGTTCCAAAGAACACTATAAGCATGCCAAAACGAAAAGAGACTAAATATATAATTACAAGACCAAAGAGCAATTGAATTTTGGACTTTTGTCCAATAGGGTTTATTTAACTTCAAAGCAATTGACAATTAGGAGTTTGTTTGTTTGTTTAAAGAAAAATTGTTTTTGGTAAAAAAATTTCCGATTTTTCAGTTTTTTGATGATGAAAAACAAATCAACCTATAAAAAAAAATCCATGGACTAAAGCAACAACAGGCAAGAATTCATTTTTCCTAAACCAACAAACGAATAAAAATTAACCATATTCCTTGAAAATGATGACAGAAAATATATATATATATATATATATATATATATTGTGTTTTAAAATTTTTCAATTAAACAAATGCACCCTCAATTTTATATAAGAAATTGAATATATTTACAGCGGAGAATCAGCTTAAGATGCATGACATAAAACAAGACTGATTGAAAGAAGTGATATAAAATTGGAATGAAATTGGTGCAACTTCTTTGCTAAGTAATTTTTCCGGTGGATAATGATGAAATACCAATTTACTCGGAAACCCAAATCAACAGATAATAAGTGAGGACATGTTAAAGAGGAAATAAGAATTGGATATAAACTATGTACTTAATGAAAATAGCCAAATCATATGCAATATGCATACAAGTGGTTGATTTGAATGTTTGATACTAAGAGGATTTTGAAGATTTATTGTATCAAAAACATGTACTGTAATATGAGATTGAGTGATTAATAGTATTTAGCAATCATTTCATATGCCTCATTTAACCAACTCTTGGAAATAATTACGTATTATTTTTTTTCTATTATTGAATCATCATATCATACCCTTAAAATTCCATTTATTTATAAGAAAAAAACTGTACACTTTCTCTATTGGTAGCTAAGATAAATTCATCTCTTGCTATTATCATTCGTGATTTGCACGAGCAAGAGCCCAAAACGAAGATGGAACTTTTCACGTTAAGCAAAATCAGTAATTTAGATTAAAAAGTCTCTGTCGTTAACTAAAATTATTTTTTGGAAAATGACAGCAAATATTACCAATATCGCACCGATAATTGGCGTGTCTTGTGCAACAAAAGAACGTCAAGCACACCATTCAAGTTTTCCAAATTAAATAAAGTCTTAGGTACTATAATGCCCTAGAGTAAATCGATCAATAGATAAATCGAATTATGCCAGGGCTAACGAAAGTTGTTTCATACCTTCCATAATTTTTTATTGAAAATATGATTCCCTGGATATCTTGTTCTTTTTAGGGTTCGAACCATACAAAACTTTGCCTCCCAAAAGGTCGTTGTCTTTCAAAATACTATATTCAACTCTGTTGAAAGGAAATAGATAATATAAATTATGATAAGAAAATATTTGAAGATGGAACCTTGACTTGCGAATTCACACATAAATTAAGTCATATATGGACTTCCCCCATGTGCATTGCACAATCGGTCCAACACGAGTTCTCATTTAAAATTCCCTTTGTGGAGAGGAAACAGCCCCACATTTTTAATAATGGTAATTGGACCTACTGGGTCAGAGTTATACGGCAGGAGGTTTTATAGAAACAAAAATGAAAATGATTAACAAAAATTGCGCCGAAACGTGTGCCCCTAATGTGAAAAATGAGAAAATATGTTACTATAGCTGACAAATTTTCAATTACATTCAAGCCCATTTCCCATCATATCATCCTACCGAACCTTTTCGTTTCACATTCATCCACACTGGATGACAACAAAATGAAGGTAAGGATGTATTTATTTTACGGAAAATTTAGATCACTTGTATTATTTACAAAATAAATGAAAAAATATGTTTATCATCCAAGAAGATATTTAAACATAAATTATTATTGATAATAAACACATTTTTCATTGACTAATTTTTAAGTGATATAAGCAATCATTTTACGAAGAATGTTTTTTAAAATCTTGAATTTTTTGTGAAACAAACGCATTCTTAGAATCAAGTCAATCTACCGCACCTCTTAATTTGCTCATCTCTTTCGTTCAAGACCCAACTCATAATTCACCATTTAGGAGTCAAAACAATGATTTTCATAAGGTTAATTCCCAAAAAAAGGCACCAATTTTAGGTCGATGAACAAATCTGGCCCAAACTTTTTTTTGTCACGTAAAAAAGCACCAATTTTAAATCGAGTGACAAATATAGCCCAAACTTTTTTTTTTGTTACGTAAAAAAGCACCAACTTTAGGGCAAGTGACAATTCTGGCCCAATTTTTTTTTTTTTGTTTCAAAAAAAAAATCACCAACTTTCACTTAAATCCTAAATCTGGCCCCCCTTAACTTAGATTCATTGATTGTCCTTAGTGCACTTACTAGCTAACACCATCCATTTTTTTCTTGTTTGAGCCATAGCTTGAAGAATATCGGTGAAACTGTGTCGTCTCCTATACTTCACTAACAAGTAAAAAAATCTCCAGATTGAATTTCTCTAGCTAGAATTTATTGTTTTGTCGTAATATGAAGCTGTAGATCACCGCCCATCAAGAGAAACCATAGATGAGATCCATCAACCTCACAGCTAGAACCTTTTCTCCTGAAATAAGGTTAACTTCAAATAGAAAGTTAATGGTAGGGGTTAGATTTTGGATAGGAGTGAAAGTTTATGATTTTTTATGAGACAAAAAAAAAAAATTGATCATTTAATCTAAAGTTGGTGCTTTTTTACAAGAGAAAAAAAAAGTTCGGGCCAGATTTGTCCATCAACTTAAAGTTTATGCTTTTTCATGAGACAAAAAAAAAATGGCCAGATTTGTCTATTGACCTAAAGTTGATGCTTTTTTTTATGGAATTAGCCGGATTTTCATATATGCCAATCCGGTGGATCTACGTCCACTCCATTATTTTATCACCCCTTTATACCAGCTGATCTGTACAAAACTTGTTTATAGCTAAAATTAGGCAGCTCATGATTAACTAATTTGGATTATGTTGAGGGAAATGATAGACGGTATCAAAAATCTAATGTGCATACAGTTAGATTCCAAGAAATTGTTAACCAATCTCAGATAAGAAGAGTGTCAATCATCAGCTGCTCCAACGATTGAGTGAGCCAATCATTGATCCAATTTATGTCGGTAACCAGCACCTAACGTTCTTTCCTTTGTGAATACAGCCCTACCCAGCCTAGGGCAAAGCACGAATTTAAAACACCTCGTGTTAGGTTGAGGCAGCACAATACTTAAGCATACCGATCGAGACACGAGTTTTGTGAGATCAGAAACATGTCTAACGTTGAACAGCTCGATCTCGACTCTAAAGTCATTGAGAGCAATCATACTACTCCTTCCGCTGTCACCATCATGCAAAACCCATCTATCGGCTCAACTTGTTGAGTAATGGCCCATCTATTTAAAACGTCCCGTGTTTGTTTGAGGCAACCCAAGACTTAAGCATACCAATCCAAACATGAGCTATGTGAGATCAGAGATATGTCTAAAGTTGATCGGCTCAATCTCGACTTTGATGTCATTGAGAGCAATTGTACCAGTCCAATCGCCGTCACTCGCCGTCACTATATATCACTGGTTAGAGGTCATGCAAAACCCATCTATCGACTCAACTTGTCCTAATGTGAGTAATGGCCTATCTATTTATGTTTAGACCACTAAGTAACCACACTGAAAGTTACTCTCTAATGAGCTTACGTTGAGGGAAAAATTATCAAAAAAATTATAAACTGATTATATACATACCAATATAGTTTTAAACGTTTCAATTTCGCTAATTTGTCATTTCAGTTATGTTTTGATAGAAAATTGCTGACGTGAATGCTAGTCATTTCACGTGGCACAACCAGCATTAACATGAATAATTTTTTAATCTTTTAAAAGTTTCTCTTTTCAAAAAAAAAAAAAAAAGGAAAAAATTCAGAAAAAAAAAATGAAAAATGTCTCTGTTGGCGCCAATCATATTGCGTAGGATGACTAGCATTCACATGAGTTATTTTAGACAAAATTGACCATACATATTATATGACCAATCGTCAAAATGTTTGGGACTAAATTGACCAAATTAAAAAGGTTTAAACTACATTGGTATCGATATAATGGGTTTAGAACTTTTTTAGTAATTATCCTAACGTTACGAAATAACATTGAGTAGGAACAAAACTTGAAATATCAGCTGAGGTAAACAAAATTGTTCTACCAACTCGGTCCTCTAAATGAAAGAAAATAACGTTGAAAAGAGATAAATGAAAGTATTTACAAACAAGACGAGTAATATTTAATTTTTCTAGCACTCTTGCTCATGCTTAATTTGGTCTTTTTTTTTATTAGTACTAAGCATGGACATTAATTAGGAAGGCAAATGAGTCTCCCATATGAGATTTTAGTTGTTCACCGACCTAGTATCAAAGTTGGCTCGGAAACGATATGCCTCAATATCGCACCAAGACTAAGAAGGACCAATCCATCATGATCCCACATTCGTTCAAGGCTGACAAAACCCATTTTCGGAGCTCGGGGCGTGAACTAAAACATGCACTTGTGAAAGCGGTTGGAAATAGTTTTGTAAGGAAATAGCAAATTTTCAAAAAAAACGTTTTCAAATCGATTTGAGTCAAAGCATGACCGAAGCATATCAAACAAGTACACAAATCAGATTTCTTTCAAACCAATTTAAGCCAAAGCATGAGCCAAGCTCAACAAACAAGAACCGAACTCAATCAATGAACAAAGTCTAAACCAATCCAAGCAAACACAACCCAACCTCAAGCAACAACAAGCCAATCAACTTCAATCAAGGACTTGTCATACGCTCGAAATAGCGTAACACAACGTCCTAGCCAAATATTAGTAAGTTTTACTTACTACTCAAGGCTCACGACTTAAGCCGTTACGATTGAATGCCGACCTAAAACCGAACATGACTCGGAATTGATACGCCTCAATATCGAACCAAAACCAAGTAAGGCCTAGTCCGTTACATTTCAACGCATGTCCAAGACCAACAAGATCCATTTTCATAGTTCAGAACATACTTTGGCTCATGGGCATAAGCATCGTCATAAAATAAATCGACAACATGCAAACAATCATAACATTATTAAAAAAGTTCAAGCAACAACAAGCCAATCAACTTCAATTAAACACTCGTCGCACGCTTGGATTAGCGTAACACAACGCTCTAGCCAAATATTAGTAAGTTCAATTATTCTAAAAGTTTAATTAGTTAAATGAGTGTGTAATTTAATATTTAATAATTCTATGCTCGTATGCTTGAGTGCATATCCTATAATTCTTTTTTCTTGTTAGGAGTTCCATTTTTCTAAGTCGATGTTTTGAATATCCATCAGTTGAATTTTTCAGTCCCGAGCGATTCGCCAAACACCCTTTTTCTAGAGAGCGAATCTCGCCATGCGTGGATGGTTAGCATCCATTTATCTTGCATTGTGTACTTTTTGTCTTTTTGCATGAGCACCATTATTGCCAAAGACAGCGAAATGTCGTTTCGCATGTGACGTTTCTTGTCTCCTTACGGAAGGAGGATGGGAAGCAACGGTCCCGATCGGAGCAAATCTAAGTACGCACCTCGAATTGTCACTTCCCAAAAATAGGGCAAGCAAGAGTTAGATAAAAAGATTAAAAGAAAAAACTACAGTTGTACCATGAGAAAGAAGACCGACCCAAAAGAAAAAATACCATGAGTAAGAAGATATATAAATGCACGTTTTTTGGTTAGTGTCGAATAAACCCGTGCTGGTCTTTGTTTACTCCAACGGCTATCCCTGGAGACGTCCGAGTTGAGTACATAAGGAGGATTCGAATTCAGCATCCGAAGTTGGGATTGAAGCGTTCGCAGTTAGTGGATTTACATAGTATAAAGAGACTAAGTTGGAAAGATCGTTCCCAAATTCTAAATGCGGGTTTCTGTTAAAAAAAGAAGGGAAATCACCAAAAACGCGCATTAGTTTATATCCAATGACCATCACATTATATTATCTTTTTGCAAATATCATTCACATATCTCTAAGTAATATCTCATGTCGAAAATATCAAGTTACTCCCCATTTTGGCATCTTGCTTAGGGTTTGGATAGTTAGGTTTTAAGTTGGTTTCAAGTGTTTTGGGTAGGTGTGTGAATTTAGATTTGAGGATGGGCATTTTGGAAAGAAAATGTCATTTTAATAAATGGGAACACACTGATAATTGATGATAAAGTGCAAAATGGTCTCTAAAGATTAAATTTGAGTTTGTGCTTAGTATCTTCTATAATAAAGGTATTTTACTGATCATTTAGAGGTGAGGTTTTTTTCTTTTTTTTATTATTAGTTTTCCTAACTAAAATCTAACATGTGTTAACTTCTTAGGACTATCGAATTCGGTTGGGACGTTAGGGAACTTTCAAGATAAGGAACCAGCAATGAACCGTAAGAAATATATGTTTATGCACAACACGAAAGCTGTTGCAAATGTGATAATCTTGGAGCATTTGTGCCATTTTTTTTTTTTTTTTTGCCACTTTGGTTGGTAGGCAACATTAGAGCTTTTTCTCTCCCGCAAAACCACTAATTTATACTTAAGCCTTTTTAAAAATTTGACTCAATAACATCATTCAAAAAATTTTTCCTATATTAGTTAGCAAACAAAAGCTTTTCTCTTACATGCATTTAGAGATGGTACGTCAGATAGCAAACAAAAGCCTTTTGAGAAAATGCCGAAGTGTTTGGCAAGTATTTTAAAATAGTTTTCCACAAGTATTGAGCATTGGAAATGTTGAAAGCCCAAAACTAATCCTACCCAACATTTGGAAATTGCATTTACATAATACTAAAATTAGGATTAAAATATTTTTTTTTCTTTCAAAAATTATCCTCACTAATTCTTTAATTTTTCGATTTTGCCCCTTCTACAACTGTTCATCTTCTTTGTCAAATTCTTTAGTTTGGCCAGCAAGGAATTGGCGAAGGGCTGGTGAGGAAAAATGAGGCCAAATTTGGCCAATGACAAGCTAGTGACTGGCCGATGAGGGACCCGGGTGACCCTCGTCCAAGGACCTAAGCAACGGTTGCCCGAGGTTGCAAGACCTTGGTGGTGGTCACCTAGGTCATGCAATCGCAATCTTAGCCAATGATCACTAATGCCAAATCTAGCTGACTTGAGGCCTAAGCCCTTTGCCAACTCCGGCGAAGGGTTTTGAGTTTCTTTATGAAAAAAATATAAAAAATCGTAGCCAAAACTCATTGTAAGTTTTTTTTTTTTATCAAACATTAATTGAACTTAAAGTTGTTTCGCAAAAAAGATTTTATCAAACACAATTTACATTTTCCTAAAAAATTTTGGCTTTCAATATTTACATTATACCCAAAGTCTGTCCCCAAAGTTGAACCGAAGCGAGCGTGCACCTCTAAAAATCATATATTTGGATGTTATGTATTTTTATGTTAAGAAACTCTCCATGTGCCATTTTGACTGTGTTTTGCTATATATGATGTTTGTCAAAACGTTGTAGGCCCCACAACGACAAAATAACCAGATGTTCGTGACCGTACACCTGTCCCCCTCCATCTTCTTCATTCACGGCTGTCTTCTGGCGCCAAACCTACGAAACTTGACTTCTTTTTTTTTTTTTTTTTTTGGTCAGTTACGAAACTTGACTTCAAGCAGGAAGATTTCTGCATTATTTTTTTTTTTTTTTTCGGATTTAATTTCTCCTTTTTTTTTGCCTCTCGTTCTACGTAATAATGTAATTCCCCTCAGAATCTCGAACCTCGATTGGACCTCCATATCCTCGTCCCCCACGCGGTCTCCACCACCGTCGCCGTCGCCGCCGCCGTCGCCGTCGCCGTCGATGAAGAGGAGAAACTCACTTCCCTGCCACGACCTGGGCACTCCGAAGGGCTGGACCTCGGAGCGCGTCCCGTCCGGCGCCGCCGCCGCCGCCGCGAGCAGAGCCCACGTTAACCCGGCCTCGTCGCCTTCGTTCTCGCCCTTCAACAGCAACCGGACCTTGCCTTCCAAATGGGAGGACGCCGAGCGGTGGATTTGCAGCCCCGTCTCCGTCAAGAACTCGCACCTCGCCGCCCACCCCGACGGCCACGGCCCCCAGCGGCGGCCCAAGTCGAAGAGCGGGCCGCTGGGCCTGTCCGGGTACTACCCCTGCTACTCCCCGTTCGTCGACGGGTGGAGCGGGCGGAGCTTCGCGGTGGGGTCGCCGTTCTCGACGGGCGTGATGGTGGCCGACGAAGGGGTGATGGGCTGCGTCGGCGTGCCGGCCGAGAAGGGCGGTAGCGATGGCAATGTGGGTCGGTCTGCTAGTGGCCTTGGGTGGTCGGAGATGGTGGGTGAGTTCCAAATTTTGACTTCTTGTTTTCTTTCTCCTTTTTTTGTGGTTGCTGCTGGTGTGATTGATGGTGCACTATAGATGTGTGTGAACAGGGCCTGTGCTTAAGTTTTAGAATTGATTTCTGGGTATGTTGAGGTGTTATGCTTGAGAGACTCTTCTTAAGATGGTTCCTGTGGTTTTTGGAAGATAAGTTTGGCGGCGTGTTGCTCTCTCTCTCTCTCTCTCTCTCTCTCTCTGTGTTGTTTTGATGGAAACTGAGAATTCACTTCTTGGTTTTGCTGGAATTAAACCTTGAATTAGATGGACCTCTGCTTCAGCTTGAAATTCGCATAATGTCAGCTTGATGGTTTAACGATCTGCAGATGAGAAATTCGATTGCGCCGAGGATAACGAAAATGGGGTTTCTCGCGCTGTCTCGCGAAGGGACATGGCAACTCAGATGAGCCCGAATAGTAGCCCCTGCTCGTCTCCCAAAACCAGGCCTTCTAATTGCCAATCGCCTCCATCCCAGAGCTTGCAATCCGAGCAGTTGGAAGTGCGGGACGTGGGAATAGACAAGCGGGCAACCATAATCAGTTGGTCCAGGAAGCACGCCGTGAAATTCTCTAGAAAGGGCGGGCGAGGTGTTGGGGACTCGAATAGATTCAGCGAAGGGGAAGCTCAAGGGTCATCTTGGGACATGGTGGAGGCCACGAAGAACACGTCCTGGTACTATTCTAATTAATGCCAGTGTTACGTATCATGACTTGTTTGCACCATTCAAGCAAATGATGCTATGGGTTGATCTGAACTCCGATGAAGGCACCTGGAAGTAGAATCTGTCATATGGGCAGAGATGTTGCATAAGCTGATATGCATATGAATCTTCTCTTTGGCAGGTTGCAGAGGGATGAAGCAAAGATCACAGCCTGGGAAAATCTACAGAAGGCAAAAGCAGAAGCAGCAATAAAGAAACTAGAGGTCGGTTCTTCACTATATTAACTCAACTGATGGCTCTTCTGATATCCACTTAATGATGTTAAGGGAAATCAAATGAGTATTTCTTCAAATCTTTGCCAACAAAGGAGAATATTTTCTACATATCTGAGGACCTCATTTAAGCGAAAATTGTACACGGCAGACAGGAAGTTAATTTCAGAAATGAAACAGTGGCATGCCTTGTCTAGTCTTTAAATTTCAAGTTTGAATCAGCTTTGTTTACTTTGGCTCTGACAATGCGCTAAGTTACTATAAGCCTATACTCAAACTCCTCAAGTACGATGCAGTCCGATATTCGAATTTTCACAATATTAGTCACAGATATCGATTTTATTTACTTTGCGGATATGTAATTTTGGTTCAGATGAAACTGGAAAAGAAGCGATCCACAGGGATGGACAGGATCTATAACAAACTGAGGACGGCTGAGATTAGGGCTCAAGAAATGAGAAGCTCCGTCTCACAGCGCCATCAGGATTCCAAGGCTTCCCAGAAGAACATAATCTTTCGCAGGCCTTTCCGGGTGAACTCCTTCAGGAATTGCTTGCGCTGCCACGAACTGTAGCTTCAACCGAATCAACTCAAGATGATACCTTGCTCAAGTCCTATCTTATTAAACTTGCACATCCCCGACCAGGTCCGTTTCTTCTTCTTCTGTTCAATTTCTTTTTCCCAAAGCTTTAGGGCATTCCTTTCGCCGAGACTGGCTAGCCATATGTGTTCGCAGATTTTTTTCTCATGTATGTTGTATGATATATGATGTAATACTGTTTGATACATGTAAAGCAACGAGCATCAAAATATCATCACTCGGCATAATGTTACTATTCCGCTTTCTACGATGTTCAGTGACATTGATGTATCGCATGATAGTTCACTGAAGTGATTGTCCAAGTTTTTAAGTCGTGCATTCACATTTCGAACCTAGCAATTCCATTCGACTCTAATATGAGCAAAGTCGACTTGATGTTTGGAATGGATAGAAAACAAGAGCTTGTGATTCGGGTCGTGTCATTCGCAGTTGATTTTAATTTGCTGAAAGAAGTTCAAATAGGTGCTGTATGGATCTTGAAGTTTCCGTCTTGACGATTCCAAAGTTAATTTTAATCGAAACCTAACTCAAATAAGTGATGATCAAATAGGTCGAACAACTGGATTGAGGGAACGTTCGCATAAACAATGCCGGCCGGGCTATGGAAAGAAAGTCTGGACCACCACTTCATTGTATCTTTGTTAAGAAAACGGAGTTGGAACGTGCAATTGTTTACAATTATGGCCTTATGAGATCGAGAATCCTGGATCACGAGTTACACGACATTGTTGACAAACTTTATCCAATGAGGTTTCTCCGTCGAAAGGCAAAAGCCGATGTGAGAATCGAGGAAAAAGGAGGCAACGCGATTCAATAAAGAACGTGCAAAATAGGAAATGATTTGGATAATATATTGCTAGAGGATAAATGAGATCGATATTTTGGGAGCCTTTGCTTTGATTTTGGGGCGATTTGCACTTGTCTCGATAGAGAAGCTCGAATTTTTTTGTTAATTAGCTAGATTATAGCGATTATCTGTTTTTTTAAAACAGGCTTGATGTTACCAACAATCTCTGTACTTTTGTCCGAAAATTAAAATGGTCCCTCTACTCTCTTTTTCCAATTCAAAAGCAATCCTCTTTTTGGAATGTTCGGTTGTCGGTCCTTTCATTATACTACTCTTTTTAATTGCTGATTGTTCTTTACCAACATGTACAACCTGTTTGCTGAGTTGGATATTAGAGTGTCAAGTCTTAAACATATTGTATTTATGCTAATTTAGTCCTAAACCTTTTATTAGTGTCAATCTAGTTTAAACTTTTTGACTTGGTGTCAATTCAATCATAAACCTTTTGATTTTGTGTCAATTCAGTTCTAAACATTTTAATAGTACCAATTTAGTTATCAATTTAATCCTAATATTTTGATTCGGTGCTAATTAAATCCTTCCGACTAATTTTAGTCAAATTTTATTGACATGAATGCCCACTAGCTTACATAACACCGCCAGTGCTGATGTGAACAATTTGTAATAATAATTTTATAATATTTTTATTTTTATTATCTGATATTTTTTTTTTTTTTTTTTCTTTTTTTATTCTCCTTCCTTCCATCCTTTTTCCTTAAACGATGGCTAACCGATAGGAGATGGCTAGCCACCGACCATGGCCCAAGCCAGTTGGCCTCGCTTGGCTAGGGCAAAGCTGAACACAGCCGTCACCTAGGCTAGGGCGATGCTAACCCTCACCTAAGCGAGGGCAACCTCGGCGATGGCTCCCCTCGCCAGCCATCATCTTCACTTGAGCAATGCTCAACAAGGTTGCCTTGGCCTAGGCAAGGGCCAACTTCACTGGATTTGGCGAGGTTCGATATCGTCCAAGCCAAATCCAATGAGGCCAAGCCTCAGCGCTCGCCTTGGCCAAGTGAAGCTAGCCTACTTGGGCCACGGTCAGTGGCTAGCCTAAAATAATAATAATAATAAATAAATCGAAAAACTATTAAAAATTATTAACGTCAATAACGATGGCACCACCTAAGTCGACCGGTGTCCACGTCAACAAAATCCAGCTAAAATTAGCCGAAAAGAACTAAATTAACACCAAGTCAAAAGATTTAAGATAAAATTAACTATAGTTCAAACACTATTAAAAGTTTTAAAATTGAATTGACACCAAGTCAAAGGATTAAGGACTAAATTGACATCATTAAAATATTTGGAATCAAATTGACATAAATGCAATAAGTTTAAAACTTTTTTAACACTTTTCTCGATATTAAAGTATACTTGTCCTAGACTCACATCAGCCAACATAAAAATGAGAGTTTCGTCAAGCTCGGCACCATGGCCACTCTCCGAGCTCACGACCATGGCACCTCGTGCTTCTTCGAGCACGTCCAGCTTACAGCCTTAACCGCAATGAGCAATCATGAGCCAGGTGTCGATGCATTGCGGGTTTTGTATTATTGGGGATGTTAGATTTTGTTGTTTTTATTTGGATTCAGCGGGGTTTAAGAAGTCGATATTCCAACAAGGAAAAAGAAAACCACGCCGGCAAATTCCATCCCCGGATCAATCCGCCAAAAACCGATAACACTTTTTAAAAAGTAGATGGTCATACTTTTCAGCTAAAGATACGGGCGTCACTAGTGAGACATTCACCCTTCTAAAACCAAGCATTTGGAATCAACACCAGAACCTTAGATCAACTAAATACGATGCCTCTTCTCCAGGTCAATTATACTCACTGAAGCGTAGACAAATCCTCTGATGTCAAGCTTAACAAGAATTGAACTTAAAACATCAAAAAAGCAACTTCGGCATGATGCAGTAATGAGAGCTTTTTGCTTGAGCAAGATGATGGAATCTAAGAAATAGGCCCACCGAGTTCCACTTCTATCCCTGTTTCGGACCTAACATGGTCTTCCCACATCAGAAGCCAGTCCAAAGTTAATCTAAAAGAAACTGGGGACCATATATAGATTTTGATCAACATAACCATGAAGGCTCCATTGTAACCTGGACAATTTCCTATTTCTAATACACATTAAAGAACAAAATAATATTCCAATAAGGAGGAAAAGATCGTTGATACTGCCCACCAATGTGCCTAGGCATCATCTTGAACCGTCCATTAACCTAGCTATGCCTCAACGGAGCATCATGACTTCATATGGTCAGCATCGTCGACATTGTTAATCAGGAAATGTGAAACTCACCACGTCCCTAGTATGGCCTATACCTGCTATCAGTTCTCGATGGTCTCACACCACCATATGCATAACCCCATTGCATCTACAGAAAATAGCATCACATACCGATTAGTGGAGTCATACTTCAGAAAACAAGTCATGCAAAAGAGCTGCTCTACTTACATCATCAAAATCCAGGCTTCCATACATCCTGCCATAGGAACGTATTGGACCACCATAGCCTCCAAAGGGTTCGGCAGCACCCATCATTAAACTTCCTCCAGCAGCAGGATCATCAACGGGGGTTGCTGAATCTATTGCTACCTGAAAAACAAGTAGATGAAGAGAGCACTGAACATGAAAAAGGCAGGAAAATGCACTGCGAATAGCATCTACACTAATCTAGTATCCCTTCTAATAAGCAACTAAAACCCTATAAGTGCTCCCTGAGCTATTGACTAAAACCTTAGCATTGACTTTCAGAAGCATCTAGGACTTACAAATCCAGTCTCCTACGACTTTTCAAAGACTATGTTAGCTTAAATTTTACCGTCTACTAGATTACGATGGCATCACAAGTACCACATGCTTTATTCAATAGGTATGGAGAGATGTGATCCAATTACCGTCAAAGAGTTACGTGCTTATCCTGGTTGGTGCACTCATTTCCAATGACAAAGCTCACATGAGGCATGTAACCTAGTCACTTGATTAAACATTCACTCTGAATGGAGTTAACCATGAACAGAATTTGGCCATACTAAGTGTAGAATTATGTGTTAATTTGTTTAAAAACAAATCATGCGATCTACTATAACATTTGTAAAGAATATATGCTCTTGACCCCATACCCATAGACACAAGCAATAAAGTGAGAAATTCTAGGAAAATCATCATTTGATAAAAGGAAACTTATGAGTGGTTTACCTGATGTCCACAAATCTCATGTGTTCTGCGAGAAACGCGATCAGCTACTCCATCTTCCGCAAAAGTTACAAAGCCAAAACCTCTATGTCCTGATCTCCTAGGGTCCTGCATGAGGTAAGCATTCTTAGGGCAATATGGTCTCGACATTGTCATCATTTGCACTTTAAATTCACATCTAGTACCTTGGGAACATAGACATCCAGTATTGCCCCAAATCTACCAAAATACCGCCGAAGATCTTCTGCACTCGCCTCCTGAGGAAGCCTGCCAACAAATATTTTTTTCCCCATTCCTCGAGCATATTCGCCTCCTATTCCATAAAACACCAGTAGACAGTAAGGAAGTGAATCGATACATAAATTAGTCGGTCATGCAGATTTCAGAGGAAGATGTACTCCAGGGTGTTTACTTTCATAACTTGAGCCTGGATGATCATATAAGGTTGGAGCACCGGCAGCCGCATATCTAGTGGCAGCTGATATATAAGCATTATATGCACCATATCCACCCTGTGCCATTCTGCCCATCGGTCCCTGTGCCATTCTGCCTATCGGTCGAAACTCCTCTTCCTGAGAACATAATGAATGTGAGATGTAGCTGGAATGATTACATTTGTTATGCAGATAATACGACTTTCATATCATTTCATCTGAAATCTGCTAAGAAAAGGACTTCCATACAGCAGCAGATATCAGATGCAATTTTACATACCTTTGGGGTTGCACGATCAACGACAACTGTGGACCCTCCAAGCTCATGAGATTCAACCATTAAAGTGTCCACTGAGTCTAACATCAGGAATAAGAGAGATCAATGGTGTCTAATCTAATATATGAGAGAGAGAGAGAGAGAGAGAGAGAGGGGGCAAATTCATCCCATCACAATGCTCCCAAAATTCTTGAACATCCCAATTGATGGGATAACAAAGTGAGCACCCCCATCATCAAAGCTATGCAACTAATAGAAAAGAAAAGACCAATGATTTATATTTCCAGCTAAGCAAACATTTGCTAGTGATTGAATAATTTAGCACTTAGTAATTGTCAGCAATGAAGCACCAATGACGATCAAAGGACAAATATTTATTTCCATAAAACCACCAGTAAATATCAGGTGAACTACTGATACAGATGTTTGATCATATCATCCCACATTACATTTTAAACTAACTATCAAGAAGATCAAACTCTCTCTATTAGATTGTATAAATCAACAATTTGATATCACAACATAGTCAGATATCTTCAGTTGAATTGCTCGCAAGCTGCTTAGCCACAAGTTGAACCTAAAGAAAAATAAAGAACCTACAACAGTCTACGCCATTTGACATTCTCTAAAACTGCATTTACTGAAAATATAAGCTTCCTCCTAAAATCAGCCTCAGCAAATATTCTCATGCATGCAAGATGCAGATTACTTAAGTCATCTCAGGAAGAATGCAGTAGCTCTTTATCTGTCATGCCATGCATTTTCCATTTAAGGCACCATTTCTCTATATCCAAAAGAAGTGGAGAGAACCAGTCAACGAAAAATAAAAGATTCTTCATAAAAAGGACTAACCTGCACTTGCATAAGTAATAAAACCAATTCCACGGTGTGTTTTTGAAGCATAGTCCTGTACATAGCACACGTCAGAATAGGAAGTATACACCTCAAATGAACTCACACATACTTAGCACAGACAATGCAAAGGTAGACACATGCGCAGTATTCAATCTTTTCAGCAGCTTTTGTATATAGACCAAGTCCGTCGCTTCCTTAAAACTAAATGATTGGAATACAATCTATGCACCCTTTTTCTCCTTGAAAGAGAGAGAGAGATCACCTTTGGCATATATAAGTCCGAAATCTCACCATATCTCTCAAAGTGACTGCCAAAACCAAGGATCATGCTCATCAGGACTTGCTATAATTCAACAGTAAACAATCTGTATCTTGTCAACTTGATTAATTACCTCCGGAAGGTTGACTCAGTGACAGACGGTGGGATCCTAGCAACAAATATTCTAGTAACTTTCTTTGGAGGGGCTCTCATCTCCTCCTGTCAAAGAGGAGAAAGGTAAAAAAATTGATAGTATCTATATCCATATATATAAGGACCTGTTTCTTATTTGCACAATAATAACCTTTGGCGTAGCCACTTTCACTTCCAGTGTTCTATTGCCAAGAATATGCTCGCTGGATAATGCACTCTGCAGGAAGAACAAATATTCAGTCCAAAGTAACCAGGAATCTCCATTAATTTTAATGAGGCAGGTAACAAGAAGTAACCTTAGCATCTTCTGCCAATGCAAAAGTCACATATCCAAAACCGCGAGATCGACCAGTTGCGCGCTCCTAAAGATGGAAGAGAAGAATGTCATATGTAGTCAGAATTGAACCAATAAACAGGATACCAAAATCGTCAAACATTCAAACATAATGAAATAATGAAATTGTAATCATTTACAATAATCATAGAGCTAACTTCTACCAAATAATCCTATTAAATAAATGCCCTTACTTCCTTCTCAGAAAAATGTCCTCCTACAAGTATCAACTTCAGTATTCACCCTAACCAAAGCCAAAGGGGGTATAGGAATTCAAAAGTCAAGCTCGCTTTGTACTCCTCTAGCATAATTAGCTAGGAAAATCATACAGAATCCTCTTATCCTAATGCCTGTTCTTTTAGATGCTAGAAAAGGGCCAAGTGCTACCAGGAGTCAGAGGCATCCAGCTGCAGCGTGGCAGCATTGTAGAGAGCAAAAAATAAATAAAGATGGGTTCCTTTGGCAGATTTATAGGGGTAAATCTGATCGACTGTGGGAAGATGCTTGGATCACAGCCAACAGAGATCATGTGCTACATCTTTTAAGGAGGAAGTTGTGGTAAAAAGCCAAAGGTTGGGGAGCTGATTGATAAAGATTGTTTCAGCTAGACCTTGTCTACCAGTCAAGCATATGTGTGTTTTTGGGCGGCGGTGGTGGTTTTTGTTTTTTTTTTTGGGGGGGTGAAATAAGGGAATTTAGAGAGAGAGAGAGAGAGAGAGAGAGATCCCAATCTGTTTGTAAGATAAAGACACAGCAACAGAAATGAATGCACAACAAACATTCAATCTTCTATTAGTTGCTTAAAGAAAGGGCGGAGAAAGGTAAAGATAGAAGGCCATCTATTTCTCATGTAGTAGATGGTAAGTACATGGACTGCAATTTGAAACTTAGACTATCCAGCCACTTTTTTCTTTTACTATCTGACCAAAAACAAGCAAGGTGGGGAAAACCACAGAGAAGCATATCTAATAATAGAGCAGAGCAGTTTTGTAATTAGTACATGCTCTTTTAAACCTCCCATAAGAAATATATGCTAACTTTTATCCAGAGTAATCAAATGAAATACAGCGGCTCCATAAGACCCCATACATAGAGCAAACATCATATAACCCAGCAAAACCTCTTTTAAAATCTTTTTGAGCAAGAGCTACAAAACCAAAACATTTTCTGTGAAATTTGTGTGCAAATGCAGTGGCAACCAATAATTGTTTGTTTAAGAAATAAAGATGTGGCAGTGCTTTCTCTGATTGAGAAGAATCAGGGGAATGCATGAACCTATCGTGTGGTTGGAATGTGTATCTAGCTTGAAAGTCTTGGGTATAAATTCAAATAGAAATATGCGATAACTTTATACAGCTGGTCACATAGAAACTTCAAAGATTAAAAAAAAAAAAAATCCAGGCAAAGTAAAGGCTGGTATGAAGTTGGCAGTAGCAATCCTGTTGCCAACAGTGTTTAACAATCCACCAAAAGTCATGCAGAGATGGCAGAGAACTTCCCTGAATATGGTAGCCAGAGGAAAACTGACACGAAAATGGTTATAGAGAAAGCTAACCAAAGAAGAAGGACAAGATTAACTGTGGAGCAAACCAGGAAGAGAAGACGTTCCTGATGGAGCAATGGGGAAATTGACTAAGAATCAGGCATCGCGATGTTAACTAAAGATGTAAATAGAATTATTGTTGATAGATTCTTGATGAAATTAACACTATTTCAGCAGAACGGACTGACGCTTCTGATATTAGAGAAAGTTTGGCACTGACAAAGGAGAAAAATAGGATGACAATCAGAGAGGTTGATACAGAGGTAATCTATAGCTCTTCAGTGAGGAACACGAAGCCTGGTTGCAAACAAGCAGAACCAACATACAGAATCAGGTTGAGTTTGGATTACTTTAAGGATGCCCAGCTTCATCAAGATCAGTTAGAAAAACAGCCAAACGCATAACTATCTAAAGGAAGAAGGAGGTGTTTCTTGTAATACGGAGTCAATATCGTTATCTCTTCTCCACACAGTTCGTTACTCGACCATTCAAAGCACAATCTTCAATAGTCGGGGGGGTGTTTCATGCAACTTGATCTGGTGGAACACATCCAAACTCAACTGAAACAAAAAATCTACGCAAGTCCACGAGGTCTCCCCCACGGAGCAAAAGAATCATGCCCCGAATTCGAGCGACATCATTCGAATAGATAAACTTTTTCCTTATCTGCTAGCGTCAAGTCATAAACTTCCAGTTTAAGAGAGAGACAGACCGACATTTCTGATACCAAAGTCTCAAGCATTCGCAAAATGGGAGAAAAGAACCAACTCAATCACCCGGAATCGTAAAAAAGATGCAAAAATTTAGAAGCCGCGGAGCCTACCCATCAAAGAATCCTCAACACTCCGATACCCATTCGGTCAAATACGTAAACAGGACGACAAGATAAAACACACACCTTCATGACGATACAATCCTCCAGTTCGCCGAACCTGCTCATGTACTCCCTCAAGCCATCGGAATCGACCTCCCACGGGATACCCAGAACCTGAAATTCCCGAATTCAGACCGAAACAACACGATCAAGATTCCGCAACCCCCAGAAACAAAATCGAACCGAAAAAAACCGACGAAACGAGCCGCCGAGGGTCGACACGCACCACGAGCTTGCGATCCATGAGGAGGAGCGCCGGCGGCGGGGGTGGCGGGGGAAGAGGGCAACGAAACCCACGAAACACTCTTCTCTCTCGCTCGCGCGGGGCCTCACCACACACTCTCTACAACTCCTCCTCTCACACTCGACCGCGCCTGCACACAGAGACAGCACCTCTTGCTCACACACATGCGTCATCATCGAATTCCAAATCAAACTCAAAGAAAGAAGGAGGAGGAGAAATCGATCAGTTACGTTCGGGGTTTATGCTCACCACCGACCTCTGGTTCGTTCGATTTCTCTCTCGAATCACAAACCCTAGAAACTCGCTTCTCTCGTTCTCGCGCGCGCGCGCTCTCGCCCTTTCTTTCGCTCTCCGCTCGCTCGCGACTCAGGCACGGTTGCGTTTGCTTCCCTCTCGCCCCCACCAATGAAGTTCTGAAAATTAGGCGGAGCGGAATTTAGGATTGAAATTTCGATATATTAAAATTGAGTGCTAATCGGGCATCGACCGGCGCCTGTGGCCTAATGGATAAGGCGTCTGACTTCTAATCAGACGATTGTGGGTTCGAGTCCCACCAGGCGTGCCTCGTGCCTCCTTTTTTCATTGATCTAATCTTTTCCCCCGGCCTTTTTCTCTCTGCTTTTGAACTGTTTTTTCATTTCTTTTTGTTTTGAGTTCAATCGTATGGATGACGTTACGCTAGTAATCATATGTATGACGTTGTGATTGGTGGATAGACTAGGTCCCCACCCAATCTGACAAGATGGGGAATGATCACTAAGGCGATGGGGCTTTGATAAGTTGGAACTCCCGATGGGCCTCTTAGGATGGTGGAGAGGATCTAAAATGATTCAAACTACGCATGGATGGATGGAGGGAGTATTGTTGGGCAATACAAGATTACATCAACTACATCAATGAGAATGTTATTGCTTTTAAGTAGGAGAAAATATTAGGTGCAGCTCTGATTCCAGTGTAGCATCGTCAGAGTCCATTCACTGGACGACACGTGTCGCTTGGCGGCCACACTAGAAGTAGAACTCGTTTCTTTTCTTTTCAAAAAGAAGCGCTGCAAAATTGGGGTTCTCTCTCCTCCTGCAGGTTTCTTTTCTTTTCAAAAAGAAGCGCTGCAAAACTAGGGTTCTCTCTCCTCCTGTCGGAAGCCATCTTGTCTTGTTCCACTGCTCAGTCAATAAATTGACCGAACTCTCACCAAATATTTCCTTCACACAATTTCTTCTCTCCTTCCCATAGCAAATTTGAATGCCATAAGGAAACTCTCTTCCTCTCTCCATTGAGAAATTGTTCTAGTGTCACTCCATTATCACTCTGCTCTTTACTTTTCCAGCTAATCTTCCTCAACAAAAAAGCTGCTGAGATTTGCCACTAGGCTAGTCTTGTAAAGCGATTAAAGAAGGCCGACAGTACTACCAAGGTATACGTAGCATTTTTGATGTATATCGATATTATAAAACCCTGCTCTAAGAGGAAAAAGAATATCATCATCATGCTTGATTGGTTAAAAAAAAATATCCGATGAAACTGCACCTTTATCTCCTCCATTGTCTACATCTTCCTGAGCTTCCTCTGGCCATTGCTTGCAACAAGAATATTGTTAAGTTTAATTTTATTTCAACTTGAATTGAATTATTTAGCTACGATTTTTTGCATTCGAAAATTGGGTTTGAGGTCGATTTGGTGGTTTGCTGCCCGTCTCCATTTGCTTTATCCAGCATACATACAGGAATTTGATAGTCTCATATACTCTTTCACCATCAATCTGTGTGAAATTTACTTGTCAATACCATACATTGATTTCTGCACAAAAGATATGTGAAGTGAATTATTGGACGCATTGTTTAAGTCATTTTGGGTAGAGTAGCTAACCGGGCTGCTTTCCTCATAAATTTTAGGTACGTTACTTGGGTTCACTTCGCTCTCTCCTTGTGCGTGTGTGGTCCTACTTTTTCCTATTAAGATTTGGATAATGCGTTAATCTTTTTATCGTGAATTCTAAAAGGTTGATGTTAGTTCAACATAAAGAGGAAGAAGAATATCATTACCTTGCTTGATTGATTAAAAAAAAAATTTGGGTGTGATGAAACTGTACCTTTTCTGGCTGACCTTATCTCCTACATTGTTTATTAAGCTATTGCAATTTTTAGTCACGTGAAGTGATCTTTGCAGTTTAAGTGACTTATAGCGTTGTGTGAGGCTCACATAGATGAAACGCAATATGAATGATTTCATATTAACAATCGGACAAGAAATGAAATGGTTATATTGCAGGTATATCATGTCGTCATCCAATATGAATAAGGGTAAGGGTACTTCGAGCAGACTCACCTTTCAAAATAAAATGTGTGATTATGGCAAGCATGCTGCCGTGAGAATTTCGGAATCTACAAGCAACAAAGACAAGTTCTACTACAATTAAGGATAAAAAATGTGAATTCTTTGCCTAGTGTCACCCTACAAATGACGTGCCTTCTATCACGAAGGCTTCACTCGCAAAACTTGAAGATGACATGAAAGACATTAAGCATTTGCTGGAGAAGCTAAATGCCTCACTACTTTTTTTTTGTTTTTGTTTATTATTTGTTATTTTATTAGCACTACTTATCGAGAGAAAATAGGTGGTTGAAATTGTAATTTTGCTAGCTTAGGTAATTTTATTTGCCTTTAGACATATGAACGCACGCCTATTTTGTAGCCCAATTGATTTGGGCTAGGAAGTTTTTATGTAGTTTTTTGGTGGCATTCTAATTTTCTTTCTCTTTAAGAATGAAGATGATTGCACCTGGAAGGGGGGGAGAGCATGGCAACTTGTATCGTGCTTTAATGACCTTTAGATGGGCTCGATTTGTGACTATGTCCAACTTGTACTTTTCTTGTTATTAATTCTGCCAAAGGCTAACTAGATATTTCTGGCGAGTTGTGTCGCTGTGGTAGTAATTTTAATGGCGATGAAGCCATATATATTCCATGGCAGCTATGGCAATCCCAAGAACTTTCTTGTGGTGTCTTATAGAATGGATGAACTTTCTCTTTCGTAGGAAGTTCTATAAATCCCAATGAAAGAACCTACTCGGAAGAGATGATACAAACAAGAATTTCCACCATTGATGTAATGAAATCCATAGCTCATGGACAAAAGATCCCACTTTTCTTTGCTATTGGTCTTCCTCGTAACGAAAAAGTTGCTGAGATTTGCCACCAGGCTGGTCTTGTAAAGCGATTGGAGAAGGCTAACGGTACTACCAAGGTATACGTAGCATTTTTGTTGTATACCGATGTTATAAAACCCTGCTCTACGAGTTTTATTGCCTCGATAATTTAATGATGTATCATTAGTTTCACAGAATTTTCCTACGATTTTGAAGTGAAGGTTTAGAATTCACATAAAATGTTATTTATCCTTTGACTGACTAGCTCCACTATTATCTGCTAGACTTCTCAATTGCTAAATGCACTCTTTGTGAAGATTTCCAATGTTATTGTATTTGTTGCATTTCTTCGAGAATCCAAATGCTCTAAGTTTTTGTCTTGCTCTAATATTCCTAGCACTCTCTTTCAATATCATTTCTAAAGATGTGCTGCAAATTTATGTAGAATGATGAAGAGGACAATTTTGCTATCATATTTGCGGCCATGGGAGTGAACAGGGAAACTGCACAATTTTTCAAACGTGACTTTGAGGAAGGTCAATGGAGAGAGTGACCATTTTCCTTAATTTGGCAATTCCTAATGAGCTTATATTTAATTGTCTAGCAGAATTTGACAATGAAGACAGAATATGGAATTTATGCCTGGTTTAGTATGTTGATGTGTATACTTTGCTTTGAGCAGAATAAATGGAGTTCATTAACTTCAAGTTTCCCTAATAACTTTGTTTTGTGTTGTCTTTGTCTTGGATGTAGTACTCTTGATTATATCACCCCGAATAATCAAAATCTAGTGAATGGCTTGGATCATAACAAGGTAAGGTAGATGTGATGTTATTCTCTGCTTTGTCTGACTTTGATGTAATATTTTTGGCATAAATTGCGCCATCCTATTCATGCATGATAACTTTTTTTGCCCTAAATCACCAAAGAAACTTAATTTGACTAAGACCAAAAGGTTTCAGCAAGGTATGTTTTAGCCGTGACGTAGATGCTTTTGAAAATTTTCTCTTTCGCATGTTAGTAACTCGAATAGATTTCTATTGAGCTGGTTTGATCATTCAACGATGTCACTCCTTAGATGGACGTTTTTTTTTTTTTTTGAACAAATGGATAGGGTATATAGCTAGATAAATCAACCATGTCACTACAGCCGTGACTCCACAAACTAATTTAAAGAAGTTGAATGATTGTCACCAATAATCAATTCATTGTAAAACATGACTAGTCTTGATGCTATTCACTGGTGCTCTGTGATCTTTTGTTGGCTTGCCTGAACCAACCCCAATTTTGAGGAGCAACTTATGATGGCTCACTAGCTTCTCCAGCCAAATAAGACGAGAGATTGCAAACAAGGTGAAGGATTTATCCAAGGAATTAGAGGTATAGTCCTTGATGAAACAAAGAAATGCATTATCACAGTTTTTTATGCATTCAGTTTCCACTCTCGTGTTGTATCCTCTTTTTGCAGTCACGGGAAAACCACTAAAAGGTTTGTGTTAACGAGAAGCTGATTGGCATGGAGGGTTGCAATGATGTTATCGTCTCCTCCCTCTTCAAATAGTTAGAATAAGATACTTGATGTGGAGTTGGAGGAACTTTATATGCTTTATAGATATCGAAGCTAGAGCCACATTGTGGGCTAAGTATTTGAAGATTGTAGTCATTTTTCTTTTCTTTTAAGCTGGATTATCAAGCAATTGGTTCTGCGGTCACAGAACCTGACTGTGGGAACTGCATTTTGACTTCATTTGTACCTTGAAATGGCTTGGTGGATTAAATGTGGTATCCAATGTTATATTTATTGATGCCAGTCCATCGTGAAGAAGTCGGGCAAATAAAGAGATGCGCTTCTCCCCAATTGCAATTTACGTCTACCCAAAGGAACAATGCTTTCTTTATGAGAATAAAGATAATCTGATAGCAACATATCTAATAGCTGCCCACCTTAAGGTGGTGGTTTTGAGAAACTTGGGAGTCGTTATAGCCTTTGGTAAAGATAATTTCGCTATTTTTGGAATTTTTTGGCTCCTTCGCTTGACATCTTTGATGTTATGGAACCGGTTTTGTTGCACGACTACTTAAGACATGTCATAATGACAAAAAAATTGAAGCACGAGTTGTCGCAAATCAACTAGCATACATAATGCATCACAATACAAAGAAAAAAAGAAACACCTAATCAAATTAGAAAACTTGAAGCTTTATATATTATAAAGCCATTTCTTTCAACGAAGATACATTACATGAGAGAGAAATATACTACATCCCGCTCAGCTTCTCACTTCTATTTGAATATATTTATAGGTGTTGTATTTTGAAGGCAAAAACTCTATTATAGCATATTGAGTAGAGTTTTGCAATGTCACGATAGACTAAGAAATGAAAGAATGGGCGACTTGTTTAAACTTACTTGAATGAAAGATACATGACCAAATTAATTCACTTGAACTATGAAACTTCTACATAAAGGCCACGACCTTTGCTTGGGTATCCATTTATTGATGCAATGCAAATGAAACAAGTGGCGATAGTGAGGCTAAAGTCTGCTCTAATCTCGACAGAATGAGACTATGAAAGAACTGTTGAACTAATTATCCAACATCAAGTTCTGTCATTAAAACGGCTGTTGCATCTTTGGACTCATCTTCATCATTTGCTGATGCAACATGAATGCCTACTATTAGTGCATTGCTACCATTTGGACTTGAAGATGTGCATATACAACTGTCTAGTGTAACCTCATCAAGTCCTCTTGCCTTTTTTACCACCCAAATCGGTGAACAATTAGTAAACACAGAAAAAACAATTAAATGTGATGTTGCCATATTTCTACAACGCTTGAAAAATGTGAGACAACCAGTGGGATCCTTAAGTAATACTACTTGGGGGTAAAAGACATTAAACCTAGTATATTCAAGAAATACATCGCACCCAAGCACACACAAAAGAAGCTCTTGTAGAGTTGGCAAGTGTTCAAGTAATTATATGGTGTCCACCTCTTTGGTTTTCTGCATGAAATGACTATTTCGGCGAATTGATACGCGCTTCTTCAAAATTGTTCAATTCATTCACCCCATAATGTTGAAAAGAGTTTGATAACTCCTGTACAAACGAATAACTATTTTATTTACATTTTACTAAATAAGCTGCTAAAATAAATATGTCTCAAGTAATCTTATGAGACAAAACGTAAGGCAAGTTGTACATGACTCAAAATAGTTCCATGAGATATATTGTGGTACTCCAACATACATATTCAAAAGAAACCATTGACAATATTACAATACTAACAAAAAGATGAAATAACACTAAGATTAAATATGATTTCATATTGAGCACCTGATTAGTAAATGGTGAAAATCTATTCATAATCTCCAGTGACATGACGTATGGTGATTGTATCAATATATAATATATGACTCAATTAGCATAATGTAACTAGATTATCGTAATGATTGAACTTCTACAAATGATGAGTTTTCTATAGTTGTAGAAAGGCACAATCTATCATAACTAAATTAATACACTAAATTATTAAGTACCCGATTAGGGAATGAACAAAATGCACTCATAATCCTCGGTAGCATAATGTATGATGGCTACTATATCTATATAAAAATTGACCAAATCAATTAGATATAAATACAAGTGGAGAACTAAGAGTGATATATATACTTATGAAAATTTAAATTTACCGTTGGACCACTAATGTCGCTAGGATAAAAAGCACGTAGAAACCAATTTGAATTACTAAAAATATTTGGAAAATGAGTCTCATCGAGTGTTATTTGGACAGCCAACTCTACATTACAAAGTAATAAATATATTAATCAATATTATGTAACATAAGTGAAAATTTTACCTAATCATATTCACTAAAATAATGTCATTCACCTTGACTTTCTATTCGTGTTAGAGGTGTTCCTTTCTTAGATTTTTCCTTTTTCTTCTCGCTTGAACCTTTAAGCCTTCCATAAACTATTCACTTTCCTTTTCTTTAAAAGGGGTCCAATACCGAGACATCGCACAAAGAGACCTCATTATGATCATTACTAGTATCATTAGTCATAATCACACTCGACTGGTATGATAATAGTTCAGCCTTCATATTTTCCATGTTTTTGACACTATTCTCATAGTGTTTACATTTTGGGCTCCCAAACTCATCAGTTCAAAAGATTGTTGCATTAACGTGGAAAATCAATTAAATTTAGATGAACTTGGTGATATTTGATGAGATTCATCACCTATAATCCTTTGTTTGGCCTCTTTAATCCATCTTTTCAAATATAAACAGATGGAATGCTCATAACAAACATATTCTCAGTCAACACTTTCAAGACATGATGACACAATTATCCTTTTGATTCAAATAATTTGCATTCACAAGAGACTGAAAAGTATGCAGGGTCAAATTTGACAATATTTTCACGTCGATTTCCCATATACTTGAGAGTATATAAATAAATTGATCCATCAAATATAAAACTTGAAATATGCTCAGAGAGAAGTTCCAAAAATTCTGCATTGAACTTATTAAAAATAGTGTGTGTATACACCGAAGCAATATAGTCTAAGATCCCATTACTCAAAACCTGCAATTTGGTCTTCCCACGAGAGGCATAATCATCTCGATTTTCAACTTCTCTTATGTGCTTCAATTGTTCTTCATAGTAGTGAACAAATTCTACAAAACGTAATGTCTTCTTCGACATACGTTGAAAGACATTAATGGTGCTCCAACTCCTTTGGCTTGATATTATACCACAAGTAAATGTATCACGATCAAAAGCTAAACTCCATTTATGTCTAATGTCGTATAATCTCCGAAGCCAATTGTTATTCTCAATATGCCACTTATTTTCCATTTTCTTTCAAGTGGATTTAAATTCATCTTTTAATTTGCATCTATACATAAGCCTTCGAAATATTTATCCTTAAAACCCGGCTTGTTGTAAAGATGTGTGATGTTTTTATTGACATTTTTCCCAATGTGCCAAGTGCATAAACAATGTTGTGTATTTGGAAACACCATTCTAATGACTTTTGCCATAGCTGCGTGTTGATTAATAAATTTTTTTGGAGCCTTATTTCCTCTAGACTTCAAAAACGCCTCAAATAACCAAATAAATGATTCTATAGTCTCGTCCATAAAAAATGCACACCTAAATAGAGTATTCTTCCAATGGTGATTAACCTCAACAAAATGTGCACATATCATTTCATATCTGTTGGTGCGATATGTAGTGTTAAATACTAGGACATCACCAAAACAATAGTAATCAAATTTGGACAAGTTATCTCTCCAAAACAAATTTGTCAATCTACTATCTTGATCAATCTATATAGCATAGGAAAATATTAGATTTTGCATTTGCATGTAATTAATATGATTTAGAAAATTTTGACAATCTCCCCCATTTACACCATCAAATCTTTTTGTCTACAAATAATTTTGAGAATCACGCAAATTAAAACCCAAGTTTTGGCTTCCTCTAGCTTCATTTGCTAAAAACTTATATGCCGTAGTCCCTCCAATACAAGTTTTAGTCATATCAACTAAAACACTTTTGCAAGTATCAAATATTAATCTTCCACATTTAATCAAATGCTTTTGATCTTCTGGAATAAATGGATGGTTATGCTCAGAAACATACTTTATGACTTCATAGACACCATTATCAATCTTAAATTTGATATGAGCAAGGCAGTCACATCTAATTTCATACATTTGATATTTCTTTTCTTTACCATATGAGCTGTCAGAATATCCCTCACAATTACATACAAAAGTTGGTCGGGTTAGTTCTCCTTTACTATTTCTAAACATATTACCCTTCCTCACTCCAAATCCTTTGCCGATTGTATATGCCACATATTTATGATATGCTTCAAGTTCATTTGAAAACACCATTCCTACTACAAATTCAAAATCTTTTTCCATATCATGTATTACATGTGAAAGATTGGAAGCTTTATGCTACAATTAAAATAACAAAAAATAATTAACATCATGCTTTTACAAGCATAATAAAATCTCATCCGTTACTTAAGAAAACAAAATATGTTTCACATAGTATTATCGAAGAATTATTTGTGATTTTGCCATTCGATAAATTTGTACGTGGAAATTTGTATTCAAATTATACTTGCCAAGATGATATCGCCATATGAGTTGCATTAGATATAGCATTCAAAAGAACATTTGTGGTGTATCCAAGTCTTACTTTAGTTGCCTCCAGACTTTTTTAATCCAATAAAAAAACATAGACAGGTAAAAGTAAGTGTATGCAACCTATCTATGAGTTTTTCTCTAACAAAGAAAAGAACATCATTTACCAAAAGACTGTCTAAAAATAATTCATATTGCGCTTTATCTATATGAGTCTCACACGACACTATAAGTCACTTAAACCGCAAAGATCACTTCTTATGACTAAACATTGGAATAGCTTAATAGGCAATGTAGGAGATAAGGTCAGCCAGTTTCATTGGACCCAATTTTTATTTTTATTTTAATCAATGAAGTATAATGATCACAGAGTATTGGTGAACAACATCAAGACTAGTCATGTTCTGCAATGAACTGATTATTGTTGACAATCATGCAACTTCTTTAAATCATTTTATGGAGTTATGGCTCTAGTGACATGGTTGATTTATCTAGCTAAATACCCTATCTATTTGTTCAAAAAAGAAAAAACATCCATATAAGGAGTGACATCGTTGAATGATCGAACCAGCTCAATAGAAATCTATTTGAATTAGTAACATGCGAAAGAAAAAAATTTCAAAAGCATTTATGTCACAACTAAAACATACCTTGCCGAAACCTTTTGGTCTTAGTTGAATTAAGTTTCTCTGGTGATTTAAGGCAAGAAAAGTTACCCTGCATGAACAAGATGGTGCAATTTATGCCAAAAATATTACATCAAAGTCAGACAAAACAGAGAATAACATCACAGCAAAAATGCTACGTATGCAGCCTTCTCCAATTGCTTTACAAGACCAACCTAGCGACAAATCTCAGCAGCTTTTTGGTTACAAGGAAGACTAGCCAGAGCCGCACCTCTCATAGGCCTTGTTCAACAAGTCACCGCCGGTGTCGCTGTCGGTGTCGCCGCCGGTCAACCCCTTCCGCTTCCTCCAGCTTCTTCAGGTGCAGAGCCTCCGACCGCCAAAGCCGACTGTTCAACACCACTTCATACACCCTTTCCACCGAGGATCTAGATGAGCTCGCCACCAAGCTCGAAATAGCCGAGACCACGCTCACCACCACCCGCACCCATCGAGTACAAAAGTCAGAGATTCAAGGTGGCGTGGTTCGTCGGTCAGAGGAAGAACAAAAAGCAAAGCGGCAATGGAGCGTTCAGCACCACTTCGTACACCCTCTCCACTGAGGATCTAAACGGGCTCACCACCGAGCTCGAAATTGCCGAGACCACGCTCACCACCCACACTGTCCGAGTACAAAAGAGATTCAAAGCGGCATGGTTCATCGGATGGTGGCCTTCGTCGTCGATTGGAGGAAGAACAAATAGCAGAGTGGCAATGGAGCGTTTAGCACCACTTCATACACCCTCTCCACTGAGGATCTAGACTGGCTCACCACCAAGCTCGAAATAGTCGAGACCACGCTCACCACCCGCACCCATCGAGTACAAAAGCCAAAGATTCAAGGTGGCATGGTTCGTTGAATGGCGGCCTCCCTCATCTGTCAGAGGAAAAGCAAAGAGCAGAGTGGCACTGGAACGATTTCTCAATGGAGAGAGGGAGAGAGAGAGTTTACTTATGGCATTCAAATTTTTCGCGGGAAGGAGAGAAGAAATTGTGTGGAAGGGAGTTCAATCAATTTATTGACCGAAAAGTGGGACAAGACAAGATCACTCTCCTGCAAGAGGAGAGAGAACCCTAGTTTTCTCCAATTTTGCAGTGTTTCTTTTTAAAAAGAAAAGGAACGAGCTCTGATTCCAATGTGACTACCGAGCGACACGTGTTGCCCGGTGAATGGACTCTGACGATGCCACACTGGAGTCAGAGCTGTACCTAATATTTTCTCTTTAAGTAGGGGAGTTTACGATATCCCAATCACCATATTGGATATAAGAGGCTCTATTAAGTATGTATATAAAATAATATATGGGAAAAGTGTCCAAATATCCTAAACATTTTGCATTTGTGTCAATTTAATCATAAATCTTTTATTAGTGTTATTTTAATCCTAACCATTTTCACTTGATGCCAATTTAGTCATAAACATTTTCATTTGAATCCATTTCAATCATTTCTAGCTAATTTTGGCTAGATTTTGCTAAGTAGGCACTGATCGGTTGACATGGTACGATTAGCATTGACATAGACAACTTTTAGTAATATTTTAGTTTTTTTTATTTTTCATTTTCCTTTTGATTTTCTTTTTCTTTTTTCTTCTCCTCCTTCTTCCTCTAGCCGATCGTCGGACCTTATTGACCGGCCAAAGTCAACACTTGGCAAGGCTCGAGCCATTGCCAGAGGCTACAAGGGCTGCTCACGCACAAGGGCTGCTCACGCTGGACGACAAGGCTCGCCCTTGTTGGATCTAACGAGGGTCAAGTCAAGCCTTGCCCAGCCTCTAGCGAGGCTAGCTCAAGGCCACCCAAGCTACGAGGGCGGCCTCGCGCTAAGCTAGCAAGGCTTGCCCTCATTGGCCATAGGTGAGGCCCAACCTCACAAAATCCAGCAAGATCATGCCTCGCCCAGCCCTCATAAGCACAAACTCACGACCTCTAGCAAGGGCTCAAGCCTCACCAATGGCTGTGAGGCCCGTCAGCCATCGCCTCTGGCCAGTCGCCGAGGTCTAGCAACCAACTAAAGGAAGGAAGAGGAGAAGAAAAAAAGAAAAAAATCAATAAAATATTAAAATATTATTAAAAGTTGTCCACGTTAGCATCATCCATGCCATATCAACCAATCGGTGTCCAATCCGCGAAATCCAGCCAAAATTAATTGGAAAGACTGAATTGGCACCAAATTAAAAGGTTTATAACTAAATTAGCACCAATAAAAGGTTTAAGACTAAATTTGTACAAATACAAAATGTTTATGACTTTTTTTACATGTTTACTTATAATATTTACTCCTAAACGATGACCATTTTATGAGAAAACTTGAGTATTCATTTTATGGAGCTTAACTCATATGAAACCGACCGACTTGAACCTTTTCACCCAAGTAACCACTCCTCACCCTTATCGAATTAGGGATGTGGCTGTTTCTTCCAATAGACATGAGACTTGAGATGTCATAGATATAGAGTATTAATGCACAATTCCTATCATTAATTGTAGTTTGTTAATCGAAAGTGCAATGAATTTATTGATGAATGGAATTGAAATCTCTATGATAAATAGTTGCTTTGCTCTTGAATTGCAGAATCACAAAAGTCAAATTGTAACTCATCTACCAAGTAACCTTTAGGTTACATTTGGTCCGAATAAAACTCTAGATAGAATTATCATATCCAGTATTTGGCGTACTGCAAATTCCAAACAAGACCTAATATAGTCCGAATAAAAAAAATCCCACCTAAGGGGTGGAATAGATTCGAATAGTATATGTAAAATCTGAGAAAAAAATAAAATGAGGAGGTTTTAGAATTCTGGGCCATGATCTCACTCTTCTCCCATCATTACTCTCGTCTTCTTCTTCGACTTGTTGTTTCTCATTTCCATTCCTGAAGTTCTAGAATTTGTGAGAGACCTTGATCACGCTCCGTCGACTCTTCACATGGAGACGTCAAATTTGCTCTTCTTAGTAGACCTCTCTACTAGAATTGCCTTAGACTTGCTACTTCTAGCTCTGTCACGCCCAGCCCCAACCTCATCTCCAATAGACCTCCAGCATTAACAAGGTGAGGTGGACCCGAGGGTAAAGATTGAGCACAAATGAGTTGAAATGTGAGGTTCATGCATGATTGAAGCCCTAAATCAAGGACTTGCCTCGTTGCCACCTTGCCCTCTTGACGAAGATGACACAAGGCAAAAAGGACAAATGAGGGTGTAATGGAGAAGTAAAATGTGGAGAGACGTGCAAAGTAGAGAAGAGGGACCAACGAGGGACGACAGAAGGCCATGACACAATATGGGCTAGAGTAGAGGTAGGATGTTGTCAACAACTTTTCAAGATAGCGAAGGTGGTTGTGGCAAACCTAGGCAGTGAAGTCATGAATCCATGCTTAGAGATCTTTTTTGATATTTAATCTAGTTTTGCCAAAGACAAAGCACATTAATTCATAACAATTCAGGCATGAAACTACTACATACAAAAAGAGAACTTTATACATGTTGAATGACAAACCAGTTGTGAGAATTGGTAGAACCACTGGCAACTATTCTAAAAGTTCAAGCTAAAAAATAAATGGGTGATTTTACATTTAATTACTCTAACATTCCCCCTCACGCGTAAGGTGGACTTCAACATAAACATAAAGTATGGAAATATATAATTGGGGAGGCAAATAAAGGCTTGAAATAATTTGAACTCGAGACCTCATGATCTAGTAACACGTGAGAAATGAGTCGAACCAATCTAAAAACACCAAGAACTTGTCAGAAACAAACCGAACCAATTTGAAAATAGTCAAAACCAGTTTGGTCAATGTCAGTCAATAGTCACAGTGATAAGCTAACAAACCGATGACGTGATGGATGTGTCACAATGATAAGCTAACGAGTTGATGATGTGATGGATGATGTCACTTGCTCAACGGACGCGGTGAATCATGTGCAAGGCACATGGTGCGTGGATCTCACTTGCAAAGGACCTTATTTCAACGACATTTGTTGCTATTTTGGACTCGTCGGACAATGGGCAACCTATTTCTAGTGGTTTTTATGAGAAACAACCAAGTAATGAATTCAAAATATCGCTTATAAGTGACGACATCAAAGGACCCGTGATGTGGTGGTGCATGCGGCGACTTCCCGAGCCTATTGGTGATAAGTATGGTCTTTTGCCTAGTACTAAGCACGGAAATTTAATTAAGAAAGCAAATGGGACTTGGAAAGATTCGACCTCAAGACTTCTCTGATACCATGGAAGATCTGGTGAGAGCACTCCCGACTGTTTTAAAAGCTTAAGCTGATAGATGAAGGTGTGAACTTGTCTCGTTGCCTCCTTACCCTCTCGACGAAGATGACAACAAGGCAAATAGGACAAATGAGGGCATAATGGAGAAGTACAACGTAGAGAGAGGTGTGAGGCAAAGATAAAGGGATCAATAAAGGATAAAGGAAGGCCATGACACAATATGGGCTGGAGTAGAGGCAGGATGGCGTCAGCGGCCTTTCAAGATGAAGGAGGTGGTTATGGCATACTTGGGTGGTGAAGTCGTGAATCCATGCTTGGAGATCTTTTTTAATATCTAATCTAGTTTTGCCAAAGACAAAGCACACCAACTAACAATGATCTAGGCATGAAACTACTACATACAAAAAGATAAAACTTTATACATGTTGAATGACAGACCAATTGTGAGATTTGGTGGGACTAATACTAACCGTTCTAAAAGTTTAAGCTAATAAATAAAGGCTTGATTTAATTGTTAATTACTCTAACACTCCCTCTTACGCGTAGATTGAACTTTAACTTAAGCTTAAAGCGTAGAAATATATAATTGAGGAGGCAAATAGGAGTCTGGAATGATTTAAACTCGAGACCTTCTACTTTGATACCATATGAGAGACAAGTTGAACTAGTCTAAAAACACCAAGAACCGGTCGAAAATGGGTTAATCTTGCTTGAAAACATCAAGAACTAGTCGAAAACGGGTCAAACCAGTTTAGTCAACATTGGTCAATAGCCATAGTGATAAGCGAACATGGAGGATGACATCACTTGCTCAGCAAATGCGGTGGATCACGTGCAAGGCACGCAATGCATGGATCTCACTCGCAAAGAACCTCAATGGCACATAAGGGCGTGTGAGTTCTCTTCCAGCAACATTTGTTGCTATTTTGGACTCATCGGACAATGGGCAACCTACTTCTACTGGTTTTTATGGGAAACAGCCAAGAAATGACTTTGAAAAATCACTTATAAGTGACGATGTCAGAGACCTGGTGGTGCGTGCAGCAATTTCTTGAGCCTGGTTTTTTGCCTAGTACTAAGTATGAAAATTTAATTGAAAAGGCAAATAGAGTCCGGAAAGATTCAAATTCTAGACTTCTAATTATGATACTATATAAGATTTTGTGAGATAATTGTAACTACTCTAAAAACTTAAGTTGATAGATGAATGTGATTTAATATTCAATTACTCTAACACTAGTGATGAAAGATTCATATAAAATTGTTTTCCTTTCCTCTTAATGAACACGTGATTTCCTCATTATTTTTCAAAAGGACGAGAATATCATTAAGCAAGCATACCAACATCAAAAGCTTGTTTGCCCCATTAGAAATGGCAGCAAGACTGTCACACTGTTCCAGACCAGAGTCATTCAATGCCGCAGTCAAGTATTCTCCCGATGGCGTAGTTTTAACTTTCTGAGAACTCATTTTGACCAGAGCAATCAGCAGTTAATGGCGAAGGAATAACAACCGGAGTACTTCCGACATCATCGTCATTTGTCCTGGAAAAACCAACAAGAAGAATGGACAACGTGTAACATGCTATTGGCTAGTATAACACAACGCAAGGTTCATCTCAAAAACAAAACGAGATGGCATATTTGTCGTTCCTTTCGACAATGGACTTGACATCCTAAAAGATTGACGAGCATGTCAGAAATCCGAGGAAGTATCCTTACCAAAAGAAACAACTAAACAGAACAGCACCTTGCATGGTCACCCAAACATATAGGCTTAGTCAACGGAGTGGAGTAGAAGCCTCCAATTTTGAAAAGCCAATAGGGCCTACAGGCCCATGAAAACCAATAATATGGAGGAAGCAGACAAGTCAAATGCCATTCAATTTGGCCCAGGAGTTAAAGAGCCCAAGTTGATTTGTAGTGAGCATGGATGAACTCAGATGAAATTTTACAGCATGTTCGAAGGCTTTATCTGAACGAATTCTAATTCCCTGAACATATTATTCGCCAGATTCATTGTTGGTGCAGCTCTAACCTAAAGATGACCCGAAATACGCCCCCTTTCATGACCCAAATTGTGAAGAAGCTTGTTGAGTCGCCGATAGGGATGGGCACAAGGCATATGGCATTTGCAGTACATGCCTTTTCTCAAGGCACCGCCCCACATAGAGCATAATTCCAAGAGAAAATATCCCGGGTTATTAGGCGGGCGTAGGGCGGTTCAATCCTGTCTCGCGAATCTGCCCCACTTATGTAATTTCACAAAGAATATATATATATATATATTTATTTGACAATGCATTTGTGATAAAAACCTGATAAAAATATCAATGCTGATAGTAATAGAAATATTTTAAAAATATAAGAATATGAAAAAGACTAAAAAAAATTACCTTTGTTTTTGCTTACAAGCTTACTTTTTATTGGAGATGCAAACTTAGAAAACTCTCTAGGTAAGTGACGCGAGACAATTATTTTCCATGTATTCCACGTTCGCATTGTCTCACTTCGATTATTTTGCAAAGTTTGGAACTTATTTGGATATATAAAACAAACTCGCGAGGTCATTCCGCTTTGGAACCCATCCATAAGGCCATTTATAATATCAATAATATTAACTATAATAATAACAAATGTCGACCATCTTAAAAGTAACTTAATATAATGTAGAGCGCCCAAAATTTAAACAAAAGGGGATGGATTTCGGGAGAAATATTGAACTCGAAATAGACGAGCCTTTTTTCACACTTCCACATTTCAGCCGTTCAATCGACGACTTTGGTTAGGGTAATCAATTAGAGTAAAAGGTTCAATTTGGTCTCTGAACAAACACAATTCGCACCAATGTAATTCTCAAATTTGTAACTCATGCAATCAGAACCTTCGACTCGAAATTTTCCAATTGAGTCTCTCCATGGCTAAATTCAATCAAGTTCAAGCTAGTAATGCCAACCAAAAAAAAAATGATCTAGAAAATGAATAATAACGATGCGGTCTTAAACAATCGATTCGTGACAACGCAAATGATATCATTTGGTTCAATTCAGCAAATTTCAGGATGGCTTTTTGATCTTTCAGTACGAGTTGTTCCGATACGATAATTTCGATGAGTGTCGATAAAAATGTCACATCGGTGTGCGTGAATAAGCAATATCTTCACTTGTTTAAAGCCTTGATCGCACGTATTACAAATTCAAGGGAAGATGTACATCGATTCAAAGACCCAACCGAAGCACACACTCCTTTGATGTCAATCGAGTTGGGACAAAGTTCCGAAACGCCGAGAGATCAACGGATAGAGAATCTTTTTCTTCCCCGCAACTTGGCGATGTCACCGTCAAATCGAAGTGGCTCCGCCGCCTCGGTCCATCCTCGAGCAGCCCCTTTTTTCTTTTTTTGCTATTTAGCCAAAAAAAAAAAAAAAAAACCGACGGCCACAGAGCAGGCGATGCATCAACATCTATCCATCATCGAAAGTCATCGTCGACCGTCGCTGACAAGAAGATCCGAAGGAGAAAAAGATCCTCGCGGAACGCGGGACCCACTTGACAACATCGACGAACGCCAGCCCGACGACGGGCCGGGAGTGGGCCCCGCCGCCCCTCCGCGGCGGAGCCCACGATCTCGGGCCGCGACGGCCGCGAAATGGCGCAGCTGCACTCGATAACTCCTCCGGCGGGTGGGCCACCGCTTCGAAACAGGAATGGGTGTCCGTACGTTCGGACCTTGCTGTGGGGCCCACCACATTGCATGTATTTTTATTTTTTTCTTTTTTTTTTCTCTGGTGGCCATCTCTTTATCGACTGGCTGCACGTCCGGTGGTGGTATCTCAATCTCGTTGCCTTTTAGAAATTGACCGGTTCGTTCGTTTGGCCTGTATATTATCACAACCGATCTCGAGTCCACGGCATCATTTCGGAATAAAATAAAATAAAAAATCTCGGGTTCTCGACGAATAAAAAGTGTCTCATTCCTCGAAAGGTAGTCCACCTGAAAAGTGCTGCGATAACCAAAGAAAAACATATTACCTGGTTTTTGAAAATATGAATTGCAAATGTTTCTGGAAAAATCGAGATGTCGAGTATGGCAAATGGTCGTTGAAAAAACTTGCTAACGCGTGATGTCGAGGTAGTTTTTGAGAAAACGCGATAACTTTTGACTATTGCCGGAGCCCAAGTCAACCGAAGTTTCTCAAGATCGTTGACTATAAAACACGCGTGGGCGTCTACGTGACTCATGTCAAGTCTTGAATCCCACCATTTCTTCTTGCTTCCCCACGCATATTGAAACATAAAATGAAATTAAAAAAAAATACAAAAAAAATTGACCGTTGCTGGATTAAATTTTCGTTTCAACGGAGAGACGTCAAAGGGGATACTTTTCCTCCGTCACGTAGAAACTCGGAAAAGACCAAGTCGAGATTGTCGTCTTAGGTTTTGTATATGACAGCGGTACGTCTCTTTTTAACTGGTTAGCTCATTCATGACGTCAGAAAAAAATAATTATATGCACTCGAAAAATATAAAGAAAAGCAGGGATTTTTATTGGTGAGATGAAGGAGATTGACAAGGACCTCAACGAAAGGTCGTGTTCCGACTTTGTTTGTTAGTGTACATTCTTTGAAATGATGCTTGTATCATGAGTTCCCTGGCAATGACGACAACATCGCGTACATATAGTTTAATTAGCACGACTTTTCTAATAAAATGTCTTAGGGCATGCTTATATCGATATTTATTAAGGCGTATTGCATGGAATTGATTTCCAAATCTACTTCACCCTAATGGTTGTGGGAAATAAGGTGTAGTCCATACATCTATTTCTTAATTGAACCTATATTGATAAAAAAAATTTCAATGAATCTTCAATTATCTTTGTGATATAAAGTAAGAAATGCTATTACACGATGCTTCACTAGGGGAGATTGCTCCATGCTTATATCGATATTTGTTAAGGCGTATCACATGGAATTGATTTCCAAATGTACTTCACCCTAATGCCGAGTCCAATTGGAACCACATTTCCCCTTAAAAACTGAAGTTAATGAGCTAATTAAAATATATAAACTGCTCCGTGCTATACCAAACGTTCCTCCAACACTCTTCTTACTAACACATTATCAATCTCCTCCTGGGCATGCTCCTCTAAACCTTGTTTCCTCCACATTAACATATCTTAACATGAAGGTCCATATTGTTGCTATGCATTGCAACAACCATCATGGCAAACTCAAGACCACTTTGCTATAGCTATCTTTTAAGATCAACTGCAATGGCGATTTCTACCTGAAATTACGTTGATCGTGAAAAACATGTACACCCTAAGAGACAAGGTGAAGAAAACCTCTAAGAAAATGCTAGCTATATTAAAACATCTATTAAAACGGGTTTAGTTGGTAGTGGGAAATTGTAAGTGGTTATTTAAATTAGTGAGCTCATTCATAAATCCAGTAGAATTTGCCATGACCTATAGTTTACCGAGTTTTGCATATTACTCTTATTATCTCTAATATGACTCGTCATTATGGAAATGAAAATGTTAGGGTTCTCTGAATGGAAGTACTAAGTCAATAGAACGGCGATATTTCCTTTTCAAGACGATAAATAATGCAAGGGCGGAAGCGCAACTCTCATTTGTTTCCTTTTTGGTTCTGAACATAGATGAACGTGTAATTAAAAATTCTATTAATAAGTTATTCTTAACTGGGCAAATCATCATTATTTCTGTTAAGGATTTGTCGATAAATTAAAAACGAAGTCGCCTTCATAAAGTCTCGACTGCATCACTGCAATCGATGAACTGTTTCCGAAGCCAAACAGCAAATCCCACATGACCCAGACGCCAATCAACAGAAAAGTTGCAGAGCATTATTCTGCCCAACTTGCACAACTGAATTGCGGCCGCAAAAAAGATGTGATTTTATTTCCCTTTTCATTGCATTAAAGAAAGCATCTGTGTCTCTCTCTCTCTCTCTCTACATCTCTCTCCTCTGTAATGACCGAATCGATATTCACAGTCGTCGAAAAGAAAAAAGAAAAAAGAAAGAATCGATTGAATCAGAACCCCCCACAAAAAAAAAAAAAAAAAAAAAATCATCCTAGACTCTCTGCTCTGTCTGTGCTCTGTTCTAGCTAAGCTTGACTCTGCTTTCAACGATTCCGATCATCTCACGGTCAGCCAACCCTCGGAATGTTCCCAATTAGGCCTCTCGTGGCTCGCCAACTGGCCAATCCGATCCATTGCCCATGAAGAATCCGACGGGATCTCCAACGCAGCGTGCTCTGTAGCGAATAACGGATCAGAATCCATATCCGAGGAGGGAGAAACTGAGCCGGATTCCCAACTCGTTCTTGAACATTGCGTCGAAACCCAGTCTTGGAAATCGAAGTGGCACCTCGGAGAGGAATCCGCGAATTCGACCACTCCGCAGTCTCTCACGACCTCCTCGTCGTTGTTGAGGCAGTCGACGGCGAGGAAGGGGTGCTTCAAGAGCATACGGGCGGTCCACCTCTTCTTCGGGTTCTTTGCGAAGCACTTCATCAAGAAGTCTTTCCCCTGCTCCGACAACCCCTCGGGAATCTCCGGGATTTCGTCTCCGACTCCGATTCTGATCATAAGGGCGTACGCGTTCGACTCGGCCCGCGACCCCCACGCCGGCCTCCCCGTCGCCATCTCCACCACCGCGCACCCGAGCGCCCAGACGTCCGCGGGCGGCTCGTACTCGTTGCGCTTCACCGACTCAGGCGCCATGTACATGGGCGTCCCCCGCCACTCGACCCCGTCCTGTTTCCCGCCCTTCGCCAACCGCTCGCCCGCTCTCTTCACCAGGCCGAAATCGGCGATCTTGACTTCTTCGCCGCCGCTGGGGAATACGAGGATGTTCTGGAGCTTGACGTCGCAGTGGACGAACCCTTTGGAGTGGACGAACTCGAGGCCCTCCAGGATCGACCTCGTGTGGCGTCTGATCTCGGGCTCCGAGAGGGGCTTCCCTCTGGACTTCATGCTGTCGGCGAGGCTGCCGCCGGCGGCGTACTCGAGGAGGACGTTGTAGAGTTCCTCGCCACTGCGCTCAGCAGTAAGCGAGTCGCCGAAGCAGCGGACGATCCGCGGGCACTCGCCGAGTTGGCTCAGGACCCGCCTCTCGTGCCTGAGGGAGGAAGACAGGGCCGCGTCGCAGGACTTGATGGCCATCACCGGAGGGCGGTCGGAGGGGCAGGTTTCGGCGGGCGTGGCGAGGTGGATGGTGGCGAAGCCGCCGTGGCCAATCTCTTTGCCACGGACCCAATCCATGGCTTCGCGAATCTTGAGGATTTTCAGGGTTTTGAGAGAAGTTTTTAGAGAGAGAAAGAGAGAGAGGGGACGGGATCTTTTGCTCTGTCTGTCTCTGTTCTGCGTGGGTTCTCGCTTTGCTTGGGGAGGAGGAATGAAACAGAGGAGACACCGGCAGGCACGCGTTTATATCCTAACGAGGAAAGTAGAGGATCTTTTTTTTATTTTTATTTTATTTTATTTTATTATTAATACTACTAATATATAAATGTATATACAGACGAGTTTCCTAATTTAGCGAACCTCGTTGCCACGTGATTGGTGCGAATCGCGAAAGGATTATATTCTCGCGGGAGATACCTATTCACTTGCCTCCAACGAATTTTTTTTGCTTATAATTGCTTTATCTTAAATGTTAATTGGTGAGCGATCAAATTTAGTTGAGCAGCGAATTGAATCGTCAAATTTAATTGCACGTGTCTTGAAAAAGAGCTCTCGCCTATAATAACTCTTTTAATATGGTAAAATCACTTGTTAGCGAAAACCATAAAAATATTAAGTACCATTTGAATACAAACATGTTTTCAATGCATGAATATGGTATTTTCTTTTTTGTTAAAGGCACAAATTTTACTGAAATTTTTTTTTTTTTTTGATGTGGCAAATTGTCTGCAATTATTTAAATTAGATGGCTCATTTATTTATCCATAAGGAATTTGCCTTACAATCTATAGTTTACCTATTTTGTATATTAAATTTAGTATCTCTAACATTACTCATCAACATGTCAATGATAATATTTATATCGATACACTGGATGGATTTTACTATAAATTCTTATTGGGTGCTTGAGTAGATTTACTTAGTAATGCACCTTAAGTTTTCTGTAACTAAAGCATTTTATTGAACATCTCGATTTCTAGTGAACCCAGTCTTTTCAAGATCAAGCAATTATCATATAAATTCATAACATGTACCAAATCAGATCAATTACAGTTTAAGAAAATTGAATTCTCATAAGAAAATACTTGGATGATATACTATCAGCTCTATTCATTGCACTCTCCTTAAAATGAGTCCTATCAGGTATTGATCAAGGCCAATCGCGAGCACCTTTCACGCACGAAACATAAAACCAGAATTCACTGAGCAAGAAATGACTGACCAACTTGTGTATCGATGGAAGTGACCTAAGAAGCACGTTTCTCAAGTTGGCAACCCTCTGGGCACATGACACGGAGCAGCACGAGTGCGCCTCAAATTCAATGACTTGCTCCGCACCCCGTCCATCCCACTTTGCACTATCACATTTATTAAATCAAATTATCATATAAATAAAGAAATCTAAAAGAAAAATCCGATCGTGTTTCATGATACCTTTGTCGCACAAAAATATCAATCCAGATAAATACACATGATTTGTCATTTTGTCCCTCCACTTGACACTATGCTTGTGTGATTTGCGAAGATATGGGGGGGCCCCTAAGGGTTAGATGGACAAGAGGGAGAAAAAGAAGAAAAAAATTGAAGGCCTTCATAAACTCACGGGTCTAATTTAACTGGCCCGCCTTCGCATCACTATCGCAACATGCATATTGCAACCTTAGTACGTGATGAAGCTGGCATTTTTTTGGACCTAAGTATGTCTTTAAATTGTTTTGTCTGAACTCTAAAACGTAAAACTTCAATGGTACAATAACTCTTAGGAACTTAGGAGGCCATTTTGAGTGGTGAGGGGTGGGGGATTGACTACCGTCGACTATTGTCGACTACTGTTGGGTAGGGTTGTATAGTAGCAATCTGTGGCATCTTAAGTGAGATAGTGGAACTCACAAGAGTACCTACTAGGTCGACTTGTGCTTTGCACGGTGTCAATTAACCGACTTGTTGGCTTAGTACCCTAGATTAATTGACACTTTGCATATTAGCAAGATTGAATTTATTTTTTTCATTTCTTTATCCCAAGGGGAAATTTAAGGTAGAAGTGAGTTTTCTATGACTATCGACAACTAAAGAAGGACGCAGATCTTGCGAGGATGCAAGTTTTGTAGTTTAATTTAAAGAACAAAAATGAATTTTGTACAATTAAGGAAATTTTAATGTCCTAACATACTAATTGTTCTCATATTATGTACTATCTGTTGAATATTATCCTACATTGCTTGATAATGGATATTATATGCCCTTTATGTTCATGTAGTCTTCCTCTATCGAATAGTTTAAGATTTTGGGTTGAATTTTCTAATATTAGTGTCTTGAAAATTGAATCATTCCAAATAAAGTATACTTCGAGAGTGCCCCATGAGCAACCATTTAGAAAATCATGAAAGGAATAATAAGTTGCGATCGAGAGGATTGGAAGATGTTCCCTTGAGTATGAGGTTGATTTGAGCCATTTAACTGACAAGGAAATATAGTGCATGTATGACCTCTTGCTTGGTGAAAGCGAGCTGCACCAACAACCCTCTTTGGCCAATAACATAGGACACTCGCAGCCCGGAATATTCAGTTTATGTCATAACTAGAGGTGTCAAAATGGGTCACTTGTTTTTGACAAAAAATAGTTAAATGGGTTTATTTTGATAGGTGGGTTTTAAGTGGATCTTAAGTGGGTATTAAACGGATCTTAAATGGGTTTGGTTTTAAGTGGGTCTTAACTCATAACTACTGCTTATTTTAAGCCAAAATGCAAGTTGGAGTAAAATCAAAGTGATTCTATGCTTGATACACGAGAGCCAAACTCACACCACTCCGATCAGAATCGGACCTTGAACTGGCCATTTCAGTTTCGAGCCGGTTCCAAGTGTAATGAGTTCTGACTTTCAGAGGTTCCAATCATCCCAAAGTTCTAGAATGGCTTACCCTTGCAACAAATCAATAACACATCAGCAGGAAAGAAATACGCCAGGCTGCTAAATCCCCCTAAGAATTGCAGCCGCTGGTTGGGCCCTCTACGTTTGGTATTGACATTTCTCTTCCTTGTATTGACCGTCCCCTCTGTTCACACCCACCGGCACGAGACGTGTGTTGCTCTTCGTTGACCCTTCTCATTTTCCCTTGCGGTGACCATGATCCAATGTCACTGCTGACTTTAACCGAGTCGCCGGCGTCAATTAGTCCCGGATATAAATTCACCTAACTCCGGTTATGTCAAAGAAGTGGACTTTCATTCGGCATGTGAAAGTTAGATCCAAGATGTCATATCCGGGTTCTTAAAATTACCGCCAGTGCAAAACTCTGGTGCGCACGGTCCTCACCCCTAAAACTCTTATCCTATTAAAATTTTGCCACGAGTCAGGTTGGTTTTGCAACATGTCAACTACAAATCTGCGACACAAAGTTTCGACGTCGGGCTTACATCATCAGTCATACTAAACATCACGAGATCGAACATTTAGTTAAATAAGAACTGTACTCTCGTAGAATACGACCTTCAATTGATGCTCCAAACTAAGATATTTTACTTTGCATCTTTTGTCCCATTCTTTAATTTATTTTCATTCTATATAGAATGGGCATGTGCATCTGAACATTCCAATGCTCTTGTCCCAAAAAAGTAGGAATAGTGAGTGACCAGTGAGTTTGATGAAACTTCTTTATCTTAGGAGCGAATAATTGGCTGATGTACCTTCCGCAACCAAATGAGAGAGAGACAGAGAGGTGCTCAACCAATTCCTTGGAATTATTCTCGTTTTCCTTAACGTCAATTTCAACCGACAGCGATGAATATGTCAAGTCAAAACATGAATATTACCCTTTCTTAGAAAATAAACAGACAATTCGGAGCATATGCTCGTGGAAAATGTCAAAGACAACAAACTCAAAAGGATTAGAACAACTTGCTCGAGCGATTGATTGCCTCTCGAATACAAACATTCGAAAGCACGTTCAGCAACAAGAGGAAAACGTGATGAAACTATTGACCGATTTCATTTTCCTTATTTTCCAATCGATTACTTTATTTTATATATTTACATGTGATCTTCTGGATAAAAGGCACGGTCAATTTGGGGGGGGTTAGTGCATTCACATACACATTATTATTATATTGTTGACAAACCATTCTCACCCACTATTATCTGTCACATCTGAACTACATTCTAATTATTGGTCGGATAAATTATTTAACTAAATAACATGGGGAAAAGAATGGCTTAACCCATTTTTTAATGGTTGGTGTCGGCTAGCGAGGAATCCTCATGGCTCGGTTCAATAAAATTAATAAATTGAAAGCCGATCAACAACCCCCAAAATTTATGGATTTGTAAAAGCATTTTCACTAAATAAAAAGAAAATAAACGCAATATAGTTTCTAACTCGAACCAATTCCACATATTAGCATGCTTTTGACTTGAATATTTTATTTAGAAAATAAAAAAGAAAATTTGATGTTTAATTCGTTGACTCTTCCTTTTGACAAATTATTATTAAATCTGGAGAAAAAAAAACCCATTTCTTGGAATATTATCCGTAATCTAAAGAGCAAGGGGATATGGATAATATCATAAAAATAATGGGCTCTTGTTTCGATTTGACCTAAACATTTGGTAAAATCAATACGAAACTAAATTTGGTATTTTTGCTGTCCTTTACATCGAAATGGGATGACCTAAAAAAACTCAATCTAATTTTTGTTTGAACATGATATATAAACTTGAACTGCCCTTAATTTCAATTTATGTCCAAACGAAGTTAACCACGTGGTATGTCAACAAACTCCTCCTATTTTCAACGCTCCTGGTCTTAGGAAAAGCCGAAAACGATTGTTCATGTGGGTCAAGTGGATGGAGTTGATCCGTACCAGTGGAATCAATACAAGCAGTGTAGATCACCCAATTTAATCTAATTTAGAACGAAGGAACTCAAAAGGAACAACGAAAGCATATCCCTCCGCAGCAGGCACCGGTTGGCGAATAGAGAAATTAGGTCAACGAATGGAGAATCTCCTTTTTCTTCCCCTTTTTTGCACCATTTTTACGCAGACCCGAAAGGCCAAAAGCAAAACCGACGGCCACAGCAGAGGGAGGGGGCGCCCCCCCTGCATCATCATCGTCCTCGTCATCGTCATCAAAACCCACTGACACAGAAAAAAGTCCCTCGCAAACCACGCGATCTCTGGTCGCGACCCCCGACAGCAGCCGAACTCCCGCGACCAAAAGAAAGCAGAGCAGAGCAGAGCACCGCCGGCGAAAAGATTCACGCCACTTCGTCACGCGAAATCGACAAGCGACGAATCTTGGATTGCACGTCCTGCGCCGAATCGCACGGCTGCATGCAATGCATTTGCAGCTGGTCGCATTTGGTTGGTGGCCATGTCCGTATCGACGGCTGCACGTTCGGTGGTGCTCTTTGGGAAATTGACCGGTTCGTTTCATTTTGGCCTATCATCAGCACCGATTTTGAGTCCGCGGCACTAGTTCCGTTCGAAATAGATAAATAAAATCTGGGGTTCGCGACAGAATGAAAAGGTGTCTCGTTCCTCAAAAAAGTAGCTGACCCGAAAGGGCGCCCATGTTAACGATCAAGATTGTCGTTTTAGGTTTTCGCATCTTGTACGACTCTTTCTAACTAATTTAGCTCATTCACGACGTCAGAAATAGTTATGCACTCGAAAGATAAAATGAAATGACTATACGGATCCATTCGTGAGATGAATGAGATTTGATAAGGACGTCTGTGATGATCCTGTTTCTGACTTTGCTAGTGTCCATTGTAAAGATACTAATGATGAGATTGCACACAACCATCTTAATGTTTAGCGCTGTACTTATATTTGTATCTATTGAGGCGTATCACATTAAATTGATTTGCAAATCAACTTCTTCCTAGTAGGTATGGGGAACAAGGTGTACTTGGCACTAGTTGAATCGAAACTTCCATGTGCCTATTTTTTAATAAATAAAACTTTAGTGAATCTCAACATATGTATGTGGTAGAAAGTAAGAGATGCTACTGCATGGTCCTTAGCTGAAGGAAATCGCCAAAAGAGAGTTCAAATATAAACCTATTCGCGATATCTAGTTGAAATTATTGTAATTTGAATCTAAAGCTAATGAACTGATTAAAATATACAAGCTGCTCCGTATCATATTGAATTTATCAAGTTGGAATTCTCCAACACTTTTCTCACTACCACTTTAACAATCTCCTCCTAGGCATGCTTCTCTAATCCATATTACTTTCTTCACCATCTTATTTTAACACGAAGTTCCACATTGTTGCTATGTATGCTATTGTATTGTAGCGACCGTCATGGCAAACTTGAGGTCGCTTTGCTCTAGTTGCCTCTTTTAGATAAACTACAATGGCCATTTTCACTTGAAACTGTATTGACAATGAGATGCACAATAGATGCTAGGTACATTACCAAGAGAAAGCTTAAATCTAAACTCTTTAACGTACTCAATTAGATCTACATTCGGTTAAAAATTTAAGATTGGGTCAACTATTATATAGAACTATACTGAAAATTCATTAAATGGTTTAGAATTGTATTAGTCAAATTAAAATATTTAAAACTCAATGAGTCGCTTTATAATATGCTTAAATTTTCAGCACTCCACATGAGTCGCCAATCCACTAAAAAAGTGCAGAGCATTCGGTCAAACTTTGCACAACTAAAATTGCAGCCGCAAAAAAAGATCTGATTTTTCTTTTTATTGCATCACGAAAAAATCTGTCTGTACATCTCGTCTCCAGTAACCGAATCAATATTCACAGTCGTAGAAAGAGAAAACGAATCAATTGAACCAGAGCCGTCGGATTGAACCAAAAATAATCATCCAAGAACTCTGCTCTGTTCTAAGCCCAGCTGACTCTGCTTTCGGAATTGGCACGAATTCCGATCATCGAACGGTTACCCAACCCTCCGAATCTATCCAATTAGGCCTCTCGGGGCTCACCAACTGGCCAATCCGATGGATCACCGATGAAGAATCCGACGAGAGCTCTCCAACGACTGACGGATCAGAATCCATCTCCGAGGAGGGCGAAGGTGAGCCTGATTCCCAACTCGATCTTGAACATTGCATCGAAACCCAGAATTGGAAATCGAAGTGGCACCTCGGAGAGGCATCTGGGAATTCGACTCCGCAATCTCTTACGAACTCCTCGTCGTTGATGCCGCGGTCGAGGGCAAGGAATGGGTGATTCAAGAGCATACGGGCGGTCAACCTCTTCTTCGGGTTCTTTGCGAAGCACTTCATCAAGAAGTCCTTCCCCTGCTCCGACAATCCCTCTGGAATCTCCGGGATTTCGTCTCCGACCCCGATTCTGATCATAAGGGCGTACGAGTTCGACACGGCCCGCGACCCCCACGCCGGCCTCCCCGTCGCCATCTCCACCACCGCGCACCCGAGAGCCCAGACGTCCGACGGCGGCTCGTATTCGTTGCGGTTCACGGACTCCGGCGCCATGTACATGGGCGTCCCCCGCCACTCGACCCCGCCCTGTTTCCCGCCCTTCGACAACCGCTCGCCCGCTCTCTTCGCGAGGCCGAAATCGGCGATCTTGACTTCTTCGCCGCCGCTGGGGAACACGAGGATGTTCTGGAGCTTGACGTCGCAGTGGACGAACCCTTTCGAGTGGACGAACTCCAGGCCCTCCAGGATCGACCTCGTGTGGCGTCTGATCTCGGGCTCCGAGAGCGGCTTCCCTCTGGACTTCATGCTGTCGGCGAGGCTGCCACCGGCGGCGTACTCGAGGAGGACGTTGTAGAGTTCCTCGCCACTGCGCTCAGAAGTGAGCGAGTGGCCGAAGCAACGGACGATCCGCGGGCACTCGCCGAGTTCGCTCAGGACCCGCCTCTCGTGCCTGAGGGAGGAAGACAGGGCCGCGTCGCAGGACTTGACGGCCATCACCGGAGGGCGGTCGGAGGAGCAGGTTTCGGCGGGCGTGGCGAGGTGGACGGTGGCGAAGCCGCCGTGGCCAATCTCTCTGCCTCGGACCCAATCCATGGTTTCGCGAATCTTGAGGGTTTTGAGAGAAGTTCTTAGAGAGAGAAAGAGATGGAGAGAGTGCGCGCGCTCTTTTGCTCTTTTTTGTTCTGCGAAAGTTTCTGCTTTGCTTGGCGAGGAAGAATGAAACAGAGGAGACACCGCCAGGCACGCTTTTATATGCTAACGAGGAAAGGAGAAGATCTTCTTTTTTTTTTTAATTAGTAATACATATATATGTGCGCGAGTTTCCTAATTTAGCTTACCTCAGTACCACGTGATTGGTGCGAATAGCGAAAGGATTATATTCTCGCGGGAGATATTTATTCAATTGCCTCCAACGAATTTTTGCTCATAATTGCTTCATTTTAAGTGTTAATTAGTAAACGATCAGATCTAGTGGGGACGTGAATTGGATCGTTGAATTTAATTGCACGCGTCACGAAAAGAAGCTTAAGAGTATAATAGCTCTATTAATATTTTAAGATAACTCATTTGACAAATCCAAGTAAATATTAAGCACCGAACATATTTTTTAGTACCTGGATATAATACCCTTTTTTTTGTTATGAGGAAGAATTTTAATTGAAAATTTGTTTGATGTGACAAATTGTCGGTGGTTATTTAGATTAGTAAAGCTCATTTATATATCCAAGAGGAATTTGCCAATGGCCTATAGTTGACCGATTGTATATTAGTTTTAGTATGTTTGATATTCCTTAGTCATATGCGAATGATACTAATACTAGATATATTAAAAGGGCATATAAGATTATTTACTAAATCATGTGACAAATCCTTATCGAGGGCTTTATAGGATTTACTTGGTAACACTTCTCGAGTTCTTTTTGTGTGTATAGCATCTCATTGAACATCCTTGATTTCTATGAACCCAATCTATCAAGATTGAGCAATTATCACATAGACACATGACATATATTGGATCGAATCAATTATATTATAACATAGACATACTTGAATTGTATGAAATCAACTCCATTTATCGCATCCTTCATAAAACGAGTCATGTCAGGTATTGGTCGAGGCGAACCGTAAGTATCTTTCGCGCACGAAACATCAAGCCAGAAATCACTGAGCAAGAAAACGTGATTCCCAACTTTGTGCATCGACGGAAGCGAGGTAACAAGAAGCATGTTCCTCGAGTTGGCAAACCTCTGGGCACATGACCCAGAGCAGCACGGGTGCCTCTCATATTCAGTGACTTACTCCGCACCCCCGCCCATCACCCTGGCAATGTCACATTTATTAAATTAAATTAAATTATTGAATGAATGAATGAATAAATAAATAAATAAATAAAAGAGATCTAAAAATATCCCTTCGTGTTCCACGCAACCTTTGTCATTTTTGTCCCTCCACTTAACAATATACTTGTGCCATTTAAGACGGTTTGGGGGGCACCCCACCGAGGGTTAGATGGAGAAGAAAAAGGAGAAGGAAACCAAAGGATATCGCAGACTTGCTGGTCTAACCGATTGGCCCACCTCCACATTGTTGTCCTAAGATAATTGATTGCATGACGGTTTTTAACGGAAGAACGGTTTATTTTGGACCACAAAAAATCAAATTACAAATAATTATAAATTATTGTGAAACCCACTTCTTTAATGATTTATGGTTCACGGTAAACTGTTATTCTCACAGTGTCCTAAGGACTATTATGTTAGTAAAACCCCTGTCCTAATTAGGGGCATGTGATGAAGCTTGCTTTCTTGTAATAGCAAAATTGATATTTTTTCTTTCATTTCTTCGTACGAGGGAAAAATTAAATTAGAAGTGAGTTTTCTATATGACTATTGACAGCAAGAACAAAATGGACTTCTTAAAATTAAGGAAAAGGTTTTAACGAACTAATAATTCTCATATTATATATTAAATTTTATCTCACATTCCTTGATAACCAGTCCTATATTTATGTGATCTCTCTCCATCGAAAAATTAAGTTTTTGGGTTGGACTGCTTAACATAGCTATCAATGTCTCTAACATTGAATCATTTCAAATAAAGTATACTTCGGGAGTGCCCTGTGAGCAACCATTTACAAAATTTTGAAATGACGAGCTGCAATTGAGAGGATTGGAAATGTTCCCTCGAGTATGAGGTTAATCCGTGTCGTTTTTTTGGTCGAATAATTCGAGCCATTTGACTGACAAGGAATTATAGAACATAAGCTACGGGGTATGAATGACCTTCTCTTGCTTGGTTTGCGGTCAACATCAACAACTCTCTTTGGACATTAACATAGGACGCTTGCAGTTCAGAATGTTCCTTTACGCCATAACTACTACTCACTATTAAGCCATAGCGTGATTGCTGGACCACCGGATGCGAGTTGAAGTAATAATTAAAGTGATAATGCGCTTGGTAACCAAGAGCCAAACCTATGACACTCCAACCGGAAACGGACCTCGAACTAACCATTTCAGTTTCGAGCCGGTTCCAAGCGTAAAGGGTTTCGAGTTTTGTGTTCCGATTCCGTGAAATCGGAACCTAAGGACGGTTTCAAAAGTTCTAGAATCCGATTACCCCAGCATCAAATCACCAAATATCAGCAGGAAATACAGACAACGGAATGGCAAATCCCTAAGAATTGCGGTTGTTGGTTGGGCCCCAAATCATTGGTGTTGACATTTCTCTTCCCTGAACTGACCATTCCCTCTGTTCACACACGCCGGCACGATACACGGTTTGCTCTTCGTTGACCCTTCTCATTTTCCCTTGCGGTGACCATGATGCAATGTCATTGCTGACCTAACTTAGTCGCCGGCGGAAATTACTCTGGATTTGAAATTCACCTAATTACTGTTCTGTCGGAGAAGTGGAATTTAATTCGGCAGGTGAGAAGTTATACTCAAGATGTTACATTCAGATTCTCCAGATCGGACTAGTGATTAACTTTCGAGATCCAAAAGGTCACAATAAATTACGGCCGGTGATAAACTTTGGTACACACTCGTGTTGCCCCTAGAGCTCTTCTCCTATTAGGTCAGATCAATTTTACTACACGTTGACTACATATCTACAACACAAAGTTTCATCGCTGGGGCATATCATCAGGCTTACTAAACGTCATGAGATCAAACATTTGGTCCGATGAGAACTCCATTTTCGTAGAATGCGAAGCTCTCTCTTTAGAATGGATTGCGACCCTCAATTGGTGCTCCAAACTAGGATATTTACAACTACTTTGCATCTTATGTCTCCCTTTTTTTTTTTTTTTTTTTTTTTCATATATATGTTCTATATAGAATGGACATGTGCACCTGAATATTCAGATGCTCGTGTCCCAAAAAAGTAGGAATAGTGAGTGACTAGTGAGGTTGATGAAACTTCTTTTTCTTAGGAGCGAACAAATGGTAGATGTATCTTGCTCGACCAAACCAAGAGAGAGATACTCAACTAATTCCCTGGAATTATCCTAAAGGTCGATTTTTGAACGACGTCAATGAAAATGTCTAGTAAAAACACCAGTTTTCCCTTTTTTAAGGAAAAGAAAACGTAATTCAAAGCATATGCTCGTAGAAATTGTCAAGGATGCCAAACTCAAAAGGATTGGAACAACTCGCAGGTACGATTGCTTGCCTCTCGACTACAAACTCTCAAAGAGGGCGACAAAGCAGGTTCAACAACAAGAGGAAAACGGGATGAACCTATTGACCGATTTCATTTTTCTTATTTTCCAGTCGATTACTTTTATTTATATATTTTTAGGTGCGTACATGTGATCTTTTGGATAAATGGCGTGGTCAAAGGGGGTGTTTAGCGCATTCACACACGTCGTCATCATTATTATATGTTTGACCAACCATTCTCACCCACTGTTACCTGAATTACATCCTAATTATTGGTTGGATAAATTAATTAGCTAAATGACATGGGGAAAAGAGTGGCTTAATCCTTTTTTTTTTAATGGTTAGTGCCGGCTAGCCAGGAATCTTCATGGCTTGGTTCAATTGAAAGCCTATCAACCACCCCAAAATTTGTGGATTTAGAAAAGCTTTTTCAACAAAAAAAGAATAAAATAAACCCTATAAAGTTTCTAACTCGAACCAATTTCACAAATTAGCTTGGTTACAACTTAAATGTTTTATTTTAAAAATTAAAAAGAAAATTAAATGTTTAATTTGTCAGTTCTACTTTTTGACCAAGTATTCTTAAATCCAAAGGAACAAAAATAAAAAAATCTCCCGAAAAATTATTATCCGTAACCTATAAGGCAAGAGGATACCAATAATATCTCTATGTCTGTGTCTCTCTCTCTCTCACACACACACACACACACTCACACACATATATATATGTTGAAAAATTCCAAATAAAGGCCCGAAGTGCACTCTTTTTTTTTTTTATAAATAAATGAGTGAAGTGGACTTTTTTTGTAAAGGTCCTCAAGTGATTACATCTGTCTCAAAGAATGACCTGAACTAGTTATATTTGTTTTAAATAAGGGTCTCACCTCACTAGCTTATCGGCTCATTAGTTAGCAAAAATTCTGATCGACCGGAGGTATTTTCATCAAAACACAACTTAAATTTAGATTAAAATAGATTTTTTTGTTTGAAAATTAGATTAAAAAAAAAACTTAAGCTTAAAAAAAAAAAGAGGTAAAGGAGCCCCTCCCGCCAATGGCCACCACCCAACCGCCAATGGGGGGTTTAGCGTTGGCTGACAAGGTCGTTGACGCTTGGGCAAGGGCCGGCAACCCTTGCCCAGATCTGGGAGAGGGTTGATGCCCTCTCCCGCCTTTAGTGAGGGTTGTTGGCCCTCACCCAAGTGCCGGTGACCTTGCCAGTCATCCCCATCGCCCCATCGGTGATGGGGCAGCAGCCACAAGTGAAAGGGAACCCTTCATCTTGTCTTTGCATTTTTTTTTTTAAGTTTTTTTCTAATGGAAAAAAAACAAAAAGATAAAATTTAAAAGACAAAATTGCCTTTATCAACTAATGAGTTGAGACCCTTCTTTGAGATCAATATGGTCACTTAAGACCCTTATTTAAAATAAGATTCACTTCTTTTATTTAAGAAAATAATAACACTTCAAATTCTTATTTAAAATATATCCACTTCATGTTCTTATTTAAAAAAATAATGACACTTTATTTTTATTTGAAATTTATATATATATAAAATGAACCCAATCATATGGTTTGGTTTGATTTGACTTGAAAATTTGGTAAAATTAATATCATACTAAATCGGAATCTTCACCGTCATTTTAATATGGATTAGAACGAAGGACCTCAAAAAGGAACAAAGAAGGCATATCCCTCCACGGCTAACACCGGCTGGCGACTAGAGAAATCGGGTCAACAAAATGGAGAATCTCCTTTCCTTTTCTTCCCCTTTTTCCTCCATTTTTACGCGGAACCGAAAGGCCAAAAGCAAAACCGACGGCCAGAGCAGAGGAAAGGGGGCGCCCCTGCATCGTCATCGTCCTCGTCATCTTCATCAAAATCCACCGACACAGAAAAAGATCCAGAGGAAAAGAGGAAGAAAAAGATCCCTCGCAAACCGCGGGACCCTCGCGACGGTAGCCGGCAACCAATAGAGAGCCGCGGGCATAAATTTCACGCCACGCCACCCCGTCACACCAGATCGAAAAGCGACGAATCTGGGATTCGATCGCACGTACTGCGCCGGATCGCGCGGCCCGCACGCCATAACTCACCCACGGCGGGCGGGCCACCCCCTTTCGATGTAGAAACCGATGCTGTGCGTTCGGGGATTGGTGGTGGTCGGGCGACCCACCGAGGCCGCATGCATTGCATTTGCAATTGGGGCGGTGGAGGGGGAAGCCCCTCCCGCTGGTCGCATCTGGTTGGTGGCCATCTGCCCCATCTCCATATCGAAGGTTGCACGTTCGGTGGTGCTCTTTGGGAAATTGACCGGTTGGTTTCATTTTGGCCTATTATCAGCACCAATGTTGAGTCCGCGGCACTAGTTCCATTCGAAATAAATTAATAAAAAAAAATCTGGGGTTTGCCACGGAATAAAAAGGTGTCACGCCCCTCGAAAGGTAGTTAACCCGAAAAGGCGCCATGATAACAAATCGAGATTGTCGTCTAGGTTGTTTTGTATGTGGTAGTGGCACGCCGCATCTTAACAAGCTTAGCTTATTCATGACTTCGGAAATAATTAGGCACTCAGAAAATATAACGAAATAAACTAGGAGGACCCATTCATGAGATGAACGAGATTTGATAAGGACATCGGTGATGGTCTCACGTTTGGACTTTGCTCATGTCCATTCTTTGAAAAAGATACTCCTAGCATAAAGACGGTACTTCAATTAGTACCATCTTCATATTTAACAGCGTACTTATATTAGTATTTATCTAGGCGCATCATATGGAATTGATTTCCAAATCAACTAAATGCTAGTGGGTATGGAAAACAAAGTGCAATTGGCGCTAGTCTAATCAAAACTTCCATGCGCCTATTTCTTAATGGATAAGGCTTCAGTGAATCTCGACATATGTTTGTGGTAGAAAGTAAGAGATGCTACTACAAAGTCCTTTATCAAGGGAGATCACCAAAAGATAGTTCAAGTCCAAGCCAATATGCGATATCTAACTAATACCACTATGACCAAAATATTAAGTTAACGAACTAATTAAAGCATACAAGTTGCTCCATATCATATTGAATTTATCACTTTGGACTTCTCCAACACTTTTCTCACCAGCACTTTAACAATCTCTTCCTAGGCATCCTTCTCTAATCCATGTTTCCATTGGCACCATCTTATTTTAACATGAAGCTTCACATTGTTGCTAGGTATTGCAGCAACTGTCATCGCAAACTCAAGGCCACTTTGCTCTAGTAGCCTATTTTAGATAAACTATGATGGTCATTTTCACTTGAAACTGCATTGACCATGAGATACATAATAGATACTAGATACATTCTTATAAGATGATTGTCAAGAGAAAGCTCAAGTCCAAACTCTTCGATGTATTCGATTAGATCCACCTTCGCCAAAAAAATTTAAGATCATAAGTATGGACCAACTATTATATATAAATTGCTTCACACTACTATAAATTTTAGATGTTGTACTTTTCTAACACTATTAAAATGTGAGCTTTAAGACACGAGGTGAAGAAAACCTCTAAGAAAATGTGAGAGGTACTAAAACATATATCGAAACAAGTTTACTAATAGACTCATTTATGTATCCAGAAGGAATATGCCATATGACTTATAATAAACCAATTTTGTATTGGGATAAAAAGTTATGAATCTATTACATGGTAGTTAATTTAGTTATAAATTATTTAATTTGGCAATTTATATCTTAAACCTTTCGACGATTTGCCAATATAGTCATTCTAGTTAATTTTGGCTAAAAGACACTAACGTGGACGCTAGCCGTCTTGTATGGCATGACCGACGTGATGTGAACTATTTTCGCAATTCTTTTATATTTTCTAAACTTTTTCCCTTTTTTTTTCTTTTTTTTTTCTTTTTTTTTTTCCTTATCATCAAGACCCAATGACCCACGAAGGAAGGAAGAATGAAGGAAAAGAAAAGAAAAGCAAAAAACATAATATTTTTTAAAAGTTATAGAAATCATCAATGTTAGTGTCAATTGTGCTAACTTAACCAAATTCAAAAAATTAAAACTCAATTAGCTACTTTATAATATGTTTAAATTTTCAGCGCTCCACAAGAGTCGCCAATCGACTAAAAAAGTGCAGGGCATTTAGTCAAACTTTGCACAACTAAAATTGCAGCCGCAAAAAAGATCTGATTTTTCTTTTTATTGCATGTTCAAAAAACATGTCCGTACATCTCTTGTCTGGAATAACCAAATCAATATTCACAGTCGTAGAAAGAAAACGAATCGATTGAAGCAGAACCCTCGGATTGAACCAAAAACAATCATCCAAGAACTCTGCTCTGTTCCTCGCTGCGCTGACTCTGCTTTCGGAATTGGACGAATTCCAATCATCGAACGGTTACCCAACCCCCGGAACCTTCCCAATTAGGCTTCTCCGGGCTCGCCAACTCGCCAATCCGATTAATCGCTGATGAAGAATCCGACCAGACCTCCGACGTGGCGTGCTCTCCGACGAACGACGGATCAGAATCCATATCCGAGGAGGACCAAAGTGAACCCGCTTCCCAACTCGTTCTTGAACATTGCATCGAAACCCAGTCTGGTAAATCGAAGTGGCACCTCGGAGAGGAATCCGCGAATTCCACTACTCGGCAATTTCTTACAACCTCGTCGTCGGATGCAAGGAAGGGGTGCTTCAAGAGCATACGGGCGGTCCACCTCTTCTTGGGGTTCTTTGCGAAGCACTTCATCAAGAAGTCCTTCCCCTGCTCCGACAGTCCCTCCGGAATCTCCGGGATTTCGTCTCCGACCCCGATTCTGATCATAAGGGCGTACGCGTTCGACACGACCCGCGACCCCCACGGCGGCCTCCCCGTCGCCATCTCCACCACCGCGCACCCGAGCGCCCAGACGTCCGACGGCGACTCGTGCTCGTTGCAGTTCACCGACTCGGGCGCCATGTACATTGGCGTCCCCCGCCACTCGAGCCCACCCTGTTTCCCGCCCTTCACCAGCCGCTCACCCGCTCTCTTCGCGAGGCCGAAGTCGGCGATCTTGACTTCGTCGCCGCCGTTGGGGAATACGAGGATGTTCTGGAGCTTGACGTCGCAGTGGACGAACCCCTTGGAGTGGACGAACTCCAGGCCCTCTAGGATCGACTTCGTGTGGCGTCTGATCTCGGCCTCCGAGAGGGGCTTCCCCCTGGACTTCAGGCTGTCGGCGAGGCTGCCGCCGGCGGCGTACTCGAGGAGGACGTTGTAGAGCTCCTCGCCGCTGCGCTCAGAAGTAAGTGAGTCGCCGAAGAAGCGGACGATCCGCGGGCAGTCGCCGAGTTCGCTCAGGACCCGCGTCTCGTGCCTGAGGGAGGAAGACAGGGCCGCGTCGCAGGACTTGACGGCCATCAACGGAGGGCGGTCGGAGGGGCAGGTCTCGGCGGGCGCCGCGAGGTGGACGGTGGCGAAGCCGCCGTGGCCAATCTCTCTGCCGCGGACCCAATCCATGGTTTCGCGAATCTTGAGGGTTTTCAGGGTTTTGAGAGAAGTTTTTAGAGAGAAAGAGGGAGAGAATACGCGCGAACTTTTGCTCTGTCTGTGTGTGTAAGTTTCTGCTTTGCTTGGCGAGGAAGAATGAAACAGAGGAGTCACTGGCACGCATTTGTCTACTGGCGAAGAAAGGAGAAGATTTATTATTATTATTATTATTATTATTATTATTATTATTATTATTATTATTATTATTCCTCTTTATTTTTATATTTTCTGTTTATATTTATTTGTGTGTATATATATACGCACACAGACGAGTTTCCTCATATAGCGCACGTTGGTACAACGTGATTGGTAATTACTCCATGATAGATGTTACTTAGGGAACGATCAAATTTAGTGGAGTTGTGACTTGCATCGTCAAATTTAATAAAAAGCTACCGCCTATAATAGCTCTATTAATACTCTAAGGTAACTTATGTAATGAAATCCAAAAAAATATTGAGCACCACGTGAATATGAACATGTTTTCTGATGTTGGGTATATTACTTTTTTATTTTTAATAACAAAGAAAATTCTTCATGAAAATTTGTTTGATGTGATAAGTTGTAAATGGTCATTCAAATTAGCAGAATCAATTATGTATTTTGAGGGAAGTTTCCATTTGACCCATAATTTACGGCTTTTGTATATTAGTCTTAATGTCTTTGGTGTTACTCATTAACACATACATGATAATTCTAAAGATATTAAAACTGATGCTTTAGGAACACCGCCTCAAGTTTTTCTGTATGTAGAGTACCATGTTGAACATCTCAGTTTCTTGTGAACTCAATTTATTAACATCGAGTAATTATCGCATAGATTCATAGCATGTATCAGCTTATCGGGTATTGATAGAAGCGAATCGAGAGAATCTCTCACGCACGAAACATCGAACCAGAATTCACTGAGCAAGAAACGTGACTGCCCAACTGGTCATGGATTGAAGTGAGGGAAGAAGCATATTCCACAAGTTGGCAACCTTACCGGCACATGACCCGGGGCAGCACGGCACGAGTGCCTCAAACTCAGTGACTTACTCCGCACACCCCCATCGTTCTTGGCACTATCACATTAATCAAATTGAATTAAATTACTAAATAAATAAAATAATAAAGAAATCTGGAAAAATCCCATCGTGTTTCATGCAACCTTTGTCGCACAATAATAACAAATATTAATATGGACGAACGCGCATGATTTGTCATTCTTGTCCCTCCACTTGACATCATACTTGTGATTTTGACAAGGTTTGGGGGGCCCCACTTTGGATCGGATGGAGAAGATGGAGAAAACTGCTGGCTATCGCTGACTCACCGGTCTGATTGATTGGCCCCGCCTTCGCATTGCCGTCGTGACATGCATATCGTTAGGAGCACTTGATGAAGCTGGCTCTCTTGTAATTGGAAGTAGTTTTCTATATTACTACTTCTCAAGGAAGCCCCGCATTAAGTAGATTATTTCTCGGGTCAATTAAATACCCATTAAATTTTATGGACTAGGTAATGCATGAATGTAATGCACCATCAGGGTTGATTGGTTCCAAATCCATTCTAGTACCACCCAAAAACTGGAAACCATAACAAAAAGACTAGTTCTTAGTTTCTAGAACCAAGAAGCGGATCACTTGGTCTTAGGACCGGTTCGGTTCAATTCCCAAGCGATTTGATGGGAGATGAAAATGAAAACAAAATGCAACCCTCACACATATTCATGTCTAGACATCAAAAATCTAAACTACTCATTTCTAACGATAAGTTCTTGAATTTTATTAGAATATTTGAATAATAAATCACACATTCATCTAATAATTTAAGTTTTTAAAAATCTCACATGGTGTCTGAGTTCAAGGTCTAAGTTTGAATCTTTTCAAGCGTTATTTGCCTCTCAAATTAAATTTACATGCTTTGTATTAGGCAAAATGACCAGATTAAGTGTGAGGAGATTAAAATATTTAAATAAAAAATCACACATTCATCAATAACTTAAGCTTTTAGAACAATTGGGGATAATCTCACAAAATTTCACAAATTTGACCATATTATAAACCCATTATAATACTAATCGGTTGGTGATGTACTCCCCTTGAGACTTTATTATATTATTCATAGTGGTCAATTTTATGAGTGGCTTATCAAACACTATGGACAAAAGATAGACAATGAAGTAACTTCGAGCGGGACATGTGATAAAGGAAGGGAAAGAAATTTGCATTAGAAATTAGAAAAAAAAAAAATCATCAATTCAATCTCAATAGTCCACTTTCCTCTTGGAATCAGGGATCGGACAAAAAACAATTTGTTCCAATTTTATGGAACTAGGAACCGACCGACGCCTCTAGAAGCTACTCAAAATTGATCGGTCTAAGTGGATCCTAATTCAATTGGTCCATCTTGATTTTGGGCAAACTTACGATCGCTGCACCATTGGATGCAAGTTCAATAAAATCAAATTGATCATTGTGCTTGGTGCACAAGATCGGCCCACACCACTCCTAACCGAAAGACAATCTTGAACTGGCTAGTTAAATTCTAAAGCGGTTTGGTTCGACTCCCAGCTCTAATCATTTGAAATTAAATCGGAACCTAAGGGTCGGTTCCAAAAGTTCTAAAGCCAATTACCCCTAAAAAAATCTCAGAAAAACATTAGTTAAAATAATGCAAATTAGAATATCTTCTTCTTGTTCTTAACTTCCCCACCCCGTAAGCATGTTGACAAATGGCGATTGTGCTTGTTGGGCCCCAAACGTTTGGTGTTGACAGTGTTATTCTCATGCACAGCAAAATCCCGTCTTTTTCGAGCAGAATGGAAAACGTAACTTTCTCTCTTCCTTCCAAACATCAAGGTTCCCCTCTGTTCACACGCGACGGGCACGAGACACGTGCTGCTCTTCGTTGACTCTTTTCCATTTTCCCTTGCGTTGACCATGGCCTAATTTCATTCGGGTCATTTCTCAAATCTTGCTATATCGGTCATTGCTGGCCTCGTTTCGGTGTCAAATGGGTTAATACCATAAAAAGCCTCAAACTGATACATTTTTAATAAATTTACCTAAAACTAAAAGCTCTAAACTAGTACACATTTGACAAATTTCCTCCAAAGTGATATATTTTTGACAAATTTACTCTCTGTTAATTTTCATTAAATTTTATTGTTAAATTAGCGAGTTGGAAGACACATGACAGTGTTAGATTTAATAGTCGTACTGATTTTGTGATTTTGGTGGTATTAATCCAATTCTAACGAAGAGTATGCAAATGTATCAGTTTTGAATTTTTTTGCCATAAAAAAATTAGTTTTGAGTAAAATTATCACAAATATACAAATTTGAGATTTTTTTGTAGTCATTTGGGGTAAATTTGTCATGGTATACCAATTTGAGATTTTTTGTGGTTAAAAAATTAATTTAGAGTAAATTTAATACGGGTGTACTTATTTGGGGTTTTTCATAATATTAATCAGTCTTAAATTCCCTATAAGTAAGGACACTTTGATTTTGACACACTGAGCCTTTTCTCGAGGCATTTTTCTTATTAGATCGGTATAGCCATGGGAAGTTAGAGCCTTTCTGTTAACCATAATGTTTTTTTTTTTTTCTATTTTATTGTTCTTTTGTTCCCCTCTATTCCCTAGAATAGACAAGTGGCTAGAAAATAAAATTGGAACAAAAATAAAAAGTATAAAAATCTATTTCTTTGTTTTTAGGAATAAATTTTCGAACATAAATTGTTGCTAAGAACATAAAGAGTACCAAACGTACCTTTAGTCATCGGTGAAAATTCTTTCTAACACAAATTTACCTAAGTAAGAGTTACTCGAGGAAGAAGGATTTAATTTGACATGCGGAAGTTAGATCCGACATGCCGGTCGTACTTCATTTTGCTAAATTTGTCCAATGATTAGCTTATGTGATCCAAAAAGATATGGAAACAGGATCGGTTGAATGGAAGGCGGAGAGAATTTCAAAAAAGGGATCTACACACGTGGATTTGAAGGTTTATAGCTCATGACAACTACTTTCCACCTTATTCCAAATTTTTATTTATATTTATTCATAATGGACACTTGCACAATTCAGCTACTTATGTCCCAAAAATTAGGAATAGGGAGCGACCGCCGAGTTTGATGAAAGCTCTTTTTCTTAGAAGTGAACGAACGGCAGATACACCTTCCTCGACCAAATGAGATAAAGAGAGAGATAGTGACAGATCCTCAACCCATTTTTTTCGAATTGTTCACGTTTTTCTAAACGTCAATTTTTGAAGTAAAAAATTATTCAAAAACTTATAAACTTATTTCACTTTTATTAATCCAGTACTAAATATTTTAATTTTTATCAGTTGAATATTAAATATTTTCACATTTTACTAATTGATTTTATACAACCAATTTTAATTTTAATTGATGATATGTACACTAGTAGTGCCACATAAGTTGGTTATGCTCGTGGAAAATATCAAAGAGGCCAAACTCAAAATGACCTAAACATTTTGCACGTGCGATTGCTTGCCTCTCGAGAACAAATATTCAAAGAGGGCGGCAAAGCAAGTCCAACAACAAGAGGTAAACGTGATGAACCTATTGACTGATTTCTTTTTCTTGTTTTCCAATTGATTACTTTATTTTATATATTTTTAGGTATGTACATACGATCTTTCCATGCATGGAGCGGTCCGTGGGGTTTAGTGCATTCACACACATCTTTGCTATTTCTTTGACTAAACATTCTTACCCACTATTATCTGAATTACAGCCTAATTATTGGTTTGAAAAATTAATCAACTAATGAAAAGGGGAAAGGAATGGCTTAATCGATTTTTTTCAATGTTTAAAGTGTCAATTAGCCATGAATTGTCATGGCCAGGCTCGATTGAAAGCCGGTCAACCAACCCCAAATTTTGACGATTTGGAGAAGTTTTTTACAATGAAAATCAAACGAACCCATTAAAATTTCTTACTCAAACCAATTTCACAAATTTGCTCAGTTCAATTTAAATGTTTAATTTAAAATTTGAAAGAAAACCAGAGTTTAATTTGTCGATTCTATCTTTTGACGAACTATTTTAAATAAACCAGAGTTTAATTTGTCGATTCTATCTTTTGACGAACTATTTTAAATCCAAAAAAAAAAAAAAAAAAAAACTCCCTGAAAAATTATTAGTCATAGTCTAAAAGCAAAGGGACACCAAATATATTCAATAGGTTCGCCATCTTTCATATCGGTACCAGATAACCTAAAACCCCTTGCTTTTACACTTCGACTTCACACCATATAAACTTGAGTTGCCCCTATTTCTAATTTATTTGTCCAAGTGGACATAATCACGCGGTATTTTAATAGTGTTCTCGTATGTTCAACGCTCCTAGTATTAGGAAAGGTCAAAACAAGTGTCCATGTGGATCAAATGGATTGAGTTGATCATGCTAGTGGAATCAACACTTGTAAAGATTCAACTAAGATCTCTTAAAAGATCACCAAAAGGAGGAAAAAAATCCCTCTTTTTTTTTTTTTCTAAATTTTTATTTTGTTTCCATGTCCATGTTGGAGATGGAAACCTAACATATCCCATTCTAATCTGGATTAGAACGAAGGAACCCCACCCAAAAAAGGCATATTTACTTTACGGCCCTTGACTTAATCCATTGAACCCCAAATATATTAACCCAAATCAAGGATCTTAATCCATTTTATCACTACTACTCTCTATAGTAGCTACCCAACATAAGCTGAAACATGTTTGGCAAGAAGGTCGGATCGGGCAAATGGATCTTTGTTGAACTCGCCGTGTTACCCAAAAACGATTATCATTATCTAGTGCATTAAAAAATTTTGCACGCTTGAGCAATCCTTAATATTTTCTGGAATATTGTTCACAAATTAGCTCAAAATTGTAACAAAGCTATAAAAAAAAAATGACAACTTCTCTTGCGATGTGCGCAATCTGTTATATAGGATTCACTATCAAATCTAAAATTTGATCATTAATTAAGATAATTAAGATTTAACGTGGACTAGCGAAAGTTATAAATTTCACCTGCCCCTTCGGCCGCCCTCCATTGGTGACAATCAAGTCCTTCGACTTCGCCCTCTCTTCCTCCCTTAGCACGAGAGGCAAGTCCCGAGTGATTTCGCTGAGCGCCCGCAAATCGTCCGCTGAGCTCATAGAATTTTCACCACTACAATTCTTGAACTTGTAAATAAGGCAATCAAAAACTTCGACTCAACTTTTTCCCAATAGTGGCTGATCCGGCAAGTTGAAGGCATCATATCTGTGGATGTCGACCAAAAATACAATCCGAATATGAAAAAAATGATCATTTTGCGACCACACAAATGATATTTGCAAGATTCAATCAAACAAATTATCATATGGCTCTTCGGTTGCGTTTGGTATAGTTTTCCCAAGAGGCTTTCGGTCTCCAAAGCTTTTTGGGGAAATATTGGGTTGTTTCATAAGTTTTCCCAAGGGTCTTTCGATCGAATACTGGTATTGGGATAGCTAAAGCCCAATACTAATAGGGATTAGCATTGGGTTTTCGGCATTTGGTCAAATGCTGAAATTAGTATTTTTCTTCCAAAATTGCCCTCGCCAATTTTTCAAATTTTTGATTTTGTCCCTTGTCATATTTTCTTTTAAATTATAAAATGACCCAAACCCATTGCCGGTCCGAAAAAGGGCTATAGCCGCCAGTGAGCTAGATTTGGCGCAAATGGCCGTTGGTTGAGGTTGCCCAAGGTTGGGTGACATAGCGACCTTCGACGAGCATGCAAGCCAAGTGAGGGTCACTCGAACCAGGCGGCGCGCAAACAAGGCAACCGCCGCTTGGGTCACGCGACCTTTGGCAACCCTCACCCGAGGTCATGCAACCTCAAGCGGGCCTTGCCAAAAGTCACCCAACGGTCGCCGACGACTTGAACTCATTATAAAAGTTTTTTCACCAAACGCAACTTGAACTCAAAAGTCCTTTTGCAAAGAGTTTTAACAAAATACAATTTGCATTTCTTTAAATCGCTTTGACTTTTAGCATTTGCATTTCTTTTATAAGGCTGGATCAAACGTGCCCTTCATCATCCCTCCACGAACGAATCTTTTCTTAAGTCAAATATATACAAAGTAGGACAAACTTCAGAATGCGCGTGGATCAAGGAACGGAATCTCTTCCGGAGAAGCCATGCGAGAAAGCTCGCCACTTGGCGATGTCGCCGTGGAAGCGAAGTGGCTCCGCCGTCCCGCTCGACCCTCGAGCGGCCCCCTTTTCTACCATTTTTCGTGGCACCGAAAGGTCAAAGCCAAAGCCAAAACCAACGGCCATGGAACAGACGGGGGCGCCCCTGCATTATTGTCCTCATCATCATCAGAAGCAAAAGATCCTCCCCTCCCTAACAACGCGGCGGCATCCACTCCACGATCACGCCACCGAAACTCTCTTGGCCCCACTTGCGCACCCGATGGCGCCTGATCCGGCATCGCACGTCACGGACCGTGCAAAATGCAATGCACGGCAGGCGGGCGCGATGACTCCTCCGGCGGGGAGGGGGCCACCGAGGCTGCATGCATTGCATGCGCCCCGACCGCATCTGGTCGACGGCTCTGCACGCTTGGTGCATGGTCTTCCAATTTTGTTGCCTTCCGGAATTGACTGGTTCGTCTCATTCGGACCACTACTGTCAGAACCGATGCTCTCAGTCCACGGCGTCATTTCGATTGGAAATATAAGAGAGAGAGAGAGAGAGAGAATCTCGGGTTCGCGACGAATGACAAGGTGTCTCGTTCCTTGAAAGTAGTTAACCTGAAAAGGCGACCGTGTTCAATGTGCTGACACGTGCTCTCGGCCAGTTTCAAGGAAAAACTCCGACTTTGGAGAAGTACCGCAAAAACCCTAAACTCATTACGTTAGTATTAATTTAATTTTAATTTTTTTAATTAAATTGATTTATTATCAATTTATATATTTTCACATTAATATCAATTTAGTTCATCCAATCAATTTAGATCAATAATTGATGACGTGAACAATAGCATCTTACCTAACACAACTTGTACTGATATAAATAATTTTCTAAATTTATAAATTTTATTTTAAGTTAATTTTTTTTCCTTTTATTCAGTTTCTTTGTTCTTTTTTTTTTTTTTTTTTTTTTTAAACTCCAATTGTCAATCAATGAGGTTGCCGGCCACAAGGGAGGTTTGGGCAACGGCCTACGTGCCCTTACGGGTCACGGGCGAGGGTTGCGACCCTCACCTATTACTTGACAAGGTCCTAGGGGAGGGTCTCATGGCCCTCATTGGCTAACATGCGTGGACATTGGGCCCTAATTTGGATCCAAGTGAGGGCCATGACCCTCGCCTATTGGCCGGTGAGGGCAACAATGCCTTCGCTTGGTCTCAAGGACACAAAGGCCCCCCAGCTATGGTGGGCAAGGGCTGCCTCCCCTAGCTTAGGTGAGGTCGTGGAGGCCCCTCACTTAGACTAGGCGAGGGCGTGGCCCTCCTTAACCAACAGGGGAGGGAGTCAGCCCTCGCCAGCCTAAAATGTTATAAAGAAAAAGGAGAAGAAAAAATAGAATTTTTTTTTAATATTATTAATAGGTTTAGCACTCCTTGGCCACTTTTTCCCTTCCACATTTGTCATTTGCCTGTTGCGGAAACCCAAGTCAAACGGAACTTCTCAAGACCGCAGCATTTTAAAACTCACGTGGGCTTCAACGTCTGCGGACCAAGTCCCACTATTTCTTCGTTGCTTCCCCATACAAAGTAAATTTCACTTCTTTTTTTGACGGCATGCTGGACTAATTTTTTAATTTCGACGGGTTCGTATGGTTCGTCGGATAAGTCAAAGCATGTGCTTTTCCCTCACGCCGTCGAACGGATTTCGGAAAGGACCAGATCAAGATCGTCGCTTAGGTTTTGCATCTCCCACGCCTCTTTTTAACCGGCTTAGCTCGTTCATGACCTCGAATCTTGTCATGTCTCGACTTTGATAGCGTACATTCCTACCGAAAGATGCTGCTATCATAAGGACAAAAAGATCGCGTATGTGTAATTTAATGATATCATTTTATATTTAACACTGTACTTCTATTTGTATTTATTGAGGCGTAACACGAAATTTATTTTGCAAATCAATTTCATCCTAGCGGGTACAAGAAACAAAGTGTAGCTAGCGCTAGTCTAATCGAAAGTTCCATGTATGAATGAGATTTTAGTGAATCTCGAGATAATTTTTTGGTAAAAAGTAAGAGATACTACTGCATAATCACCGAAAGATGGTTCAAATCTGAGGCCATTGGCAACATATAATTGAATTTATCATGTTGGACTTCTCCAAAACTTTTCTCACTCTGCACTTTGACAAAGCACGCTTCTCTTCTAACCCATGTCTCCTTACGTGCTAATCTTATCACAACATGTAAGCTAAGGAATGTCGCTATGTGTTGCAGCAATCATCATGGTAAACTCGAGGCCTCTTTTCTTTAGTTGCCTCTTTTAGATGGACATTAATGGCAATTTTCACTTAAAATTGCATCCATCACGTCGTTAATTGGGCAAATTATCATTATTTTTGTTAAGTACGGTTCCAAATATATCTCGGAAGCATTTTTTTGATAAATTAAAAAAGGAGGAAATCTTCTTCGTAAAATCATGCCTGCTTCGCTGCAAATCAATGAACTGTTTCCGAACAAAACAGCACTCCCACATAGGAAAGTGCAGAGCATTCAGTCAAACTTTGCACCACTAAAATTGCAGCCGCAAAAAAAGATCTGATTTTTCTTTTTATTGCATGAAAGAAAGAATCTGTCTGTACATCTCTTGTCTGCAGTAACCGAATCAATATTCACATCCTAGAGAAAGAAAACGGATCAATTGAATCCGAACCCTCGGATTGAACCAAAGACAATCATCCAAGGACTCTACTCTGTTCTAAGCTAAGCTGACTCTGCTTTCGGAATTGGACGAATTCTAATCATCGAACGGTTACCCAACCCTCGGAATCTTCCCAATTATGCCTCCCGTGACTCGCCAACTGGCCAATACGATCCATCACCGACGAAGAATCCGATGCGATCTCCAACGCGGCGTGCTCTCCGACGAACGACAGAGCAGAATCCATCTCCGAGCAGGGCGAAAGCGAGTCGAATTCCCAACTCGTTCCTGAAAGTTGCGACGAAACCCAGTCCTGGAAATCGAAGTGGCACCTCGGAGAGGAATCCGCCAATTCTACGACTCCGCAATCTCTTACGACCTCCTCGTCGTTGTTGACGCGGTCGAGGGCAAGGAAGGGGTGCTTCAAGAGCATACGGGCGGTCCACCTCTTTTTCGGGTTCTTTGTGAAGCACTTCATCAAGAAGTCCTTCCCCTGCTCCGACAATCCCTCTGGAATCTCCGGGATTTCTTCTCCGACCCCGATTCTGATCATAAGGGCGTACGCGTTCGACTCGGCCTGCGACCCCCATGCTGGCCTCCCCGTCGCCATCTCCACCACCGCGCATCCGAGTGCCCAGACGTCCGACGGCGGCTCGTACTCACTGCAGTTCACTGACTCCGGCGCCATGTACATGGGCGTCCCCCGCCACTCGACCCCGCCCCGTTTCCCGCCCTCTGACAACCGCTCACCCGCTCTCTTCGCCAGGCCAAAATCGGCAATCTTGACTTCTTCGCCGGCGCTGGGGAATACGAGGATGTTCTGGAGCTTGATGTCGCAGTGAACGAACCCTTTGGAGTGGACGAACTCCAGGCCCTCCAGGATCGACCTCGCGTGGCGTCTGATCTCGGCTTCCGAGAGGGGCTTCCCTCTGGACTTCATGCTGTCGGCGAGGCTGCCGCCGGCGGCGTACTCGAGGAAGACGTTGTAGAGCTCCTCGCCGCCGCGCTCGGCGGTGACCGAGTCGCCGTAGCAGCGGACGATCCGCGGGGAGTCGCCGAGTTGGCTCAGGACCCGCCTCTCGTGCCTGAGGGAGGAAGACAGGGCCGCGTCGCAGGACTTGACGGCCGTCACCGGAGGGCGGCCGGAGGGGCAGGTCTCCGCGGCCGCCGCGAGGTGGACGGTGGCGAAGCCGCCGTGGCCAATCTCTCTACCTCGGACCCAATCCATGGTTTCGCGAATCTTGAGGGTTTTCAGGGTTTCGAGAGAAGTTTTTAGAGAGAGAAAGGGAGAGAGTGCGCGAGCTCCTTTGCTGCTGTATCTCTGCGTGGGTTCTTGCTTTGCTTGGCAAGGAAGAATGACAGTGGAGAGTCTGGAGACAACGGTACTCGTTTATATACTGACGAGGAAAGCAGAAGATCTTTTTTATTTTATTTTATTTTTATTATCAATACTATTTATTTGTATATAAGTTTTTTAGGTATAATGCCCTGAGGAACGTCTGACTTTAGATCAAGTCTCAATTTTATAATTGAATAATTTTGTTCCATAAAAATCATCAAACTTTAGGTTTAGTCTCAATTATACTCCAAATTTCTTTTTGTTCTATGAAAAACCCCAAACTTTAAATTAAGTCTCAATTCTATTATCCAATCTTAATTTTACCTTAATTTTTTTTTTTTATATCATAAAAACAACCAATTTTTACTTGAATCACAAATCCGCCTTGCTAACCCTCTGTTCAAAGTTTTTTGTTGATAACCAAAAAATGGAAAACTCCCAAGCACAAGTTATTCAAGTATCCCGAGGACGATCTCTCTAATTGCAAGAGATGGAACAATCTCGAGCATAAGAGATTGAAGACCAAGCACAAAATCAAAGATTTCAAGCAAGATGGAAGGAAAACTCTCTTAAGAGAAAAGTAATCACTAAAACCCAACCCTAATTTCTATAGTTTTTACCCAAATTTCATATCTAAGAAGATATTGTTTAGGTTGATATAGAAATCTCTAAAATCCCTCTCCAAAGGACTACTTCTTGGATCTGAAATATGGGGAAAGAAGTGGAGCAATGACGTGAAAATATCACATTAGATCACTAAGGGCAATTTTGGATGGAGGGTTAACAAAGCAAATTTGGGACTCAAATTAAAAGTCATTGATTTTTTTTAGGAAACAGAAAAAATTAAAGTAAAATTGGAACTCAACCTAAAGCTAAGGTTTTAAAAAGGATTATGGTAGAATTAGGACTGAAGCTAAATTTTAGGGTTTTTAATAAGACAATGAATATCTTAAGGTAAAATTGGAACTAGACCTAAAGTTGGAGGATTTTTATGAGACAGAAAAATTTTAGGACACAATTGGGACTATAGCTAACGTTGAAGATTTTTAAGATATTACACCTATACATAGACTAGTTTCCTCATATAGCATCCCATAGTACTACATGTACGTGATGGGTGCGGATTGCAAAAGTATTATCTTTATTCACTTGCCTTGAATTGTTACATATAATTGCTCTGTTTTAAGGTTATGTTTGCCTCACAACAAATAAATAAGTTAAAAATTTTTTCTTAAAAATGATTTCTTGTATTACTTGAAAAATTGCTTAGTAAAAAATGTTTTCATTATTGACAATAATTTTTATATAAATATTTTTAGACCATGAAAAAATTCATTTTTTGATTTTTGTAAGCGATATAATTGATTATTTCTTATTTTCGGCGGAACAAACGAAGCTTAAATATTAATTAATGAACAATTAAATTTAGTGGAGATGTGAATTGGATCATTGAAATTAATTGCACGCGTCACAAAAAAATGTTTCACATATAATAGCTCCATAATATTTTAAAATAACTTATTTAACGAAATCCAAGAAAATATTAAGCACCGCTCGAGTATGAACATGTTTCTTAATGCTAGATAAAGTACTGTTTTCTCTTGTGATGAGGCGAATTCTAATTGAAAATTTGTTTGAAGTGACACATAATCGGCGGAGTAGGCTCGTTTATATATCCAAAAGGAAGTTGCCATATGCCCTATAGCTTAGGGGTTGTATATTAACCTTAAAATCTTTGATATTACTTGCCATATGTGAATGATAATAATACTGGAGATATTAAAACTGATACAGTAGATGGACTTGTTAAGACACGTGAGAAATTCTTGTTAGATGCATGAGTAAATTTACTCAATAACACGCTTGACATTTTTTTGTATATACAACATCTTGTTGAACATCTCGGTTTCCAGCGAACCCAATCTATCAAATTTAAGCAATTATCGTATAAATTCATGACATGTATTAGATTGGATTAAATACAGTTCAAGAAACAATCAAATTCATATGAAAAAATATATACCAGATCAATAAAACGAATCTATTGAGTATTGATCAAAGCAAATCGAAAGTACCTTCACACACAAAACATCAAACCAGAAGTCACTGGGCAAGAAACGTGATTGCCCAGCTGGGTATCGATTGAAGTGACGCAAGAAGCATGTTCCTCAACCTGGCAACCCTCCTGGCACATGACCCAGAGCAGCAGAGTGCCTCAAATTCAGTGACTTCCATGACTCCTGGCCCCATCACATAAATTAAATTACTAAATTAATAAAAAAATAAAGACATCTAAAATAATCCCATCACGTCTTAGCCAACCTTTGTCGCGAAGCAAGAACAGCATCAAAATGGACGAACACACATGATTCGTCAGCTTGTGCTACAGCTCGACAAGCACTTGTGTGATTTAGATGGAGAAAACTGAAAGGATACGGTAGACTCGCCGGTCTAATCGATCGGCCTCCCCCTCCGCATCGCTGTCGTGACATGCGGATTGCTCGGAGCACGTGACGAAGCTGGCCTTCTTGTGTTAGCGAGGTTGATTTTTTGGTGGTCGGGCGCCGAACATTCGGAAACTGACATTTCTGTTCTCATGCGCATTGCGCAACGTGCGACTCCAGCAGAACGAAAACGTGACTCTCTCTCTCTCTCTCTTCCTTGTACTGACCACTCTTCCGAATGTCCAGATCTTCTCTGTACACACGGACTGGCACGACCCAACTTCATTCGGGTCGGCTCTCAGGTCTTTGCTACATCGGTCATTGCTGACCTAATTTCGGTCTCGACTTCACACGAACAAGGATGCTTCCGTTTTCGATGCCGGGCCTCTTTTCGTGGTGCTTTTCTGGTTGACCAAATCGATAAAGTCACAGGAATTTACCTAATTAGGGTTACGTAGAAGGGGTATGATTTAATTTGACGTGTGGAAGTTAGATCCGAGACGTCGCCTTTACCATTATTTTGCTAGATTGGTCCAACAATTAGTTTATGAGATTCAAAAAGATATCAAAATAGGACCAGTTTGATTGGAAGGAAAAAAAAAAGGATCTAAAACACGTGGCTGTGAAGGTTTTTGGCATGAATAATAGCCATTATGTTACTAGATAGATTTTTTATTTATTTATATTTTCCGGATGAGTTTTTGAGCAAACATACACATTTGAAAACAATACAAAATTTATGTTTCCTGAATAGGAATTCATTTAATAACGATACGAAATTTCTTTCTCTCAGGCAGACAACGATGGTAGACGATGGACGACAATCAACCACCAACAACTGACAACCACTAGCGGCGGACGACCACCTTTGATCAATGGGCAATGGCAAGTGGGTGGCCGGCTATAAGCACGGGTGAATAATGACAAAAGTTTTTATTTCTCATTTTCATTCCAAACATAGAGAAATAGAAAATATTTATTTCTCATTTCTCTTTCAAACCTATTTCTTGACTAAAAATTTGTTCCAAAAATAAAAAAATGAAATTGCGTTCTCATAGAATTTTTACTCCAAACTTGTTCTCGAAAATAGAAAAATAGTTTTGATCAGAAAGAAAATCGTATGCGTCCTTTATGGCTCATGACAACTACTTTCCATCACATTCTAATTTTTTTTTCTTCTTATTTAGTATGGACACGTGGACTGTTTAGCTCCTCGTATCCCATATATTAGGGCTAGCGAGCGACTGGAAAGCTTGATGAAAAGCTCTTTTCTCTTGGGAGGGAACAGATGCCAAATACACCTTCCTCAACCAAACGAGATAGAGATATTCAGCCAATTCCTTGGAATTAGGGGTGATCCGCTTTTGGTTTGGACCAATTTCACTCTAGAACCAAGATCAGATCAAACTGTATCGGTCAATCCCAGTTTAGTTTCAGGGTTAGACCGATCCGATTCAGGGTTTTGGCAATTCCCCTTGCTCTACTCTTCAAAAGAAAAGAAAAGAAAATTAAAAAAAATATATCAATCTAGGCTACTTATTTCCGCACTTGAAATTGAGAATTGTTCGGTCCGATTCTTGTGCACACCCATAATTCGAATTATTCACATTTTTGTAAACATCGATGAATATGTTAGGGAAAAACATGAAGTTTTTCCTTTTTTCAGAAAAAAAGAAAACAATACTCGGAGCATATGCTCGTGGAATGTCAACGCCACCACGCTCAAAACGCCTGGTAACAGTTCACACATGCAATTGCCTCTCAAGTACAAACTTTCGAACAGGGGGACAAGGCAGGTTCAACAACAAGAGGAAAGCTGATTAACCTGTTGACTGATTTTATTTTTTCTTATTTTCCATTTGATTACTTTATTTTATATTTTTTAGGTATGTACATGTGATCTTTTGGATAAATGGCACGGTCAAGGGGTGGGTTTAGTGGATTCACATGCGTCGTCATCATTATTATATATTTGACCAACCATTCTCACCCACCGTTACCTGAATTTCATTGTAAGTATTGGTTGCATAGATTAAGTAACTAAAAGGACATGGGGAAAAGGATGGCTTAATCCATTTTTTTAATGGTTAGTGTCGGCTAGCCAGGAATCTTCATGGCTTGGTTCAATCGAAATGCGATCGACCACCTCCGATTTCTGTGGATATGGAAAAGCTTTTTCAATAAATAAAATGAAACAAACCCAATAAAGTTTCTAATTATGAACCAATTTCACAAATTAGCTTGGTTTCAATTTGAATATTTTATTTAGAAAATTAAAAAAGAAATTTTGATGCTTGATTTCTCTCGGTTCTTCCTTTTGGCCAAGTATTCTCAAATCTGGAGGGAAAAAAGAACCATCTCCCGAAAAAATATCAGCCCTAGTCTAAAAAGTAAGGGGATGTGGATAATATCATAAACATAATGAGCTCATTGATTTGGTTTGATTTGACCTGAAAATTTGGTAAAATCAATACCAAACCAAATTTAGTATTTTCGCCCTCCTTCGTATCAAAATCGGATGAACTGAGCTTTCACCTTTCGATGTTTGATTTTCGTTTGAACACATCTCAAGATGGTCCTACTTTTTTCGTTTGAATATTTTATTTAGAAAATTAAAAAAGAAAATTTGATGCTTGATTTCTCGGTTCTTCCTTTTGGCCAAGTATTCTCAACTCTGGAGGAAAAAAGAACCATCTCCCGAAAAAATATCAGCCCTAGTCTAAAAAGTATGGGGATGTGGATAATATCACAAACATAATGAGCTCATTGGTTTGGTTCGATTTGACCTGAAAATTTGGTAAAATCAACACCAAACTAAATGTAGTATTTTCGCAGTCCTCTGTATCGAAATCGGATGAACTGAGCTTTCAACTTTCGATGTTTGATTTTCGTTTGAACACATCTCAAACTGGGAGCTTTCACCTTTCGATGTTTGATTTTCGTTTGAACACATCTCGAGATGGTCCTACTTTTTCCTATCTTTGTTCTGCTTTCACGTGCAAGTGGAGGAGGAAAACCCAACATCTCCCATCTTAATCTGGATTAGGACGAAGGACCCCAAAAAGAACAAAGAAAGCATATTTCTCGGGCGCACCTTTTGGGTCGAAGATGTGCAAAAGCTCGAGCGGCCCCCTTTTTTCGCCATTTTTACGCGGAGCCGAAAGGTCAAAAGCAAAACCGACGGCCAGAGAAGAGCAGAGAAGGGGGCGCCCCCTGCTGCGTCATCGTCATCGTCATCCCCATCCCCCTCGTCACCGCGGGCGAAAAAGATTCACGCCACCTCGTCACGCGAAATCGAAAGGCGACAACGAATCCGGACCGCACGTCCCGCGCCGGATCGCACGGCTGCACGCCGTAACTGAAGTATAAACCGATGCTGTACGTTCATGGCTGGGTGGTGGGCGGGGCCTACCGAGGCTGCATGCATTGCATTTGCATCTTGGGGTGCGGGCGGTGGGTGGGGAAGCCCTCGCGCTGGTCGCATCTGGTTGGTGGCCATCTTACATATCATCAACCGGCTGCACGTTTGGTGGTGCTCTTCCCCTTTTCGTTGCCTTTCGGGAAATTGACTGGTTCGTTTCATTTGGCCTTATATGTTACCACAACGTCCGTTCGATGCGACGTAAAAAATATCTCGGGCTCGGGATGAATTAAAAAGGTGTCTCCAACCACAAAAGGTGGCTAACATGAAAAGCGCCGTGACGACAAAAAACAAAATCGCTGGGGTTATTGAAATATCAACTGTGAATATTTTCGGAAAAATTGAAATGTCGAGTATCGTAAACGGGTCTTTGTGAAACTTTTCTAACATGTGCTCTCAGGATAGTTTTTGAGAAAACACAACAACTTTGGTCTATTGCCGAAACCGAGTCGATCGAGGTTTCTCAAGATCGTTGATTCAAAAAAAAAAAAAAAAAACTTGGGCTTCTACGTGCGCAGACCAAATCCCACCATTTATCTTCGTTGCTTCCCCCACCTAAACTAAGTAATAGATTTCGGAAAGGACCAAATCAAGATTATCGTTTAGGTTTTGCATATCGTACGCCTCTTTCTAACTGTATTAGACCATTCATGACGTCAAAAATAGTGATGCACTAGAAGAATAAAACAAAATAACCGCAAGGATTCATTCATGAGATGATTGGGATTGATAAGGACTTCGACGATGGTCACACATTTCGACTTTGTCAATATACATTCTTTGGACAGATATTGCCATCCTAAAGACGACAAGATCGTATTCACTTACTTAAATTAGTACCGTCGTTGTATTTAACACCGTACTTGTACTTGTATTTGTATTTATTGAGGCGTATCTCATGGAATTGATTTGCAAATCTACTTCATCCTAACGCGTATGGGGAACAAGGTGTAGATGGGCCTATTATAATCGAAAATTCCATGCAACTATTCATTAATAAATAAGACTTTAGTGGATCTCGAGATATGTTTTTGGTAGAAAGCGAGAGATGCTACATAGTCCTTGGCCAAGGGAGATTGCCGAAATAGAGTGCGACTCCGAAGTGATCTGCAATATCCAATTGAAATTGATGTGACTTAAATCTCAAACTCACTAAGCTCCGCTCTATATCATATCTAATTGATCACATAGATTCATGACATGTATTGGATCAAATTAATTACAGCCCAAGAAATAGTTGAATTCATACAAAAACACTTAATTGTATATGCTTGATTCTATCCATCTCATCCTCAATAAAACAAGTCTATCGAGTGTCGATCAAAGTGAATCGAGAGCACCTTTCACACATGAAACATCAAGCCAGAAATCATTGGGCAAGAAACGTGATTGCCCAACTGGGTATGGATTGAAGTGAGCTAAGAAGCATGTGTTGGATGTATGCCCTAAAGTTACCATGTAATAGTTATATATTAGGAATTTCAATTGTGTTGTCAATCTTATTATTTAATTAATGGCAAAAACGTATTCATTCATTTGTCCAATTATCATATATATAAATGATTTCATAAGATCAGTTATGACTGTACCTATTATTGAAACATCAAGAATATGCATAACGGGTTAACAATTAGACCGAATTTTTAAACTGTTCCTAGTCAATGGATTATTGAGTGGATATTAATAATCATTTTGAGACTGGTGTGTTCTTAACTTCACCATTAAGTATTGGATGCTTAAGGTAATGATGAATTATGAGTCATTGGGTATTATGATACCCAAGTTAGAACACAGGTGCTTGCAGCAGACAAGTTCACTAAACTGGGTATGGATTGAAGTGAGCTAAGAAGCATGCGTTGGATGTATGCCCTAAAGTTACCATGTAATAGTTATATATTAGGAATTTCAGTTGTGTTGTCAATCTTATTATTTAATTAATGGCAAAGACGTATTCATTCATTTGTCTAATTATTATATATATAAATGATTTCATAAGAACAATTATGACTGTACCTATTCTTAAGACATTAAGAATATGCATAACAGGTTCACAATTAGACAAAATCTTTAAACCATTCCTAGTCAATGGATTATTGAGTGGATATTAATAATCCTATTGAGGCTGGTGTGTTCTTAGCTTCACCATTAAGTATTGGATGCTTAAGGTAATGATGAGTTACGAGTCATTGGGTATTATGATGCCCGAGTTAGAACACAAGTGCTTGTAGCAGACAAGTTCACTGAATGTGATACTAATACAACGAATAGTGACATGGAAGCTTTTAGCACGGTTAATGTCTAATCGTTCATACTTTGGTCTTATGTAAATAATCCTTAGCCTTGAGGCATGGTGTTGACTTGCATGTTAGACGGCTATGGTTCATGGTGTGCATATTGGCAGCTCATTAATCCGTCTTTATACTTGATGGTTATAGTCCGTTCATATATGAAGTTACACATGTGCACAATATGGAATCTATATCCTTGTTACATGCAAGATATAGTATTGATGTCCTATACGATCTAATTATGACACTACATTGAAATCCTTGGCTGGGTTGTGATCGAGAATGAATTGTTTATGTTACGTATAAAATGCGGGTCAATTAGGTTTCTCCATATGATTGAATTGGTGACTTGACAAATATTCCGTAGTCTTTGTTCGATCGGGACATAATAAGACAGAGGGATTGAATTACACTAAAGCCAAAGCTAACAAGTTCATTATGTTTTTAAAGCATTCACACTGTTTATGTAGTCATGACATATTACTAGATGTCAATCATGACTTGAAAGACCTAGAGATTGATCGAGATAATCAATTCTGTTGGGAGTACTAATGTGTTAGCGTAAGTCTTACTACCAACTTAGTAATAAATCTAGAGATGTCTCACACCATAACTAATTCACTCAATCGGACACAGTCCACTTATGAGAGCTGTTCTCTTGCTCACCTAGCTTCTTTGAGAGGTTAAAGACCAACTTTTGGAAGAAGTAATGCTTTAACTTCTTTGAGAGGTTAAAGAACAGCTTCTGGAAGAAGTAATCGTTTAACTTCTTTGAAAAGTTAGAGACTTACTTTTGGAGGAAGTTAAATGTTGACTTCACCAGGACATTATATATAGAGCAGAGAGAGGGTGAGTGGGTTAGAGAAAAAGAGAGAGGCTTACATGGTTAGCAATGGTTGCTGATTATGTGCATAGGATTATCTCCACGAGATTGCTAACACAATCATACTAGCGATCACATGCGAGTTCTTTTTCTATTGAGGTGTGTTGACGGTGTGTTTGAACTAGGGGTTCGACTTTTGTGGGGCTCGAATTGAAGAACATTTGAATCAAGTCGTTTAAAGCACGTTTCGAAAGGTAATCCGTATAATCTCCTTTGGTATTCTAATTTTTGATTAAAATGCATGAACAACATCTTTTGAGATACATGTATAATAGAATTTATCTTTACTTCTATTGTATTAATGTTTATTTCGCCTATACGTGTTTCATAAAAGCATGCTCTTCAAGCTGGCAACCCTTTGGGCACATGACCCTAAGAAGCACGGGTGCCTTAAATTTAGTGATTTACTCCACACAACCCCCCGCCCCACTACTCTTGGCACTATCAAATTAGTATATCTGTGATTAATTTATCATAAACTAATTTTTTGACGACTAAAAATCTCAAATTTACTATAAACTGGTATACTTATGATAAATTTACCTTTTGTTAGTTTCTATTTAATTTTACTGTTAAATTATTGAATTGAATGACACGTGATAGTTAACTCTGGTATATTAGTTTGAGATTTTACTTTCCGTTTGTCACAATTCTACCAGTTTTGTGATTTTTTGAGGTATTAATCCAATTTAACGGAAGACATATTTGTCACGAATGTATAAGTTTGAGATTTTTGACAATCAAAAAAATTAATTTAGAGCAAATTTATCACAAGTATATTAGTTTAGAATTTTTTTTTTTTTGTGGACATTTGGGATAAATTTCTCATATATATACTAATTTGGGATTTTTCGTTACCAAAAAATTAGTTCGTGGTAAATTTATCATAATCATACCAATTTAGAATTTTTCGTGATATTAATTCAATCTATTAAATTAAAATAAATTACTAAATAGGAAAAAATTCTAAAAATATCCCCTCGCGTGACGAATACACATGATTTGTCATCTTGTGCTACAGCTGGGCATGCACTTGTGTGATTGGAGAAGCGTCGTTGTGTTTAGATGGAGAAGAAGAAGAAGAAGAGGAGGACTGAAGGATACGGCAGACTTGCCGGTCCAATCGATTGGCCCCGCCCCCGCATCGCTGTCGTGACATACGGATTGCTCGGACCACGTGACGAAGCTGGCCTTCTTGTATTAGCGAGATCGATTTTTCGGTGGTCGTGCGTGCGCCGAACGTTCGGGTACTGACATTGCTACTCTCATGCACGACGACGTGCGACTGCTACAGAACGAAAACGTGACTCCATCGCTTCCTTGTGCTGACCGCCTCCTCCGTTCACACGCACCGGCACGAGAATCTGGGTTACCCCTCTTCGTTGACCCTTCCTCGTGTTCCCTTCGCGTTGACCACGACCCGACTTCGTTCGTTCGGGTCGACTCTCGGATCTTGCAACGTTGGTCATTGCTGACCTCATTTCGGTGTCTACTTGATTCAAACAAGGAGGCTTCCAATTTCAGTGCCAGGCCTGTTTTCGTGGCACTTTGTGGATTGGATCGATCAAGCCACGGGAATATAGGTCACGAATGATAATCATACTATTTATTGTCAGACCTATTTTTCTGTTCCGGAGAACATGTTTGGAATATAAATTCTTTTAATAACGTAATTTCATATTTTTTTTAATTTTTGGAACAAATTTTTAGTCTAGAATAAATTTAGAACATAAATGAGAAATAAAAATTTTATGCTTCTTTATTTCTAAAATATAAATGAAAAATAAAAACTCTTTTGTCGTTCGCCGTTGCAGGTTGTCAACCACTATTTGCTAGCCATGGCCTCGGGTCACCAATTGCCATTTGCCGTCTGCCAATCTCCGTCCACAAGTCTCCATCTCTTGTCCATTGGTCGTCGCCAATTGTCGCCATCCAAGAAAGAGAAATTTTGTATTGTTATTAAACGAATTTCTATTGTGAAAGTAAAATTATGTGTTGTTATCAAATGCATATTTTTGCTAATAAACTCTTCCAAATAATAAAATAATAAAAAACTCTATTTTTGAAACGAAATAATTATTATTCACGCCTTTAGTCCCAACAAAAATTACTCCGAACAAAAATTTACCTAATTAGAGTTACGTCGAAGCAGTGTGATTTAATTTGACCTGCGAAAGTCAGATCCGAGATGTCGGTCGTACTTCATTTTGCCAGAATTGTCCAATGATTGGCTTATGAGATCCAAAAAGATTTGAAAACAGGATCGGTTGAATGGAAGGGCCAAGAATTTATTTTTTTTATTTAAAAAAAAGGGGATCTAAAGCACGTGGCTTTGAAGGTTTACAGGCTAAGGACAACTACTTTCCGCCTTATCCCAACTTTTTCTTTATTTTTATTTAAATGGACACGTGCACTATTCAGATGCTCATGTCCCACAAATTAGGAATAGTGAGCGACTGGCGAGCTTGATGAGAGCTCTTTTTCTTAGGATCGAACAGATGGCAGATACACCTTCCTCGACCAAACCAGATAGAGAGAGATTCTCAACCGATTCCTTAGAAATAGGGTTGATCGGTTCCTAGATTAAACCAATTCTATTCGAGAATCGAGAATCAGACTAAATTAGACCGATCAGTCTCAATTTGAAGGCGAGTTGGACCGGTCCGATTTATGATTTTGGCAAAGAAAATGAAATTTAAAAAAAGAAAAACATATTGGTCCGATTCGATCTGATCGGTCTAGGCAATTTGATTCCGCATCTCCAAAATTAGCCAATTCAGTTTGCGTCCTAGATTGGTTCGATTCCCATGCACACCTTTATTTGAAATTGTTCACGTTATTCTAGCTGCAAATTTTGAACCACGTCAATGAATATGTCAAATAAAAGCAAGAACTTTTCTTCTTCTTTTTTTTTCCAAAGAAGGGTAATAAAATTCGGAGCATATGCCATATGCTCGTGGAAACGTCAAAGCCACCTAGCTCGAAACGCCAGGAGCAGTTCACACGTGCGATTACCTCTCGATTACGCATTTTCGAAGAGGGGGGCCAAAGCAGGTTCAACAACAAGAGGAAAACGTGATGAACCTGTCGACTGATTATTATTTTTTCCTTGTTTTCCAATTGATTACTTTAAATTATATATTTTTAGGTATGTACATGTGATCTTTTGGATAGAATGGCACGGTCAACTGGGGGAGGGTTGGTTTAGTGCATTCACACATGTCATTACTATATTTTTGACCAACCATTCTCACTTGCTATCGTCTGAATTACATTCTAATTATTGTTGGAAAATTAATTAATTAAATGACATGGGATGAGAATGGGTAAATCCTTTTTTTTTTTTTTTGATTTGTGTCGGCTAGCCAGGAATCTTCATGGCTTGGTTCAATTGAAAGCCGATCAACCACCCCCGAAATTTGTGAATTTGGAAAAGCTTTTTCAATAAAAATAAACCCAATAAATTTTGTTACTTGAACCAATTTCATAAATTTGCTTGATTACAATTTTAATATTTTATTTTAAAATTAGAAAGAAAACCAGTGTTTAATCTGTCAATTCTATCTCCCTATGAACTATTTATAATTTTGGAAAGAAAAACCAGTCTCCTAGAGAATTATTAGCCATATTATAAAAGCAAAGGGACACCAAATTGATCATAAATATAATAATTTTGATGGTTTGTTTTGATTCGACCTAAAAATTCACTAAAATAAATGTCAAAGTAAATTTAGTACGTTCATCGTCTTTCATATCGAAATTGGATAATCTAAAAAATCGTAGCTTTCGCATGTCGACTTCACACGTATAAACTCGAATTGCCGCCCCTATTTCTAATTTATTGTCCTAGAGGACATAACTCATATGTACAACGCCCCCAGTGTTAGGAAAGGTCAAAACAGGTGTCCATGTGGGTCAACCGGATTGAATTGATCATGCTAAGTGGAATTAACACTCGTAAGACTAAAATAGATTTTCTTAAAGAAGGTCACCCAGTTGGAGCTTAAAAAAATATATTTTTGTTTCCATGTGCAAGTGGAGGTGGAAACCTAACATCTCCCATTTTAATCTGGATTAGAACGAAGGACCTCAAAAAGAAAGTGAAAAGGCATATATCGCTTTACAGTCCTTGACTTCATCCATTGAACCCACGGAACTACTCTGCTAAGTATTAGTATTACCTCTCTATAGTAACTCCCCAAGATAAGCTTAAAACATGCTCATCGAGACAGTTAGATTCTTTATCAATTTCTCCACATGACCAAACAAAGGCACTATATCTGGTGCATTAAAAAAAAAACACGTGCATACTCCTAAAATATTAATGAGATTATCCAATGCGAAATCCCTTTTTCATGATGCTCGTAACCAGTAACTTCTTGTACGAGGACACGCATCCGCAAATCGGATTCACAATTCACACCAAACACGTTTGGTTTTGATTTGATTTTTGATTTGATTTTCCTTCTTTTTGTTCCAAAGGATAGGATCAGAACGGAGGTGCGCTAAATGAGGAACGTCGTGTGGCTCTTCCTCCCTCCTTCCCCACCTCGACTGTCTCATCTTTCACGTGCCCAATTCAACCTAACCGCAAACGAAATGACAAGACAAGAACACGCCCTCATCTTCCCATCACATATTATAAAAAATTATATACATTAAAAGAAGAAAACAGATAAATAATACAATAAAAAACAAAAACAAAAAAAAGATCTTCTCTTTCCCCTCGTCGGTATATAAAGCCCCTGCCAGCGTCTCCTCTGTTTCATTCTTTCTCACCAAGCAAGAGAAGAAACCCACGCATACAGACTACCTCTCTCTCTCTCTCTGAAAACTTCTCTCAAAACCCTGAAAACCCTCGAGATTTGAGAACATGGATTGGGTCCGAGGCAGAGAGATCGGCCACGGCGGGTTCGCCACCGTCCACCTCGCGGCGTCCGCCGAGACCTGCTCCTCCGGCCGCCCTCCGGTGATGGCCGTCAAGTCCTGCAACGCGGCCCTCTCTTCCTCCCTCAGGCACGAGAGGCGGGTCCTGAGCGAACTCGGCGACTGCCCGCGGATCGTCCGCTGCTTCGGCGAGGAGCTCACCGCCGAGCGCGGCGGCGAGGAGCTCTACAACGTCCTACTCGAGTACGCCGCCGGCGGCAGCCTCGCCGACAGCATGAAGTCCAGGGGGAAGGCCCTCTCGGAAGCCGAGATCAGACGACACACGAGGTCCATCCTGGAGGGCCTGGAGTTCGTCCACTCCAAAGGGTTCGTCCACTGCGACGTCAAGCTCCAGAACATCCTCGTATTCCCCAACGGCGGCGACGAAGTCAAGATCGCCGACTTCGGCCTCGCGAAGAAAGCGGGCGAGCGGCCGGCGAAGGGCGGGAAACAGGGTGGGGTCGAGTGGCGCGGGACGCCGATGTACATGGCGCCCGAGTCGGTGAACTGCAACGAGTACGAGCCGCCGTCGGACGTCTGGGCGCTCGGATGCGCGGTGGTGGAGATGGCGACGGGGAGGCCGGCGTGGGGGTCGCGGGCCGAGTCGAACGCGTACGCCCTTATGATCAGAATCGGGGTCGGAGAAGAAATCCCGGAGATTCCCGAGGGATTGGCGGAGCAGGGGAAGGACTTCTTGATGAAGTGCTTCGCAAAGAACCCGAAGAAGAGGTGGACCGCCCGTATGCTCTTGAAGCACCCCTTCCTTGCCCTCGATTGCTTCGACAACGACGAGGAGTTCGTAAGAGATTGCGGAGCAGCAGAATTCGCGGATTCCTCTCCGAGGTGCCACTTCGATTTTCCAGACTGGGTTTCGATGCAATGTTCAAGAACGAGTTGGGAATCGGGCTCGCTTTCGCCCTCGTCGGAGATGGATTCTGATCCGTCATTCTTTGGAGAGCACGCCATGTCGGAGATCTGGTCGGATTCTTCGTCGGCGATCGATCGGTTTGTCGAGTTGGCTAGCCACGAGAGGCCAAATTGGGAAGATTCCGAGGGTTGGGTAACCGTTCGATGATGTGAATTCGTCCAATTCCGGGAGCAGAGTCAGCGTAGCTAGAACAGAGCAGAGTTCTCGGATGATTGTTTTTTGTTAAATCCGAGGGTTCCGATTCGATTGATTCGTTTTCTTTTCTACGACTGTGAATATTGATTCGGTTATTGCAGACAAAAGATGTACAGACAGATTCTTTCTTTGATGCAATAAAATGAAGAATCAGATCTTTTTCGCGGCCGCAATTTAGTTGTGCAAGTTGGTCTGAATGCTCTGCACTTCCATTTGGGGGAGTCCTGTTTTTGCTCGGAAACAGTTCATTGATTTGCGGTGAAGCAGTCACGATTTTACTAAGACGACTTCTTCCTTTTTAATCTATCAAAAAAGCTTCCGAGATATATTTGGGAACTGCACCTAACAAAAACAATGATAATTTGCCCAATTAAAAATGTGGTTGATGCAATTTCAAGTGAAAATTGCCATCTTGGTTGAATTAAAAGAGGCAACAAGGGCAAATCGGCCTCAAGTTTGCCATGATGGTTATTGCAACACATATCGACTACATATCGACAATGTGGAGCTTACATGTTAAAATAAGATGACACAGAAGGAAATATTTTTCGAAATTCATTAAAGTCTTATTTATTAAAGAATAGGCGCATGGAAGTTTCAATTAGACTAGCACCAACTACACCTTATTCCTCATACCCACTAAGACGAAGTTGATTTACAAATCAATTGCATGCAATGCATCTCGATAAGTACAAATGTGTGCATGGCATTAAATACAAAATTGCACCAATTAAACTGTAGTACGCAAGCTTTTTGTCTTTACCATAGCAGCATCTTTCAATAGGAATTTACGCTAACAAAGTAGAAACATGACCATCGTTGATGTCACGAATGAGCTAAGCCAGTTAAAAAGAGGCGTGCGAGATGCAAAGCCTAGGCCCCGATCCTCATCTGGTCCTTTCCGAAATCCATTCGACAGCGTGGGGAAAAGTATATCCTTCGACATATCTGACGAACCATACAAACCCGACGAAATTAAAATATTAATCCAGCATGCCGTCAAAACAAGAAGTCAAATTTGCTTTGTATGGGGAAGCAACGAAGAAATGGTGGGACTTGGTCTGCGCACGTTGAAGCCCCCGTGAGTTTTAAAATGCCACGGTCTTAAGAAGCCTCGTTTGACTTGGGTTTTGGCAATAGTCAAATGACAAATGTTGAAGGGAAAAAGTGCTGAAGAAGTACTAAACCTACTAATGATATTAGAAAGTTTTCTATTTCTTCTTCTTCTTCTTCTTTTTTTTTTTTAGACTGAAGGAGGGCCACGACGGCCTCGCCTAGTCTAGTGAGGGCCTCCATTCCCTCACCCAAGCTAGAGGAGGTGGCTCTCACCCACCATAAGTAGGGAACCTTTGTGTCCTCGAGACTAAGGGAAGGCATTGTTGCCCTCATCGGCCAACAGGTGAGGGTTGTGGCCCTCACTTGGATTTGGGTAAGGGCTCAATGTCCTCGCTTGTTAGCCAATGAGGGCCATGACACCTTCCCTTGGTCTAGGCAAGGGCATTACGGACCTTGGTGAGTAATGGGCAAGGGACGTGACCCTCACTTGTGATTGGTAAGGGCACGGAGGCCCTTGCCTAAACCTCACTTGTGGCCGGCAACCTCATTGGAACCATTGGAGTAAAAAAAAAAAAAAGGAAAGAAAAGAAAAAAGGAAAAAAAAAAATTAAAAATAAAAATAAAATTTTATAAATTTAGAAAATTATCCACGTTATTATAGGTTATGTCACATAAAATGGCTAACATCTACGTTATTAATTATTGATCGAAATTGGTCAGATTGACTAAATTGATACTAATGTGAAAATATATAAAAATAAATCGATTTAATTAAAAGACTAAAAACTAAATTAGTGCGACCCAATTGGTTTAGGGTTTTTGTGATACTTTTCCAAAGTCGTAGTGTTTCCTTAGAACCGCCCGAGAGCACATGTCAGCACATTTAACACGGTCGCCTTTTCAGGTTAACTACTTTCGCGGAAGGGGACACCTCTTCATTCGTTGCGATCCAAAGATTCTTTTTGACTTTTTTTTTTTTTTTAAATTTCAAATCGAAATGACGCCGGGGACTGAGCATCGGTCCGATAATAGCAGTCCGAATGAGACGAACCGGTCAATTCCGGAAGGCAACGAAGTGGGAAGACCATGCACCAGGCGTGCAGAGCCGTCGACCAGATGGGGTCGGGTCGGGGCGCATGCAATGCATGCAGCCTCGGTGGCCCCCTCCCCGCCGGAGGAAGTCGTAGCGCGTGCCCGCCTCTGCCGTGCATTGCATTTTGCCGTGCATTGCATTTTGCACGATCCGTGACGTGCGATGATGCAGGAACGCGCGCGCTGCTCGGAGCGTGCGCGCATGCGGTGCCGCGAGTTTCGGTTCCAAGTGGGTCCCGCCGTGTTTGGGAGACGAGGATCTTTTTGCTTCCGATGACGAGGACGATGATGCAGGGGCGCCCCCCCTTCTCCGGCCGTCGGTTTTTGGCTTTTGGCCTGTCGGTGCTGCAAAAAAGGTGAAAACGGGGCCGCCCCGAGGGCCAAGCGGGACGGCGGAGCCCCTTGGCTTTGACGGCGATGTCGCCAAGTTGTCATATGAAAATTTTGCTTGATTGAATCTTGTAAGTATCAATTGTGTGGTCACAAATTGATTGTTTCGAGATGGCATTGATATCGTTTGTTATTTTTGGATCTTATTTTCGGTCGACATCGATGAATATGATGGCTTCAACTTGTCGGAATCAGCCATAATTGGGAAAAAACTTGAGCCGAAGGTCTTGATTGCATTATTTTCAAGTTTGAGAATTATATGGGTGAAAATTCTGTGAGCTCAGCGGACGATCAACGGGTGCTCGCCGAGTTCACTCAGGACTTGCCTCTTGTGCCTGAGGGAGGAAGAGAGGGCGGAGTCATAAGACTTGACAGCCACCGACGGTGGACGGGGCAGCTTTTGGTCAACCTAATTTTTTAATCTCCAAAAATTATAAACTTGTATAACCATCATAAATATACCCTCAGTTGGTTTCCATTTAATTGAATTATTATTACGACAAATCATAATTGATATATCTATGACAAATGAGAGTAATACCTTAAACTAGTTTGATATTTTTTTTAGTATTAATCCATATAATTATTCACTTTGGTTGCCATAACATCAAATTTCATGGGGCATTTGACATATTAGATTGTGCACATCACAAGAGAAGTTGTCACTTTGATAGCTTAATTAGTATTTTAAGCTAACTTTATTCAAGAAAATAACTCAAGAACATATTTTTAATGCAAAATAATAATAATAAAATATTTTTTGGGTCATTGCTCAAGCAAGATACATAAACATTTTAAGCTAATGCACTAAATAATAATAAAAATAATAGTAATAATAATCTTCGTTTTGATTAAAATGGGAGATGTAACTCAATTGAGCCCTTCTTTAATTCTTAAAATAAAGATTTCACTTGGTCAACTCAATCCATTTGACCTGACCTTTTTTGACCTTTCTAAACATGTTTAAGAACATGTGATTATATGTCTTATGTTGGGTAGTTACTTGGTTCCGATAGCGACCAGTAGTTTGATAAAAAAATTCGATTAAGATCCTTGAACTATTATATTTATGATTATTCGGTGTCCCTTGCTTTTATATATAATTTTTTGGGAGATTAGGGTTCAAATTGGTTTTCTTTCTAAATTGAAATTGTCAAGCTAATCTGGACTGTAAATTGAAAAAAAATTGACAATATTTGGGGTTGGTTGGTCGGCTTTTAATCGAGCCCGGCCATAAAATGGAATTGAAGCCTTTTTGAACATATCGTTTAATTAATTAATTTGTCCACACCAGCAATTAGGACGTAATTCAGATAATAGCGGATGAGAAGGGTAGTTAAAGAGATAATAATGACGCGTGTGAATGCACTAAACCCCCGTTCTGACCGCGCCATTTATCCAAAAGATCACATGTAAATGTATAAAATCAAGTAATCAATTGGAAAATAAGAAAAAAAATCAGTGAATTGGTTCATCACGTTTTGCTCTTGTTGTTGAACCTGCTTGTCGCCCTCTTTGAAAGTTTGTATTCGAGAGTCCATCGCACGTGCAAGTTGTTCCAGCCGTTTTTAGCTCAGTGGCTTGGCATTTTCCACGAGCATAAGCTCCGAATTTTTTTTTTTTTTTCTAATAAAGGAAAATTCATGTTTTTACTTGACATATTCATTGACATGGTTAAAAAAATTTGATGTTGGTTCAAAAAGTTCTACATCTATTATAGTTTTGACAGTTTGATTCGAAAATTTTCAATTCTATCAATTGAGTTTTGAGCATTTCTACATTTTACTAATTGAGTTTATCAAGTAAATTTTAGCCTGAAATTATTAACATGGACACCTGACGCTTAGAAAAACGTGAGCAATGCGAAAGAATCAGTTATCTCTCTATCTTTATCTCTAGCTGGTTCGGCGGAGGAAGGCAGATCCGCCATCTGTTCACTTCCAAAAAAAAAAGAGATTTCATCAAACTCATCAGTAATCCTAATTTGTGGGACATGAGCGGATGAATAGTGCACGTGTCCATTATGGATAAATATAAATAAAAATTTGGAATAAGGTGGCAAGTAGTTGTCGTCAGCTATAAACCTTCAAATCCACGTGTATAAGATCCTTTTTTTTTTTTTTTTTTCTAAATTCTCTCAGCCTTGCATTCAACCGATCCTGTTTCCCTATCTTTTTGGATCTCATAAGCTAATCATTGGACGAATCCGGCAAAATGAAGTACAGCCGACCCCTTGAATCTAACTTTCGCATGTCAAATTAAAACCATACTTCCTCGACCTAACCATTTCCATAGGAGTAATTTTTGCCGGCGACGAAATGCCCGTGGCTATACTGATCTAATCAGAAAAATGCCCCGAGAAGAGACCCGGGGCGTCGAAATCAGAAGTGTCCTTGCTTGAAGGGAAATAAGACCTAAATGAGGTCAGCAGCAATGACCCGAATGAAATCGGGTCGTGATCAACGCAGAGGGAAAACGAGAACGGTCAACGAAGAGCGACACGTGTCTCGTGCGCGTTGCATGTGAACAGAGTGGAACCTTGATGTTCGGAACGTAGAGAGCGAGAAAGTCACGTTTCTCGTTTTGCCCAAAAAGACGGGATTTTGCATTCGCACATGGGCACGTTGTGCATGAGAGTAGAAATGTCAACACCAACGTTTGGGGCCCGACCACCAACCGCAATTCTTCGATATGCCCATGGGGTGTGGAAATTAAGTACAAGAACAAGATAATCTAATTTTCATTCTTCTAACTACTTTTTTTTTTTTGTGATTTTTTTCAGGGGTAATCGACTTTTAGGACTTTTGGAACCGACCCTTAGGTTTCGATTTTGTTTCGAAAGACCGGAATCGGGAGTCAAACCAGACCAATTTAGAATTTACAAGGTTGGTGTCCGATTGGGAGTGGCGTGGGCCTGGCTTGTGCGCCGTGCGCAAGGATCTTTTCAATTTTATTCTAACTCGCCTTTGGTGTTGGGGCGATCACGTGCTCGCTCAAAATTAACAGTAGTTGTGGCACATTTCGATCGTGCATTACCCTCAAGCAAAGCAACAAAAAAATCAATCTTGCCTATACAAGAAAATTAGAAATGGCCAGCTTCATCACGTGCTCCGAGCAATCTGCATGTCATGGCAGCGATGCGAAGGCAGGGCCATTCAATTACACCGGCGAGTCTGCGATAGCCTTCAGTTTTCTTCTTCCCCATCTCCGTCCAACCCTTAGTGGGGCCCCAAACCTTCTTACACCACACAAGAATAGTGGCAAGTGGAGGAACAAAAGTGACGAATCATGTGCGTTTGTCCATATTAAGATTGTTATTATTCTGCGACAAAGGTTGCATGAAACACGATGGGATATTGTTAGTTTTCTTTAATTTTATTTATTCATTGAATAATTTAATATTATTTTTCTTGGTCGGTAAATAATTTAATATAATTTTAATAAATGTGAAAGTGCAAAGAGTGATGGGGGATTGTGTAAGAAGTCACTGAATTTGAGGCCCTCGTGCTACTGCTCTGGGTCGTGTGCCCAGAAGGTTGCCAACTTGAGGAATACGCTTCTTACCTCACGTCCATCCATACACAAGTCGGCAATCACGTTTCTTGCTCAGTGATTTCTGGTTTCATGTTTCGTTCGTGAATGGTGCTCACTATTTGCCTTGATCGATACCCGATAGACTCATTTCATTGAGGACGTGATGAATCTAATTGATCATATACCATCGAGCGTTTTTTTTATAAGAAGTCAACTGTTTCTTGAGCTGCAATTAATTTGATCCAACACATATTATGAATCTATGCGATAATTGCTCGATCTTGATACATTGATTTCACCATAAATCAAGATATTCAACAAGATGCTCTACATACAAAAAAATTCGAGATGCATTATTGAATAAATGGTTAATATCATGAAAAACTCCAAATTGATATATTTTAAATAATTTTTATTCCAAATTAATTTTTTGATTACTAAAAACTTTAAATTAATATACTTGTGACAAATTTGTCCTATATTAGTTTTCATTAAATTTTATCGTCAAATTGTTAAATTAGATGACACATGTCAATTGACGGGTGTGCTAGTTTGGGGTTCTATCCTCCATTTATCATATATGTACCAGTTTATGATTTTTCGTAATATTAATCTAATTTATCGAAAATTAATTAATGATAAATTTATTATAAATGTAAAAATTTAGTTTTCATAAGTTTGTGATATGTGCAAAATTTTAGGTTTTTTATGCTATTAACACTTGAATAAATTTATTTAAGCACCTAACATGAATTTGTCACGTGATTAATAAATCCATTTTGTACATTAGTTTTAGCATCTCTAGGATTATCATTTATGTGTTTACGAGTAATACCAGAGATATTGAGATTAATATACAAAATGGATCGAACAGCAAATTTCCTTTGGATACATAAACGGTCATGCTAATTTCAATAACCATTTACAACTTGTCACATCGAATGAATTTTCATTAAGATTTTTTCTCGTTATTAAAAAAAAAAGTAATTTATCCGGGCATCAAAAAATATGTTCATTATTCAAGTGGCGCTCAAATTTTTTTTTTTTTTTTTTTTTTTGACTTTCATTAAATAAGTTATCTTAAAATATTAATAGAGCTATTACTCGCGAAAGCTTTTTATTAAATTTGACGATCCAAGTCACTACTCCACTAAATTTGATGGTTCCTTTTAACATCTATCATGGAGTAATTTACGATTCCGCACCAATCAAGTTGTACTGACGTGCGTTATACGAGGAAACTCGTCTTTGTTTGTGTGTGTATGTATATATATCTAAAGAAAATATAAAAATAAAAAGGAATAATAATAATAAAAGATCTTCTTCTTTTATATAGACGCGTGCCAGTGTCTCCCCTGTTTCACTCTTCCTCGCCAAGCAAAGCAGAAACTTACACAGACAGACAGAGCAAAAGAACGCGCGCACTCTCTCTTTCTCTCTCTTAAAACTTCTCTCAAAACCCTCAAGATTCGCGAAACCATGGATTGGGTCCGTGGTAAAGAGATTGGCCATGGCGGTTTCGCCACCGTCCACCTCGCGGCACCCGCCAAAACCTGCTCCTCCGACCGCCCTCCGTTGATGGCCGTCAAGTCCTGCGACTCGGCCCTGTCTTCCTCCCTCAGGCACGAGAGGCAGGTCCTGCGCGAGCTCGGCGAGTGCCCGCGGATCGTCCGCTGCTTCGGCGACTCGCTGACCGCCGAGCGCGGCGGCGAGGAGCTCTACAACGTCCTACTCGAGTACGCCGGCGGCGGCACACTCGCCGACAGCATGAAGTCCAGAGGGAAGCCCCTCTTGGAGCCCGAGATAAGACGCCACACGAGGTCGATCCTGGAGGGCCTGGATTTCGTCCACTCCAAAGGGTTCGTCCATTGCGACGTCAAGCTTCAGAACATCCTCGTATTCCCCTGCGGTGGCGGCGAAGAAGTCAAGATCGCCGACTTTGGCCTCGCGAAGAGAGCGGGCGAGCAGTTGGTGAAGGGCGGGTTCGAGTTGCGGGGGACGCCGATGTACATGGCGCCGGAGTCGGTGAACGACAACGAGTACGAGCCGGCCTCGGACGTGTGGGCGCTCGGGTGCGCGGTGGTGGAGATGGCGATGGGGAGGCCGGCGTGGGGGTCGCGGGCCAAGTCGAACGCGTACGCCCTTATGATCAGAATCGGGGCCGGAGAAGAAATCCCGGAGATTCCAGAGGGATTGCCGGAGCAGGGGAAGGACTTCTTGATGAAGTGCTTCGCAAAGAACCCGAAGAAGAGGTGGACCGCCCGTATGCTCTTGGAGCACCCCTTCCTTGCCCTCGATTGCTTCCAGGACAACGAGGTTGTAAGAGATTGCAGAGTCGAATTCGCGGATCCCTCTCCTAGGTGCCACTTCAATTTCCAAGACTCGGTTTCGACGCAATGTTCAAGAGCGACTTGGGAATCCGGCTCGCTTTCTCCCTCCTCGGAGGTGGATTCTGATCCGTCATTCGCTACAGAGCACTTCGCGCTGGAGATCTCGCCGGATTCTTCATCGGTGACTGATCGGATTGGCGAGTTGGCGAGCCAGGAGAGGCCTAATTGGGAAGATTCCGAGGGTTGGGTGACCGTGAGATGATGGGAATCGTCCCAGTTCCGAAAGCTGAGTCAGCTTAGGCTAAGAACAGAGCAGAGTCTTGGATGATTTCTTTTTGTTCAATCCGAGGGTTCTGATTCAATCGAATCTTTTTCTTTTTCCTTTTCGGCGACTGTGATTATCGATTCGGTCATTACAGAAGAGAGATGTACAGAGAGACAAGATACTTTCTTTTGATGCAATGACAATGAAAAATCATCTCTTTTTTGCGGCAGCAATTTTAGTTGTGCAAAGTTGGACTGAATGCTCTGCACTTTTTAGATGATTGGTGACTCTCACGTGGGAGTGCCCGTCTTTGCTCGGAACCAGATTGATCCATTACGATTTTACGAAGACCACTACTTTTTTTCTTTTTTAGGAAGAAATGGGGTAAGGTCCGATTCCTAAGAAAGCTTAAACCAAATCGATCTCCTGTCAAGTGATGTTTAACTAAATGGTCCAATTTGCCAACCAATCCACACATGAATTTCCTTTCTTAAGAGTACAAAGAATTCTGACTTGTTCGAAGTACCTCAACAATTTCCTTATTTGAAAGATGTGGATATCGCCAAAACGGATGGTTTATGAAGTTGTGTAATTACTGCTTGCGAGTCCACCTCCACAATAATTTTGGGAATACCTGGAGAGATTGCCAGTTTGATGCTCAAAAGAATATCCCAAATGTTCTGCTCTTTTAGCAAAGGGCACACTCAAAACATACAAGCCAGTTGCTTGACTCATCGCAGAGAAGTCTACCTACTGAAGCTGGACCCAGATTGCCCTTTAGGGGTTTAAGACAACTTCCTTTTGAATTTATCAACAAATGCTTCCGAGATAAATTTGTGAACCGTATCTTGACAAAAATAATGATAATTTGCCCAATTAAGAATAACTTGCCAATTGAATTTTCAGTTACAGGTTTTCCTATAGCAAAACTAAAAATGAGATTGGCGCTTTTTGTATTTACACTTGCGTTGTTTACGGCCTTTAATAGCAAATATCTCCATTTTAGTGTACTCTAGCATCATGAATTTCGTATGAGTCATATTAGGGAAAATTTGTCTAAAAATAACGATACATATTATACGACAACTAATTCAATTCAATTTGATTAATTTAATCCTAAATTTTTTGATGATTTTTCATTGTAGTTCGTGATCGAAAAATCACTAACATGATAGTCTAGTCAGCATCAGCCATTTTACAAGGTATGGCTAGCACAAATGTTGACAATTTTTATAATTTTATTTAAAAAGTTCTGCATTTTTACTTTATTTTATTTTATTTGTCTCCCTTCTTCCTCCACCACTCGCTAGCCTTGATGATTGTTGGAAAATGATGAAAGACATAAATTAGTCAAACTAAATAGTTTATGACTAATTAACTATTGTATTATAGGTTTAAGATTTTTTGGACAATTATTCCAATGCAAAATTGGTAAACTATAGCTCATATGGAAAATTCTTGCTGGATACATAAAAGAGTCTACTAATTTAAATAACCAATTACACTTTGTCACATCACTAAGTAAATCTGCTTTAATATATGTTTTAGCATCTCTCACATTTTCTTAGAGGTTTTCTTCATGTTATGTCTTAGAGTGCAAGTTTTAATAGGAATGTGTAGCGGTTAATATATTATGATTGGCTCATACTTATTATCTTAAGGTTTTAAGTGAAGGTGAATCTAATTAGATACGTTGAAGAGTTTTCGAGCTTTCTCTTAATAATCTTCTTAGATAAATATATCGATTTTCTACTACACATCTCATGATCAACGCAATTTCAAGTGAAAATTGCCATTATAGTTAATCTAAAAGAGGTAACTAAAGCAAAGTGGCCTTGAGTTAGCCATGATGGTTGTTGCAACACATACCAACAATGTGGAGCTTCATGTTAAAATAAGATGGTGTTGAGGGAAAGATGGATTTAAAGAAGTGTGCCTAGGAGTCGATTGTTAAAACTTCGCTGAGGAAAGTGTTGGAGAAGTCCAACATGATAAATTCAAAATGATATAGGGAATATGTTAGTTAGTTCATTAACTTAAGATTTTAGTCACTCCAATTTCAGTTGGATATTACGGATGGGCTCAACTTGAACTCTCTTTCGGTGATCTTCCCTAGCAAAAGATTATGTAGTGGCATCTCTTACTTTCTACCAAAAAGATATCTCTAGACTCACTAAAGTCTTATTTATTAAAGGGTTAATATCACGAAAAATTTCAAATTAGTACACTCGTGACAATTTTACCAAAAAATAATTTTTTACAACAAAAAATTCCAAACTAGTATACCTATGACAAATTTACTATTCGTTAATTTTCATTAAATTTTACTATTAAATTGGATGACACATAACAGTTGACGAGTGTACTAATTTATAATTTTATCTTCTATGTCATAAGTGTATTGGTTTGAGATTTTTCCTAGTATTAATCATTTATTAAAAAATGGTGTGTGGAATTATGGATTAGATTAGACTAGTGCCAATTACATCTTGTTTTCCATACCCACTAGAATGAAGTTGATTTGCAAATCAATTCAATTCGATATGCCTCAAAAGATACAAATATAAGTGTGACGTTAAATATAAAGATGGTACCAATTAAAGTACACGTGTTCAATCTCATCGGTCTTTGTGATGGTAGTATCCTTCCAAAGAATGGACACTAGCAAAGTCGAAACATGCTACCATCGTCAAGATCCTTATCAAATCCCATTCATCTCGTTGAATGAATCCTTACGATTATTTTGTTTTATTTCCGAGTGCATTACATCATGAATGAGCCAAGACAATTAGAAAGGGGCGTGGGAGATTCGAAACCTAAACGACAATCTCAATTTGGTCCTTTCCGAAATCCGGGGGGTGCGGGGAATTATTTCCCTCGACATATCTGACGAACCATACAAACCCGTCACGAACCCAAGATTTTTTTTTTTTATGTCGTGTCGAATTGTTGTCGTGGACTCGGCATCGGTTCTGATTATATATATATCGGCCAAACGAACGAACCAGTTAATTTCACGAGGGCAACTGAAAGGAAAGACCACCGCCAGACATGCAGCCTTGGTGGGCCCACCCGCCGGGGGGAGTTATCGTTGTGCCAGCCGTGCGATACGGCGCGGGACGTGCGATCCGCCAGATCGGGCGGTGAATGAATCTTTCGCCGGCGGTGCTCTGCTCTGCTCTGCTCTGTATTGGTCGCGGGAGTTCGGATACTGTCGGGGGTCGCGACTTAGGGCATCGCCAGTTTCGGCGGCGGCGTGGGACCCGCACTTGCCGTGCAGGATGCCCAAGTGGTGGCGTGGGTCCCGTGATATTTTGCCGGGAAATCTTTTTCTTTTCTTCCGATCTCTTTCTGCGTCGGAGGATTTCGATGCTGACGAGGACGATGATGCAGTCGTGTTTTTTGGCCTCCGGCCTTTCGGTGCCCCGTAAGAATGGGTAATAAAAGGAGGGCTGCTCGAGGCTACGTCGGGACGGCGGAGACCCTGCGCTTTGACGGCGACGGTCGGCAAGTTGCCATCTTGTCTTTTTGCAAGGGCTCCTCCTCCTCCGGGAAGAAACGAAGATTCTCCCTTCGTTTGATTCCCCCTCCCACTTCTCTTCCGAGATTTTGGGCATCTTTGACCCGAAAGGTGCGCCCGACTTCTATATTTCAACCCGTGCCTCCCGCGGAGGGAATGAAGAAGAAGAGCCATCTGAAAATTTGCTTGAATCGACCGTTCGTGTCGTCCCAAATTGATTGCTCAAGGTGGCATCCGGCCGGCATCGACAAATCCATGACTAGGAAAAACTTGAGTTGAAGCTTTCGACTGCATTTTTTACAAGTTCGAGAATTATATCGATGGAAATTCTGTGAGATCAGTGGGCACTCGCCGAGTTCACTTTGGACATGCCTCTCGTGCTCGAAGGAGGAAGAGAGGGCGGCCGGAGGGAAGGGCGGAATTTATAACTTTCATTGATTTACATTAAATCTTAATTAGTGATCAGATTTCAAGAAATATGTAAGACAATATAAAGGATTGCTCGAGCATGCATGAGTTTTTAATGTACTAACTAGATAATAGTAATGATAATCTTTTTGGGTAACACAGCGAATTTGATAAAGATCCGTTTGTCCGATCCGACCTTCTTGCTAAAATTTTCAAGCTTGTCTTGAGTGATGCTTAGCAGAGTAGCGACAAAACAGATTAAGATCCTTGAATAGGATTAATGTATTGATGGTTCAATGGATTTAGTTAGGGACTGTAAAGCGATATGCCTTTTTTTTTTTTTTGAAGTCCTTCGTTCTAATTTAGATTAAAATGGGGGAGATGTTAGGATTTCCACTTCTGCTTGCGCGAGGAAACAGAGTAAAATTAATATAAAAAAAGATTTGGTTTTTGCTCCAATTGGGTGATCTACTACTTTTATTAATCCCACTAATATGGATCAACTCAATCCACCTGACCCACATGAACACTTGTTTCAACTTTTCCTAAGACTAGGTGCCCTGAACATACGAGGAAATCGTTAACCAACAATGTTGTCATTTTCACTTGGACAATCAGTTGAAAATAAGGGGCGGTTCAAGTTTTTACTGTGTTCAAACGAAAATCAAATGTCAAAACGCGCATGCTGAGTTTCTTAGGTCATCCGATTTCGATGTGAAGGATGGCGAAAATACTGATTTAGTTTGGTGTTGATTTTACCAAATTTGCAAGTCAATTCAAATCAAACCGATGAGCCCATTATCTTTATGGTATTATTGGTATATCCTTGCTTTTTAGACTATGGCTAATATTTTCCGGGAGATGGTTCTTTTTTCCTCCACATTTAAGAATACTCGGTCAAAAGGTAGAGCCAACAAATTAAACATCAAATTTTCTTTTTAATTTTTCAAATAAAATATTCAAACCGAAACCAAGCTAATTTGTGAAATTGGTTCGATTTAGAAACTTTGCTGGATTTATTTTTTTCTTTTTATTGAAAAAGCGTTTCCAAATCCACAAATTTTGGGGATGGTTGATCGGCTTTCAATTGAACCAAGCCATGAAGATTCCTGGCTAGCCGACACTCTAACCATTAAAAAACTGGATTAAGCCATTCTTTTCCCCCATGCCATTTAGTTAATTAATTTAACCAACCGATAATTAGGATGTAATTCAGATAACAGTGGGTGAGAATGGTTGTTAAGATGCATAATGATCAAATGTGTGAGAATGCACAACCCCCCCCGACCGTGCCATTTATCCAAGAGATCACACGTACAATACTAAAAATATATAAAATAAAAGTAACCAATTGGAAAATAAGGAAAAAAATTAAAATCAGTCAATAGGTTTATCACGTTTTCCTCTTGTTGTTGAATCTGCTTGGTCTCCCTCTTTGAAAGTTCGTATACGATAGGCAATCGCGCATGCAAGTTGTTCTGGTCATTTCGAGTTTGGTGTCTTTGACATTTTCCACGAGCATATGCTCCGAATTTCGTTTTCTTTTCTTAAAAAGGGAAAATTCGTGCTTTGACTTGACATGTTCATCCTCATAACTACAATTAGATAAATTTCTGTCAGGAGTAATTTTCGCCCGCGACTAATCATGTAAATGCCCCGAAATCGGAAGTGCCCCTGCTTGGAGGGAATTTAAGACCGAAATGAGGTGAGCAATGGCGAATATAGCAAAATTCAAGGAGACGACACTAATGAAATTGGGTCGTGGTCAACGCAGACCGAAAATGAAAAAAAGTCAACGAAGAGTACGCCATTGTTTAGTGCCTGTCGTGTGTGAACAGAGGCAACCTGATGTTCAAAAGGATGGTCAATTCAAGGAAGAGAAGTCCTATTTTCGATCTGCCCAAAAACACAATGAAGAGAAGTCCAGAACTTTTGTAACTTGCCCTTAGGTTCCTATTTTCAAAAATCGGAACTAAAAGTCGAACCCATTACGCTCGGAACCAGATCCAAATTGAAATGGCCGGTTCAAAGTCCATTTCCTGTTGTACTGGTGTGCGGTTGTCTTGTGTTATTGAGCATAGGAGTCACTCTGACTGTACTCCAACTCGCATTCGGTGGTGTGGCTATCACAGACTCCGCATAAAAAGTGAATAGAAGTTATGGCGCAACTCGAACGTTCAGATCACAAGTGTCCTATTATTTTAATGCTAGCCACTGTTGTCATTTTACCAAGCAAGAAAAGGTCATAGATATATTATTTTATGTAGCTGGTGTTAAGTAATTTCTTGTTAGTCAACTGGCACGAATTAACCTCGTACCTCTCAATCACAACTTGTTATTTTTTCACCATTTTGTAATGATTGCCCCTGGGGTGTTTTAGATGTGTATTTTAGTTGAAAAAAACTCAATTTTCAAGGCATTGATAGTGATTGTGCATCACATGAGAATAATCAGTTCATTGTAAATTGTGAAATTCCCTTGATTTGTTGCTTAAAAAGTGTCTTAGGAGCCCTTAAATCCTTTTTCAATAAGGTATAAGAGGTTTAAGACTGGTTCAAGGGTTTCAAAGTCTTGAACCAAGATCGGTTCTTCAGTTAGCTTTGCAACGTGGTTGAAAACTACTTAATCATCTCGATCCAGTGTGTCCACTTCTCATTGAATAAAGATAAAAAAAGCCCTCCATGTCCAACCATATAAATGCACCAAACCTTGGACAAATGTTTAATTTATCACCCTAATATAAATAATTCCGTATTTACACTATGTTGACTCGTGTGCTATCGAGTTCATAAGATTTAGTGGATATTCCATAGATCCAAGAAAAAATCTACACAACGTGGGTTTATCTTCTGTGTCATTTGAGAATCAACTACATGAAAATTTTGTTAGCTCATCACAAGATCTGTGTCCTCTTTTAGCTGTCAAAAGTCATAAAAAACTCACTTCCAATCTATTTTCCCCTTGAATAAAGCTCAAAAAATCAATCTTGCTATTCCAAGAAATCCAGCTTCATCACGTGCTCCATACTATCTGTTTGTCATGACAGCAATGGGAAGGCGGGCTAATAAATTAGACCAGCAAATCTGCGGTAGCCTACAGTTTTCTTCTTCTCCTTCATCTAACCCTAAGTGGGGCCCCTCAAGCCTTCTTAAATCACAAGTATAATATGTCAAGTTGTAGGAGAAAAACAAATTTTATATATATGTCTATTTTTATGTTGTTGCTATTCTGCCACAAAAGTTGCATAAAAGAAGATAAGATATTTATCGATTTTTTTTTTTATCTATTCATTTATTTAATGATTTCATTTAATTTATGTGATAGTGCCAAGAGTGATGGGGGAGTGCGTAATAAGTAGCAACAGCTAGTCACTGAATTTGATGCGCTGCTGCTGCTCTGGGTCATGTGCCGAGAGAGTTGCCAACTTGTGGAACATGCTTTCTTAGTTCACTTTCAGTCAATAGCCAGTTGGGCAATCGTGTTTCTTGCTCAGCGATTTCTAGTTTCATGTTTCCTGCACGGAGAAGATACTTTCGATTAGCTTCGATCAATACTGAATAAGACTCGGTATGATAGAAGATGCGACGAATAGAACTAATCATACACAATCGAATGTTCTTATTTGAATTCAATTGTTTATTGAGTTTTCAATGATTTGATCCGGTGTGTATCTTGGATCCGTGCAATAGTCACTCGATCTTGATGGGTTGTATTCACATGAAGGCAAAAGATGCTCGACAAGATGCTTTATATACAAAAATTTAAAGCACATCACTTGGTCGAACCTATTCAAACATCCAATGAGATTTTGTCCATGACTTACTAATGTGCACCCCTTTTATTATTTCTAGCATTATCATTCACATGTTGATAAGTCACATTGGAGATATTAAGTAGAGATGAGCTATTTCAGATTGAACAAATAAGTTGAGTAGGTTTCAAATTTATAGCTTGGAACTTATCTACATTGTAGTCTAGAACTTATCTACATTGTTGTCTAGAACTTATCTACACACCTTCATCAACTTTCTTGGTTCGGTCCGGTTCCAAGGTTTACCTTGACAGCTGGCCAACTTCTTATTCTTCTAAGTTTTCATTTTTTATTCCTTTAAAAGATAAATTTTAGTAAAACATTACCTTATTTATAACAAAGACAAATAGTAGTTACAATAAAATAGCAAACTAACCAAACGACAAGAAGTATGGTATAAAACAAAGAGAAATATAAAGTAATTGGGAAATGCTCAACTCATCCCTTAGTTAAGCAATTTGAAAGTCAAAGTAAAAATAGAAATTTCCATTCGCTAAAAGTAACAATCCATAAAAGATGAAAATTTAAAATAAAATAAACAAAAAAAGTTCAAACACATAATATAAAACATTAATTATATAAAAATTTTTTCCTCATTCTTACATTAAAAAAATCATTTAAAATCGTAACAACCTGAAAAAAAAAACATAGTTAATCACTTAACAATAGTTTTTAATTAAATTTGCTATGTACTAATCTAAAACAATCAATAGAAAACCACACTGCAAATCGGGGTTGGAGATGAAATCCCGGAGATTCCCGAGGGATTGGCGGAGCAGGGGAAGGACTTCTTGATGAAGTGCTTCGCTAAGAACCCCAAGAAGCTGCGTTGGAGATCTCGTCTGATTCTTCATCGGTGATTGATCGGATTGGCGAGTTGGCGAGCCAGGAGAGGCCTAATTGGGAACATTCTGAGGGTTGGGTGACCATGAGATGATGGGAATCGTCCCAGTTCCGAAAGCAAAGTCAACTTAAGCTAAGAACAGAGATATTTCTTTTTGTTCAATCGGAGATATATATATTCCTTTTCGGCGACTGTGAATATCGGGTCATACTTTACTTTGATGCAATGAAAACAAATGGTCGACCAAGAAGAGAATCGAACCATGCTGATTGCGCCTTCTGCAGGGTCGTGCCGGATTCTATCAACCATTTGTTCTTTGATTGTCATACTTCGGCAACACTTGCTTATTTTTGAGTTGCCAGGTGCAATCTTCCTTGGCGTAATAGATCTTGGTCAGACATTCTCTTATGGGCTTTGAAATTCCTAACCGGTAAGGACTTTTACCATCGTATTGCCCGCTTCTCGTTTGGTGCTTTGTGTCACCTTATTTGGAAGAAGAGAAATAGTATCATTTTCCGGGGGGAAGCCTTGGTGGTTTCGGCGATGAAAAATCATCTTATCAAGGTTGTAAAAGACAAAGCTCTTACTTTTACCAATGTCCCGGTTACTTCAAGGAATAGGAGACTCCATAGAGGTTGGGGCTTCAACCCCTCGATTTTTTAGCATCATACGTCTTTCTAATGCCGTGCATCATTGCTGTCTGCTTTGAGCTTTAGCTTATCTCTACTTAGGCTCTTCATTCTTCGTCCCTTCCTCTGGATGCTGGTCGAGGTTTGCTGGGCTGTTTTAGTAGTTGTGGCTTTTGCGGTGTGTCCTTTCGACTGTTGTTAGCTTGGTTGTCTTCTTGCTGTTGCCTTGTGGCTCTTCTTCAGCTCCCTTTCACTCTTTATGCTTGTAGCATTTAGAGTGTAAGTTTTTTTGGTGCCGTTTTTGTAAAGTTGACCTCAGCTATTTATATATTCTTATCTTTACCAAAAAAAAAAAAAAAAATGCATGTCTTTTTGGCGGCAGCAATTTTAGTTGAGCAAAGTTGGATCGAATGCTCTGCACTTTTTTAGATGATCAACGACTCTCATGTGGGAGCACTGTCTTTGCTCAGAATCAAATTGTTCAATTACGATTTTATGAAGACCACTACTTGTTTTTAAAAAAAAAGGAAGAAAAGGGGTAAGGTCCAATTTCTAAGAACACTTAAGCCAAATTGATCTCCCGTCAATCGTGTTTAACTAAATGGTCCAATTTGTCAACCAAAAAGGAAGAAAAGGGGTAAGGTCCAATTCCTAAAACACTTAAGCCAAATTGATCTCCCGTCAAGTTGTGTTTAACTGAATGGTCCAATTTGTCAACCAATCTGCACATGAATTTCATTTCTTAAGAGTACAAAGAATTCTGACTTGTTTGAATTACTTCAACAATTTTCTTATCAAAAGATGTGGATATTGTCAAAAAACGGATGTTTTATGAGGTTGTATAATTGCTGCTTGCAGTCCATCTCCACAATAATTTTGGGAATGCCTATTGCCAGTTTGATGTCCAAAAGAATATCCCAATGTTCAGCTTTTGACGAAAGGCACACTCAAAACCTACAAGCCAGTTGCCTGACTCATTGTGGAAAAGTCTACCTACTGAAGCTGGACCCAAATCGCCTTTTAGGGGTCCAAGACGACTTCCTTTTTAATTTATCAACAAATGCTTCCGAGATATATTTGTGAACCGTACTTAACAAAAATAATGATAATTTGCCCAATTAAGAATAACTCGCCAATTGAATTTTCAATTAAAGGTTTATCTATAGCAAAACTCAAAAAGAGATTGGCTCTTTTTGTATTTACACTTGCATTGTTTACGGTCTTTAATAGCACATATCTCCATTTTAGTGAACTCTAGCACCATGAATTTCATAAGAGTCATATTAGGGAAAATTGTCTAAAAATACCAAGACCTATTATACGACAACAAATTCAGTTCTAAATTTTTTAATTTGGTCAATTTAATCATAAACTTTTTCATGATTTTTTTTCTGTAGTCCATGATCGAAAATAACTTACATGGTAGTCTAATCAGCACCAGCCATTTTACATGATATGGCTAGCACAAATGTTGACAATTTTTATAATTTTTTAAAAAAATTCTGCATTTTTACTTCTTTTATTTTTTTTTCTTCCTTCTTCCTCCACTGCTTGCTAGCCTTGATGATTGTTAGCAATCGATGAAGGACATAAATTAGTCAAATTGAATAGTTTATGACTAATTAACTATTGTACAATAAGTTTAAGATTTTTTGGAATGCAAAATTGGTAAACTAATTATCTACTAATTTAAATAACCAATTATACTTTGCAAAAAACCTTTTTAATATATGTTTTATGTAAAATATTGCGCGAAATATATAATAGGTCATATGGTTTTAGATTCCTTTTGGATGCACATCAAAAGGAAAACAAGTCTACTAATTTAAAAATAACATGTAATTATACTTTGTCACATCAAATGTACTAATAGTAAAAATAAGATTTTAATAATATTTATTCATGCTTTTCAGTTTCATAACATTTTAATATCTCACATTTTCTTAGAGGTTTTCTTAACGTTATGTTTTAGAGTGCAAGTTTTAATAGGGTAAAAAAAGTCTTACATAAAAAATCTAGCATAATGTGTAGCAATTAATATATTATGATTGATTGATACTTATTATCTTAAGATTTTAAGTGAAGGTGAATCAAATTAGATACATTGAAGAGTTTGGACTCGAGCTTTCTCTTGATAATCTTCTTAGATGTATTGAGTTTCTACTGCACATCTCATGACCAACACAATTTCAAGTGAAAATTGCCATTATAGTTAATCTAAAAGAGGCAAGTAAAGCGAAGTGGCCTCAAGTTTGCCATGATGGTTGCTGCAACACATAGCAACGATGTGGAGCTTCATGTTAAAAATAGACGGTGTTGAGGGAAACATGGATTCAGAGAAGCATGCCTAGGAGGAGATTGTTAAAATACCGCTGAGAAAAGTGTTGGAGAAGTCCAACATGATAAATTCAAAATGATATAGAGTAGATTTTAGTTAGTTCATTAACTTAAGATTTTAGTCACTCCAATTTTAGTTGGATATTGTAGATGGGCTCGGCTTGAACTCTTTTTCGATAATCTTCCCTAGCCAAAGATTATGTAGTAGCATCTCTTACTTTTTACCAAAAACATATATCTAGACTTACAAAAGTCTTATTTATTAAAGAGTTAATATCAATATAAAATTAATACACTTGTGACAATTTTACAAAAAACTAATTTTTTTTTTACCATAAAAAACCCTATACTAATATATTTGCGACAAATTTACTCTCTGTTAATTTCTGTTAAATTTTAATGTTAAATTAAATTACACGTGACAATTGACGAATATACTAATTTATAATTTTACCTTTTGTATGACACCGGTATACTGGTTTGAGGTTTTATTGTATTAACTATTTATTAAAAAATAAATGCATGGAATTTTCAATTAGACTAGTGCCAATGACATCTTGTTTTCCATACCCGCTAGAATGAAGTTGATTTGCAAACCAATCCAATGTGATACGCACCGATAGATACAAATATAAGTACCGTGTTAAATATAAAGATGGTACTAATTAAAGCACATGTGTCCAATCTCGTCAGTCTTCATGATAGTAGTATCCTTCCAAAGAATGGACACTAGCAAAGTCGAGACGTGCGACCATCTTCCTGGTCCTTATCAAATCCCATCCATCTCTTTGAATGAATCCTTATTGTTATTTTGTTTTATTTTCGAAAGGATTACGTCGTGAATGAGCTAAGCTAATTAGAAAGGGGCGTGGGAGATGGGAAACCCTAAACGACAATCTGGATTTGGTCCTTCCCAAAATCCGGGTGGCGGGGGGAGTTATTTCCTTCGACACATCTGACGAACCATAAAAATCCGTCACGAAGCCGAGATTTTTTTATAATGCCTGCTGGAACTGATGTGGTGGACTCGACATGGGTTCTGATAATATATGTATCGGCCAAACGAACGAACCAGTCAATTTCCTGAAGGCAACGAAAAGGGAAGACCACCACCAAACGTGCAGCCAGTCGATATGGAGATGGCCACCACCAACCAAGATGCGATGCAGCCTCCGTGGGACCCCCCGCCACCATCCCCGAAGTGGTGGCCCACCCGCCGGGGGGGAGTTATTGCTGTGCCAGCCGTGCGATTCGGCGCGGGACGTGCGATCCGCCAGATCGGGCGGCGGGTGAATCTTTCGCCGGCGGTGCTCTGCTCTGTACTGCATTGGTTGCGGGAGTTCGGCTGCTGTCGGGGTCGCGATCGGAGATCGCCAGTTTCGGCGGGGCGTGGGGACCCCATTTGCCTTGCAGGTAAGCAAGTTGGGGACATGGGTCCCGCGGTTTTTTTTTAAGGATCTTGTTCTTTTCCTTCTCCTTCCGGTCTTTTCGTGTGTCAGTGGACTCTGATGCTGACGAGGACGATGATGCGAGGGGCGGCGGGCTTCTGCTGGCCGTTGGTTTTGCCTTGGCCTCTGGCCTTTCGGTGCCCCGTAAAAATGGGTAAAAAAGTGGGAAGGTGACGGCGTAGCCACTTCGCTTTGACGGCGACGGTCGGCAAGTTGCCATCTTGTCTTTTTTGCAAGGGCTCCTCCTCCTCGGGGAAGAAACGAAGATTCTCCCTTCGTTTGATTCCCCCCGCCCACGTCTCTTCCGAGCTTTTGGGCATCTTTGACCCGAGAGGTGCGCCCGACTTCTATTTCGTCAGCCCGTGCGTCCCGCGGAGGGGATGAAGAAGGGCCATCTGGAAATTTGCTTGAATCGACCATTCGTGTCGTCCCAAAATTGATTGCTCAGGGTGGCATCCGGCCGGCATCGACAAATATGCTGGCTTCCACTAGCTGGAATCAGCCTTGATTGGGAAAAATTCGAGTTGGAGGGTTCGATGGCATTATCTGAAAGTTTGAGAATTATATCGATGGAAATTCTATGAGCTTAGTGGGCACTCGCCGAATTCACCTTGGACATACTTCTCGTGCCTGAGGGAGGAAGAGAGGGCGGCGGAGGGGCGGACGGAATTTGTAACTTTCATTAGTCCATGTTAATCTTAATCAATGATTGAATTTCAGGAAATATTTAAGAAAATATAAAGGATTGCTCGAGGATGCACAAGTTTTTAATGCACTAGATAATAATAATCATAATCTTTTCTAGGTAACACAGCGGGTTCAATAAAGATCTGTTTGTCCCATCTGACCTCCTTGCTAAAAATGTTCGTGCTTGTCTTGAGTGATGCTTAGCAGAGAGCGACAAAACGGACTGAGATCCTTGATTAAAAATAACGTATTGAGGGTTCAATGGATTAAGTCAAGGTCTATAAAGCGATATGCTTTTTTTTTTTTGAGGTCCTTCGTTCTAATCCGGATTAAAATGGGGAGATGTTAGGGTTTCCACTTCCACTTGCACATGGAAATAAAGTAAAATTTATTAAAAAAAGAAAAAGATTCGTTTTTTGCTCCAATTGGTTGATCTACTACTTGTATTAATTCCACTAATATGGATCAACTCAATCCAGTTGACCCACACGAACACTTGTTTCGACTTTTCCTAAGACTAGGAGCCCTGAACATATGAGGAATTTGTTAACTTACATCGTCATCATTTTCACATGGGCAATAAATTGAAAATCAAAAGTCAAAATGCGAAAGTCACGTTTTTTAGGCCATCTGATTTCAATGTGAAGGATAACGAAAATACTGAAATTAAGTTTGGTATTGATTTTACCAAATTTTCAGGTCAATTCAAACCCAATCGATGAGTCATTATATTTATGACATTATCGGTATCCTCTTACTTTTTTGACTATGGCAAAAAAAAATTTTTTTTTTGGGAGATGGTTACCGACAAGTTAAACATTAAAATTTCTTTTTAATTTTTTAAATAAAATATTCAAATCTAAACAAGGCTAATTTGTGAAATTGGTTCGAGTAACAAAATTTATTGGGTTTATTTTTATTTTTTTTTGTCGAAAAAGCTTTTCCGAATCCATTTTTTTTTTTGGTTGGGGGGGGATTGATAGGCTTTCAATTGGACAAAGCCATGAAGATTTCTGGCTAGCCGAAACTAACCATTAAAAAAAATTGATTAAGCAATTCTTTTCCCATGTCAATTTAATCAATTAATTTGTCCAAACCAATAATTAGGATGTAATTCAGATAATAGTGGGTGAGAATGGTTGGTCCAAGATACAATAGTAATGTGCGTGAATGCACTAAACCATTTAACCAAAGATCACATGTAAATATATAAGTAAAAGTAATCAATTGGCAAATGAGAAAAAAATCAGTCAAGAAGGTCATCACGTCTTCCTCTTGTTGTTGAACCTGTTTGGTCTCCCTCTTTGAAAGTTCGTATTTGAGAGTCAATCGCACATGCGAGTTGTTCCGGTCATTTTGAGTTTGGTGGCTATGACATTTTCCACCAGCATATGCTCCAAATTTTGTTTTCTTTTCTTAAAAAGGGAAAATCCATGCTTTTACTTGACATGTTCATCGCCGTAACTATAATTAGGTAAACTTCTATTAGGAGTAATTTTTGCCTGCAACTAAATTCCCGTGGCTATGCCGATCTAGTCTGAATGGAATATAAGACTGAAATGAGGTCAGCAACGACGGATATAGCAAAATTCAAAGAAACGATCCAAACGAAGTTGGGCTGTGGTCAATGCAAAGGGAAAATGAAAAAAAGTCAACAAAGAAGCACCCCCATTGTCTCGTGCCCGTCGTGGGTGAACAGAGGCAACCTGATGTTCAAAAGGATGGTCAGTTCAAGGAAGAGAAGTCCTGTTTTCGGTCCGCCCAAAAGCACAACGAAGAGAAGTCCGGCACTTTCGTAACTCGCCCTTAGGTTCCGGTTTCGAAAAATCGGGACCCAAAGTCAAATCCATTACGATTGGAACCAGATCCAAACTGAAATGGCCGGTTCAAAGTCCGTTTGCCGTTGTATAGGTGTGAGTTTGGCTTGTGTTATCAAGCATATGGATCATTCCGACTTTACTTTTAACTTGCATTCGGTGGCGCGGCAATCACAAACTTGCATAAAAATGAGCATAAGTTATTACACAACTCGATCATTTTGATTGCAAGCGTCTTGTTGTTTTAGTGCTAGCCGCTCTTGTCATTCACCAAGCAAGAAAAGGTCATAGATTATAGTAGCTTGCGTTAATTAATTTATTGTTAGTCAACTTCTTACGAATTAACTTCGTAGCTCTCAATCGCAACTTGTTATTTTTTCATGATTTTGTAATGAATGCCCATGGGGTGCTTTTGAAGTGTACTTTATTTGAAAAAAAAAAAAAAAAAACTCAATTTTCAAGGCATTGATGGTGATTGTACATCACATGAAAATAATGTAAATTGTGAAATTTCCTTAATTCGTAACTTCAAAAGTGTTTTGAAAGCCCTCGTTAATAAAATCATTTTTTCAATAAGGTATAAGAGGTATAAGACCAGTTCAAGGGTTTCAAAATCGAGAGCCAAGATTGATCCTTTAGTTAGCTTTGCAACGTTGTTGGAAACTATTAAATCATCTCGATCTAGTGTGTTTACTTCTTATTGAATAAATAAATAATTAATTAATTAATTCCTGCAAGTCCAATCATGTAAATGCACTAAACCCTGGACAAATATTTAATTTCTCACCCTAATATAAATAATTCTGTGTTTAGCTATGTTGACTCTTGTGCCATCGAGTTCATAAGATTTAATGGATATTCCATAGATCTGAGAATAATCAACCAAACGTGGGACTATCTTCCCTATCATTTGAAGTTTTTGTTAGCTCATCACAAGGTTTGTCTCCTCTTTTAGCTGTCTAAAGTCATATGGAAAAGTCACTTCCAATTAGACCTGTCAAAATAGACATTAAACTCATATATGACCGATTTAAAATGATCACTCAATTTTAAAGAACCTACCTTAATTGGGTTTTAAATTTAGAGGCTAAAATAAATGTGTCTTAAATAGGTTAAGTTTAAAACCCATTTTCAACCCATCAAGCCACCCACACTCTCTCTTCCTCTTCAGTCTTATAAAAATAATTTTAAAAAATCGAAATCATTTTTTGTTAAAATAAAAATCATAAGAAACAAACTTTCATAAATTTGAAAATATTTTTGCAATATAATCTTTAAAAAAATCATGTGAATAAATTTTCCTAAATTGAGTAAAATATGTAAGTGTTTTAACAATATGGGTTGGGTCGGGTTAAGTATGAGTAAAAGAGTTTATATTACGCATAAATGAGTCATAAACAGGTTAATAAATCAATTTGGGTTGGACCATTTATGACCCAACCCAAATCCGACCCAATCCATTTGTTTAACAAGCCTAACTCTCAATCTAATTTTCTTTATGAATAAAGTACAAAAAATCAGTCTTGCTAGAGAGTCAGCTTCATCATGTGCTCCAAACCATATGCATGTCATGACAGCAATGCGAAGGCGGGGGCCAATCAAATAGATCAGCAAATCTGCGGTAGCCTACTGTTTTCTTCTTTTTCTTCATCTGACCCTAAGTGGGGCCCCTCAAACCTCCTTAAATCACAAGTATAATATGTAAAGTTGTAGGAGAAAAATAAATTTATATGTCTATATTAATGTCGTTGCTATTCTGCAACAACGGTTGCATCTGATGGGATATTTATCGATTTCTGATTTATTTATTTATTCATTTATTTAATGATGTCATTTAATTTATGTGGTAGTGCCAAGAGTGATGGGGGAGTGTGTAATAAGTAACAACAGCTATTTTCAAGATGGTTTTGAGTCGAGTCACTGAATTTGAGGCACTGCCGCTGCTCGGGGTCATGTGCCGAGAGAGTTGCCAACTTGAGGAACATGCTTTCTTAGTTCACTTTCAGTCAATAGCCAGTTGGGCAATCATGTTTCTTTCTCAGCGATTTCTGGTTTCATGTTTCCTGCAAGAAGATACTTTGGACGTGCTTCGATCAATACTCCATAGACTCGGTTTGATAGAGAATGTGACGAACGGAGCTAATCATACGCAATCAAATGTTCTTATATGAATTCAACTGTTTATTGAGTTGTCAATGATTTGATCCAGCATGTATCTTGGATCTGTGCAATAGTCACTCGATCTTGATGGGTTGGATTCACATGAAACCAAAAGATGCTCGACAAGATGCTTTACATACAAAAATTTGAAGCACATCACTTGATCAGACCTATTTAAACATCTAACGAGATTTTGTCCGTGACTTACTAATTTGTGCACCCTTTTTATTATCTCTAGCATTATCATTCACATGTTAATGAGTCACATTAGAGATATTAAGTATAGGTGAGCTGTTTCAAATTGAGCAATTAAAAGGTGAGTAGGTTTCAGACTTGTAAATTGAAACATACTCTATACACTTGGTCAACTTTGTAGGTTCAATCCAGTTCCAGGGTTTACTTTGTTAACTGGCCGACTTTTTTTTTTTTTTTGTTTCATTTTTGTATTCCTTTAAAGAATAAATTTTAGTAAAACGTCACCTTATTTATAACCAACACAAATAATAGTTACAACGAAATAGTAAACTAACAAAATGACAAGAAGTACGATACAAAACAAAGAGGAATATAAAGTAATTGGGAAATGTCCAACTTATCGCTTAGTTAAGCAATATGAAAGTTAAAGTGAAAATATAAATTTTTGTTCACCAAAAGTAACAATCAATAAAAGATAGAGATTTAAAATAAAATGAACAATAAAAAATTTAAACACATAATATAAAAATTAATTATATAACTATATTCCTCATTCATACATAAAAAAATTGCTCAAAATTGTTACCAACTGAAACAAAATAACATAGTTAATCACTTAACAATAATTTTAAATTAAATTTGCTATTTGCCTAAAACAATCAATAGAAGACCACACCGAATTACTTTTCACTTCAACTTTGCAAACTTCATTTATTAATGACAATATCTTCATTAAAACAATTTGTATCTAAACAAAATTTAATAAAAAAAAAAAAAAAGTCACTTGTTAGATATACAAAATGAATTACAAATTAGAAAATGTTAGATAATAGCTGGTGAATTAAACTCGAATAGACCATGTAGAGTTGGTCCAGTGTGATTCCAAGGCCTACCGTGGATTGGTATTCATCCCTAATATTAAAATTAAATGCAAAATCTGTAAACTATAGGCCATATGGTAAATTCCTACCAGAGACATTAATGAGTCTCCTAGTTTAAATAATTCCCTCTAATTTGTCGCATCAAAACCAATTTTTTTATTAAATTCACCGTGTTAATTTTAAAAAACCCGCGTTATATGTTCATACTTGAGCGATGCTTAATATTTTCTTTGAATTTTGACTCATAAGTTATCTTAAGATATTATTAAAAGCTATTATACGTAAATGATTTTTTTCTTTTTGGCGCGACGGGTGCGCTGCATGAGGAAACTCGTCTGGGTCTTCCCTCTTTCAAGGACCAGTGGTCTTTCACGTGCCCAATCCCATCCAAGCGCGAAGAATGAATAAAAACGGCCTCATCTTATTAAAAAAATAAATTTAAAAAACTGCAAATATATAAATAAAATAAAACAAAATAAAACAAAAATAAGAAAAAGAGATCTCCTCCCTTTCCTCGTCAGTATAAAAACCGCGAACCAGCGTCTCCTCTAATTCATCATTCTTCCTCACCATCCAAAAAAGCCAAAACCCACGCAAGACAGAGCGCGCAAAATCGCCCGCCCTCTCTCTGAAATACTTCTCTCAAAACCCTGCAAAACCCTCAAAGATTCGCGCGAAGCCATGGATTGGGTCCGTGGCAAAGAGATTGGCCACGGCGGCTTCGCCACCGTCCACCTCGCCGCTCCCGCCGAGACCTGCCCCTCCGACCTCCCTCCGGTGATGGCCGTCAAATCCTGCGACGCGGCCCTGTCTTCCTCCCTCAGGCACGAGAGGCGGGTCCTGAGCGAACTCGGCGACTGCCCGCGGATCGTCCACTGCTTCGGCCACTCGCTCACCGCCGAGCGCCGCGGCGGCGAGGAGCTCTACAACGTCCTCCTCGAGTACGCCGCCGGCGGCAGCCTCGCCGACAGCATGAAGTCGAGGGGGAAGCCCCTCTCGGAGCCCGAGATCAGACGCCACGCGAGGTCCATCCTGGAGGGCCTGGAGTTCGTCCACTCCAAAGGGTTCGTCCACTGCGACGTCAAGCTCCAGAACATCCTCGTATTCCCCGACGGTGGCGGTGAAGTCAAGATCGCCGATTTCGGCCTGGCGAAGAGAGCGGGCGAGCGGTTGTCGAAGGGCGGGAAACGGGGCGGGGTCGAGTGGCGGGGGACGCCCATGTATATGGCGCCAGAGTCCGTGAACTGCAACGAGTACGAGCCGCCCTCGGACGTATGGGCGCTCGGGTGCGCGGTGGTGGAGATGGCGACGGGAAGGCCGGCGTGGGGGTCGCGGGCTGAGTCGAACGCGTACGCCCTCATGATCAGAATCGGGGTCGGAGACGAAATCCCGGAAATTCCCGAGGGATTGTCGGAGCAGGGGAAGGACTTCTTGATGAAGTGCTTCGCAAAGAACCCGAAAAAGAGGTGGACCGCCCGTATGCTCTTGAAGCACCCCTTCCTTGCCCTCGACTGCGTCAACAACGACGAGGAGGTCGTAAGAGATTGCGGAGCCGCCGAATTTGCGAATTCCTCTCCGAGGTGCCACTTCGATTTCCAGGACTGGGTTTCGTCGCAACTTTCAGGAACGAGTTGGGAATCGGGCTCGGGCTCGCTTTCGCCCTCCTCTGAGCTGGATTCTGATCCGTCCTTCGTTACAGAGCATGCTGCCTTGGAGGTCTCGGTGGGTTCTTCGTCGGCGATCGATCGGATTGCGGAGTTGGCGAGCCAGGAGAGGCCTAATTGGGAACATTCCGAGGATTGGGTGACGGTTCGATGATCAGAATCGTTCCACTTCCGAAAGCAGAGTCAGCTTGGCTAGAACAGAGCACAGACAGAGCAGAGTCTTCTCGGATGATTCTTTTCTTTTTTTGGGGTCAATCCGGGGGTCCTGATTCAATTGATTCCTTTATCCTTTTTCCGCTTCGGCGACTGTGAATATTGATTCCATTATTACAGAGGAGAGAGATGTAGTAGAGAGAGACAGACACTTTCTTTGATGCAATGAAAGATTAAAAAAACGAAAAACACACATCGTTTTCGCGGCCGCAATTTAGTTGCGCAAGTTGGACCGAATGCTCTGCAACTTTTTCCATCGATTGGCGACCCTCTCATGTGGGGAGTTCGCTGCTTTCGCTCGGAAACAGTTCACATCGATTGCAGCGAAGCAGTTGGGATTTCATGAAGGCGACTTCTTTCTTGTTTTAACCATCTGCTACATTACATACCGTCTTCAATTTTATTTCCTCGTAAAAAAAAAGAAAAAACTTACAAACTTGCCCGTCACCTGTAAAAATCAAAAGATTATCCACGACCTAAAATAGGAAACATTACTTGAATCCATTGAAGCACGCATCGCGAGGAAAAATCGCGAGCTGCGAACTTGCTAATTTCATGCTTCGCTTCGTTGCAGAGTGTCTTAAAAAAGCGGTCAAGCCGACCGGAGTAATTCCTGTTTTTTTCCTCTCTTGCTTCGGCGCCTAGGATGGCGGGAAGCGCAAGTTGGGTTTTTGTTTTGGCAGCATTAGGCGCGGACAGGACTTGTTGCCTTTTTTACTGGAAAAAGAAAGGAGGAGGGGGGCGAATTTATTATGGTGTCGAAGGATTCGGGATTTTAATTGATGCCACCTTTTGAATCCTATCCCGATTTGAGGATGTCCCCATCACTCCCCATTGCTTTGAATTCAGAGTCATCGACCAACCCCCTCCCCCCCCAAAAAAAAAAAAAAAAAAAAAATCAGAGTCCAAGATCTCGGACTCAAGCAAGTTGCCTCTAGGGTTTTTTTCTTCCTTCTTCTTTTTCTTCTTCAATTTTTTTTTTTTTTTTTTATCTTACATGGAATTTGCTACAAGAATATATCTTCATAGCTCTTGCTTAGGTATTAGGTATTGAAACTATGGAGGGGCCATGTCGAGAATCGAGGATCATGGAGAGTTGAGGGAGCGGTATCCAACTTATTCGATCGAGGGGTATTTGGGTTTCGGATCATACTCTTTTCTTTAGCTATATGTGAATTTTAGACAAAAATTGCTCCACTCTAACTACAGAAATAAATTGGCCGATTAGCAAGTTTAGATCCTTATTCGAGACTAATTTGTCCACTTAAAGACCATATTTGAAATAAGATTTATTCCAGACACATTATACCTACATACGTACGTATATATATATAGAAAACGACTATACTTTAAGTCACTATTAGAAATTTTCTTGTGAAAGAATGGAGCTTTAATCGAAATCTCTAAGGATTCTCATGTTTAACTCAAGTTGTTTTGTACAAGAAAATCTAGTTCTTCAAACACAACTTTGCTGAGATAAGGACAATATAAATCTTATAACTTTTATATAACACTCTCTTGGTGCCATAAATTGTCCATAGCTCATCTTGTATAATAATTTTAAAATCGTCCATATTGATGTCATAACATTTGAACCAATCACTTCAGTGTCGAAAAATCCACGGCAACATTAAAATCAATGACAACTATGGTTAATGCTTTTTAAAAAGTCATATTGGCGCCATAATTTTTGAAAATTATTAATACTCGGACCACAATTTGTTGACCGATCGCTTTAAATGCCGAAAAATCCGGCACGACATTAAAATTCATGAACACTTACGGTAAACATTTTTAAAAAGTTGCCATCAAAGTAAACGCCTTACGAAAATTATGATATTTATGATGTTCTTATCTCCAACTTACCTAAATAATAACGGAACTTCCATGTCTCGCCAATTCAAGCAAAGTTAACTTTGATGGTGAAATTTGTCGCTGCTGCTTTTTTTTGTCCTACAAAATGATATGGAGATCGAGCAAATTGGGCACGATTGCCGGACCGAAGCGCTGGTGGAGGAGGCAAGTTGGAGACATGAATGACCTTTTCGGTTCTTTAATGTGATAATGAGTATAAAATCAGGCACGACCAGAGGCGATGTCCGTTCCCGAATTCAGAAGGTCAAAAAGGCTTTTCCCCATGTTACTCAGCGCACCACCAATTCCAGACGAACATCATGCTTTTGTGCGATTCCGCGCATAAAAGCATTCATTGCTCCCTTTATTTTTTAAGAGTAAATTCACTAAAGTTTGGGACAAAATAAATAAATATATAGATAAATGAATTATTAAATATTTCAATAAAGCAAGCTTTTGCTCCTCATTTGACCGAATGGAGTATGATTCATTGGACTTTGCGTTGGAATCTCATAGATGATGTGTGAAAAAGGCTTTTCAAGTTTTTACCAGATGCCTTTCATGTTACTTGACTTACAAAAGAAGTATTTGCAAGAGGTAAAAAGCTTTGGACAACGCCAAAAGTAGATTCCGTTGTTTGATCCTTCTGATGTTTGATTTACTCAATTTGGTACTCCATCGGTCTTCGAAGCGGACCCATCTAGTGGCTCGATTTAATTTTGTACGGTTAGCACTTAACGTGATAATTCAGCCAAACCATGTGGAATTATTCGTAACACATGTTGATAGAGACCTCAACTGATTTTTTTTTTTTTATTGAAATGAAAAAAAAAAAGAACAAAACTGAGAAAGAGAGAGGACAACGAGTTTCACCAGCAAGGCCGATAACCCTCGTGGGAGGGGAAAACGAGCTTCATTGGCAAGGCTAATGACACTCATGGGATCTCTGCAAGAGTGACCGACTCTTACGTGGCCACAGGTCCCCGACTATGGTCGAGAGATGGTAGATTACCCCTTTTCCAATTATTCTTTAAATTTAGCTGGCAAGGTTGTCATACGCATCAGTGAAGGCGTCGCGGGGATCAGACGTGACTGCCCTCTCCCGTAAAGGAGTAGCCGGATTAGCCAATGAGGCCAGAATCTTTATCCAGGCCCGGATCCCGGCTTAAGAAAGGCGTAAGCACTCTCCCCAGGGAGATTCTCTCTCCGTTTCCCTCATGAGCAGTTTAAGGACCTGCTTAGGTCCAACATATTAGCACATGTTAGTTTCTATATAAGTTGGATTATCACATCATATGCTAGTTACGCCAAATTGAATTGAAGGACTTAGATTGTTTTGCTGCAAAGAGTGCGGTGACCAAAATTGAACCGGATTAAAGTCCATTGATTTGATCAATAGCGCATAGGGTTTTTTTTTTTTTGCCCCTACTAATAAGGTCTTTCATGGGTAATTCTCTCATTTTTGTTTCGAATCATCGGTGTATTTAAATGACAAAAAGCTAATTGATTTGTGAAAATCGCTTTTTATGGAGTAAAAAAAAGACAAGCTTAAATTGAGATTAACAACTATTACTCCTAATAAGAAGAATATTACTTTTATTAAACTATCAAATAAATGAAAATTAACTATTTTCTTTTATCATGAAGCTTTCAGTTAAATGAGGAAGAACTTAGAATTGCTTTAGGGGAAATAATTTTTCAGGAAATTGTTTTTCTCTTTTCAGGCATATTTTCCCTTGATCATAAATATCCGTTCTGATCATTTTCAATACCCAAATGCACGAAAGCTCAAAAACTGATTTGCAAAATATTTTTTTCCCTCAGATAAACGACGCCCTAATTCTATGTTTATTTGCTAAGACACACGTCCTTAAGGCGATTCTGTCCATTCAGATGAGCAGGGTAAAGTTCAAGCGGCAGCAAACCGAGGCCCAGGTTCTATTCCCAAACTATCTTTGCACTTATTTCATTAGGCCTATAGTGGAAGGAGCTACCATTAATTTCTACAGCACTTTCTTGGGACCAGCACTTCATTAATATTTGCCTAGCTGCAGCCAAAGGACTGGCACTATGCACTAAGAGGAAAACAATAAATAAATAAAAAATGATATTTTTAGCTATAAAAAAAGTAGATATTTTTTCTTTTCCATTTTCTTCGATGAAAGTGTAGCGAACACAAGATAAACTCGATTAAAAAAGCACACATTTCATTTTCTTCGATGAAAGTGTAGTGAACACAAGATAAACTCGATTAAAAAAACACGCATTTTATCTATTAATGCCACAGTTAATTAGCATAGCCAACTGATCATATCGTGCCTGTATAATATGTCCCGAGTAGTGGAGCATCTACATGTATAGACTCTTATCTCTAGACGAGGACATGTTTTTTTTTTAAACACGAGAGAAGTCGGTTTTAGTTAAGATAACCTCAAAATATAGAATATCCATCAACCACATGGACCGGGGAAAATGCAGGCTTAAAACCCAAGTGAGCGGCCCAAATAGAAATTTTTTGTTGATAATAATGTAGGGAACCGAAACCTCGCCGTGTGAATTAGTCGATATGCTATTATATTTATATCATCACGGGCCTAGTATAAGTTCTTTTAGGCCCAATATTCAACCCAAGAGTTTCCAGACACCCTCTGGCCTGATCCTTATATATATTGAATATATAGTTATAGATTAAAGTACAATCAACAACTTATTAGTCATGCCTACGATTTTGTTCATCTCACGTAAAGCAAGTAGAATAAGAATCGTATTTTTAGCTAATGACAAGATTCCTTCCTTACAGAATCATCCCCCGGTTTTGAAGGAACTTTTCTCCCTTAAGTAATCTTTAGTTAAACGGTATATTGCCCCTGATGGGTTCTTAACCCTGTTTCCATTCGGCCAAGAGAAAAAGTGTTTGGAAGGTCTTTATTTTTTTGCAATTTCTCGAAATAGGAAAAATGGTTCACAATATCATATAGTGACGCTCTTGAAGTCTTATGCCATTTCTTGGATACTAGTGAAAGGCCCATGTGTCGCACGGGTTTCATTTGTTTCTGATTTGTGAAAAGAGGTTCGAGTGCTAAGTGCAAATGATTCAATATTTTTGTTGTTGTATATGACATATGAATGTTGTCCACTTTGTTTCTGACCACTTTATTTTATGTGGAGGAACCGGACTTTCCTTCTCACTTACCCACTCATCATTGGATGGGAAATCTTCTAAATTATAACCATTCCAACTCATTTGAGCATTTCTGTCCTCTTGTCGTCTCAACTTACGAGTTATATACATCACAAAAGCTAAATCACTCACTTTCATTTGGTGCTAACGATTTCTTCCCTTTCCAAAGAAGCAAACCCTAGTAGATTTCTCATAGAAAATAACAAAACTAATACCTCACCACCTCAGACGCACTTCAATTGCGTTCACATCCAGAAGAGCTACAAGTCAAACTCAAAACCCTAACTGCAGTGCTCTTCAATTCTAGACATTAATCTCCATAAGAACCCCCACCACTCGGCTACAATCATCAAAATGTATAAACAAGTATAAGAATGCCATAAACTAATTCATTTGTGATATTAAAAGACAAACAGACCAAGTGATTCATAAGCCATTTCAGGTGTCTCCACTTCCTGATATGAATATTTTGGATAGTTTTGAAAGATGTGGCAACAACTTCCAAGAATTTCCCAAATGCCACATCTTGCTAGGGTATCGTTTCAAATCGGGGCAAGCTATAAAGTATCATTCAGACCCACTGGAACGCTAGAAACAATAGTGTTTCACTTGGTCTTTCTCTACTTTTTTAATTTCTTAGTCATATACAGATTTAAGGTGGGATATGGGCTGATCATAAATTTTGTTTGGTTTGATCTTTGGACCTCTTCAAAACTGGGCTGCTCAAATTTTGATGCCCCAAAAACTTGTATTGTCAAAGAATCTAGCGAATCCAAGACATAAAATTTAAGCTTATGTTTGATAATCTGGATTTGAGTACATATAGGATAACAAATTATCAAATCTAATGTTTGGCAACATCCTCCTGAATGGATATACCTAGATAAAATACTATATAAAAATTTGGGACAAGGGTAGGATAAATCTGATTGGATAAATGAATTAAAAAATAACTTAACACAACAAGAAGAACTAGGTTATTTTCCGACGATGGAGTGATGGAATGATGCATGTGGATATGGTGCCGCCGGCCACCGCGTAGACCTATCATAAGAGGTCTTAAACCCATATATGACCCAATTAAAACATAAATGGCCACTCAATTTTGAAGAGTCTATTTTAAATGGGTTTTGAACTTAAAGACTAAAATAAATGACTTTTAAATAAATTGAGTTTAAAATCCATTTTCAACCCAACAGGCTCACCTACACTCTCTCTCCCTCTTTAGCCTTAAAAAATGTTTTTAAAAATTGAAATTATTTATTTATTTTATTATTATTATTATTATTATTATTATTATTATTATTATTATTATTATTATTATTATTATTATTATTATTATTTTTCCTTTCTTCTTCCTTATTCCATCTTCCTTTGCTGGTGCCCGACCATGGCAACAGCGATGGTTGGCTAGGCAAGGGACAAGCTCACAAGAGGTCGGCAAAGCTCGAGCTCACTTGTCTAGTGAGGTCGAAACCTTGTTGAAGTTTGGTGAGGCTCGAGCTTGTTGGCCTCGGGTGAGCTTGAGCTCGCCAATCTAGCAAGATCGAGACCTTGTTAGAATTGGATGAGCTTGAGCCTTGCCAGCTATTACCAATGACCAGTCGAAGGAGAAGGAAAAAGAAAAAAATTAAAATTTTGATTTAAAAAATATAAAACTTTATTTTTTTAAACATAAAAATATAAAGTAATTAAAAAATATATTTTTAAAAATAAGAATAAAAAAATTAAAAGGAATGTATGGAGGAAAATCCAATTAGATTTTTTAATTTTTTTAATTTATTTTCAAATTTTAAGCAAACATCGAAAAATATTATATTTTCATATAAAATGACTTCCTAAAAAATTTTCAAGAAAAAAATAGGGCCCCAATTTTTAAAAAAAATTTAAAAATTATGTACTAAATTTGTATTGAAAAAAAATGTTTTAGCAATACCATTTAAAAAAAAAATCATAAAAAAGGCTTTCCTAGATTTGGAAGCATTTTTAGCAATATAATCTTTAAAAAGATCATGAGAATAATTTATCATAAATTGAGTTAAACATGGAAATGTTTTAATAATATGAGTTGGGAGAGTATGAGTAAAAAAATTTATATTATGCATAAATTGGTCATAAATAAGTTAATGGGTCAATTTGGATCGGACCATTTATAGCTTAATTCAAACCCAACCCAGCCTACCTATTTAACAGGTTTATGCGTGAGAACTACCGCCATGACAACTAATCATAGTTGCTTTTGACCACCGTGCCATTGTTGTCGCCATAGACCAGTGCCAATCGTCTTCTAGCAGCCGAGGATGAAGTTGATCTGGTCCGTGCCTTCACTGCTCTTGTTGCTGTTTTTCCGTTCTTTTGTCTTCACTTCTTCTTCTATCTAAGTGGGAGGAAAATGACTCTAAGGTAAACAGTCTTTTGAGGCAACATTTTACTCCATGCAAAAAAAAAAAAAAAAAGGACTAGCAATTACAAAATACCTAGGTGATCATCACTCTGGAGACTTGTCAATAAGCTAAACAAAGCAAAATGATTACCTTCACAGTAAGCAGTGAATAATTCATGCTTGCACAGTCTCTTATGTTTGTTCATCCATTTGCAACACAGATCATTCTTGTCGAGCAATATCTCTCCATCTCTGTGACGTTGACAGGGTCTAGCCACCCTCGCATGGGGGTGGCATAGACAACGGCAACCTTAAGGAAGCCGGTCAGGAGGACGGCAGACTTGGGCCGCTATGGGGAGATTTGGAAGTGGCAGGGTGGAGGCCGAAGGAGTTGGACACGATACTGTATTTTTTTGAAAGATTTTCAATCCTATCCTAGATTGCATTAAACGTATGATAGAATTTTCTATAATCTAGAGGATATTTGGAGAATTTCTAATTTCACCTGGATGATCAAATTTAACCTAAAGGGTTGAAAATACACAGATACCAAATGGAGTATCAATTGAATGATGCAAAATTATGCTTTATTTCAATATAGACCATGCATACTTATGTAGTTACAGTTAATGCTCTTCAAGGGGATTCCTGAACTAGGCTTGTGGCCACAATGGGACTCCGCACAATGTATTTTCCCTTATCATCCACCCAACTCAAAGAACCATGGACCAACCCATCTCTCAACACCCTTGGCCCTTCAACAGTGAGCTTGTACCTCTTTTTCTCATTCCTTTGCCTAAACACCAACCTTGGTGGGTCCACTCTCACCTTCCACCCCTCCATGCCAACCACTCTGGCACTATAATTGGATTGGTCTTCCCCAACATTGGTCACCTCCCTCCTGAACTCTCTCACCACAGTTCCAGGACCAGCTTCACTATCACCAAAAAGGGCAATGAAAGATGGATAATTGAAGCTGGAGCGAGAGGAGTTGGAGGCGTCTCCGCAGCTGTAACTGGACTTTGCGATGATCTTGATCTTCTTCCGACTGTACTTCATCGCGCAGAGAAGGTTTAGATAGTCCTCAGCCTGCAAGTCGTAGACCAACCCGGGGTCGAGGGCCTTGTTTGGGTCGATGTGGCCCGATCCCGCAGCAAGCGGGCTGGCCGGCAGGTCGAAGTTTGCAGCGTCTTTTATGGGGCTCCCGGTGTTGTCCAGGGCATAGGCCGTGGTCATGAGTGCGGACCGTACGGCCGCAGGTGTCCATGTTGGATGTGCCGCCTTTATTAGGGCCGCCACACCCGCCACATGGGGAGCGGCCATCGACGTGCCGGTCATGAGATTGAAATCGCTAAACAGAAGGCGGCCCGATCCAACCTTGGCAACAGAACCTTTTGGAGTCCAGGATGCCAACACTAGTGTTCCCGGGGCAATGACATCGGGTTTCTGGATGTCAGGGCAGCTCGAGTACGGCCCCCTCGAGCTGTACCCTTCCACGCGGGGGGCTGGCTTTTTTCCTAGCTCGGTTTTTCGGAATTCAAGCGTTCCTGTGGGATCATTACTCTTAGTGATGAAGTCTATTAAGGCCTGCCCCGCTTGTACGCCAACGAATGCAGCTGGAAATGAACTACTGGTGTAGAATTCTGAAAAGTAGACGCTGGAAATGAAAACAGCTGCGGACACTCTAGCAGATAACACGTTTTCGATTTGTTCACCGATGCTAATAAGTTTGGCGACGCACACGATCACGTTGTCCCGAAATCTCTCCAATTTCTGGATGTTGTCGCAAGCGTCCATGAGTGTGATAGGAAGTTGGCTAGAGAAATATTTCCCAGGGTATAAGGTTGAGAAGTCGATCCGGACACCGTTTCCCAATGTCAAAGTTCCAAGGAATTCTCTGTCTACGGTGCTCGCGCCCACAGTGAATAGCCATGGCGCGCCGTTGACTAATGTCCAGTGAAGTGGCCCGTCATTCCCAGCTGATGCCACCACAAGAACCCCCCTTTTGATAGCAGCAAAAGTCGCCACTGCGATCGGATCTTGCCCGAGCGAACTGGCATCGCCCAAGCTAAGGCCCATGGATAGAGACAGTATGTCGACTCCGTCCTCTATGGCCTGATCTATGGCTGCAATAACGTCTGAAACATACACCCCGTGTTTCCACACTGCTTTGTAGATGGCGATTCGGCATTTCGGCGCCATTCCTACAGCTGTTCCAGGAGCATAACCAAAATAAGATGCGCCTCTCACCCAATTTCCAGCAGCCGTTGAAGAAGTATGTGTCCCATGGCCATCAGTGTCGCGTGCCGAGTCCTTTGAAACTTTAATTGCTTTGGGATTGTTTGCTACTAGGCCCCGGTGGTAAAACCGGGCTCCAATGATTTTCTTGTTGCACAAGGAGGCGTTGAAGTCGCCGCCAGAGACACACGATCCTTTCCATCTTGAGGGAATTGCAGGGATCCCGTTGTCGTGGAAGCTCGGGCTCTCCGGCCAAATCCCGGTGTCCACGAACCCAATTATTACATCATTGCCATACTCGGAAGCAGGCCAAGCACCGGAGACAGAGTTCAGTCCGAGAAAGCTGGGAGTGTGCGTAGTGTGGAGCTTGAGGGGGCGGTCACGGGTGGAGGATACATAGTGAGGGGATCTCTTGAGAGATTCAAGCTCCGGCCTGGAGAGAGTCGCGCTGAAGCCGTGGACCGAGCTACCATAAGTGTAGACGAGCTTGTCGAGAGGATTTGATGTTGCTCCACCCTCTGATATAGAAGAAAGAGTGGCCAAGTACCAACTGCGCTGGTCAGAGAACACTTTTGGCATGGATAGAGTGTCCATGTGGACGATGTATGTTTCGGACTTGGATTGTGACCAACAAGAAGGCAGAAACTGCAAGATCACAAAGCAGAGTGCGGGTGCTACCTTGGACATGGCCTCGATTGTTTCTCAGCTACGTTCAACTTGCTCTCTTCATTCAAAATCTCTCAGCTTCATTCGAACATGAATTGAATGAGAAGTTTAGTGCTTTCTCTGTATTACTAGCTAAAGCTTTGTCTGTTGCTTTTGAGTTCTTCTTTCTTAAAGGCGAGCTAATAAGTGGGAAACACCTCATTGGGAAAATACTTTTCCATTGCTTCGCTCTCTTTTGATATTTAAAGCTGGGGAACAGTTCATCATTTCCTGCTTGGAAAAGCTTTGTGGTGGTGGCCCATGGTGTAACTTTTTCCATGAAAGCAAGAACCCTTAACTCTTCTGTCACGTGCATGCTAACACTCAGTTTTCACTTCATGTGAGTGGATAGTTGAGGCAAGAAAATCCTTTCATTCAGATTTGTCGCTTGCTTGCTATGGCCTTTCACTCCAAGGACTACTTGGTCTTCTGTGCAATAAAAAGCCATCAGTCAAGGCTAAGATTGATCAGCAAGATCCTCCAAGACAGATGTCCCCTCTTGAATTCACCATTTCCATGAACATTTCTTACTTTTAGAGTACTTATCCGACGGATTAGGATCCTCTCCATCGATTAATGCTGTTTACCCTGTCAGGATCATCATACGGCACCCCACTTGCCCTATCCTTTTTAACTGCCCGATGATGATTTCGGGCCTGGCATCGGCGCCGGAGAGCAGCTCGATCAAACAGATTTATATGCTGGAAAAGGAAAAACAGCTGACTTCTTCATGAACCTACTAGTACTATCAAACATCTTATCTTTTTGCTTTTCCTGAGATAAAGTTTATCAACATCTTGCACTTTAGGTTGGATCCCAGTTGATGATCCTCGAACCAGAGCTCGGGCCTAGGGATAGATTTTGGCGGTAGATTCTGGGGCAGGATGTCGAGGATTTTTCGCTGAGGTGGGTCGAGGCTAGTATTAACCTATATATAATAGCTCTACTGGTAAGTCTGGTATATCTGCACAAGCTTCGGGTGGTTTTTATACGTAATAATTTTTGAAAATTTATATTGATTAAAACTGCCTCTCTGTATTTGCACGTCCAACTTCCATGAAAAATAGTATTTTCAGAGTTAAAACGGTTACAATAATCACAAAATTATAAAAGAAATATGGGAAATAATTGAATGTTATTTGTGTGTGCATGTATATATATACTCTACACTTTCCAAACATCTTTTTCATCGTATTTTACAAAAAATTGCCTTCATCAATAACTAGTACTATTCAATTCAACTCAATGATTGGTCTTTTTTTTTTTAATAGTAATTTTTATCCCTAAAGTATTATTAACTCTTATTTTTATTATACGTTATGTTGGATGTATTGACACCTAAAGTTTTGACTAATCATTTAGTAATTAATTATAAAAAAAATTAGGGATTAATGCTTCACCTCTAAATAAAAATTTTAGAGTTAAGTCGCATAGCACATAATTTTAGGAGTATTTACTATATGGTTTATTTCATTAGTCATATTAGTGTTGGATTGACAGCAAATGGTTTTAAGCTTAAAATTCAACAAATTGAGCCCCCAAAAGGGGCCAATTTTTGACTTAGCTAGGGAGAGAGAGGCAAGGTAGCCAAAAATCACATGAGGGACAACCCAAATTGAGCTTAATTTGATCTAACCCGTGAGAGTTAATTAATGATGGGTCTTAAGCTAATTCAGCCCATTATCTTGACAAGGCCTAGAATAAACCCATGAAATTGAGGTTAAACTTAGGAAAGCATTAAAAATATATGATTATGCCTCATAATTCGAGGTCGGCAAAATCATAATTTCAGAGCACATACACGTGAGAAAAGAAAGAGAGAGCGACCAAGCCTTGGTCGAGATATCCCGTTCCGGCTTACGCCACCATCGCCCGCAGGCTACCGGCAAAACCACGAAGTTGAAGTCCCAATCTTGACAACGATCCAGCAAGCGCTCGAGCTGTTGCATTCTGGTTCTCCGACAAGTTATTCCCAGCCGCGTTGCCCAAACCGATGACCTGCCATCGTCGTCATCGATCGCTCCACTCGTGGCCGTCCAAGTTCTCTCTGATGCCGAGCAAGCACTGGCGTCAATCCAAATACTTGCTCTTGGTCTCAACAAGAAGTAACTCTTGCTGTACATTCCAGTGTTTTGTTCTCGGCAGGTCCTCCTTGTGTTGCATGGGTTTTTGCTGAATTTTCAACGAAGAACACACTGATCCAGTGCCTCGGTTTGTGAGTTTTGCTGCGTTGTCTACCAAGTTTCTGTTTTGCTAGTTCTCCCCACCACGTAAACGGCCAACAACTGAGAATAGAGGGAGAAGAGGACACAGTCTACAAAAGGTCAGGAAAGGGACTCTGACTCTCTCGTGATCTCTCTCTCTGATCCACCGCCGCACGCTGAGCCCCTTGCCGCGAGCTTCGACGCCGTGCTGAACTGCGCCGAGCGCGACGTCCCTGCTGCCGAACCGCCCCACAACGTCCTCGCCATCCTGAGCCGCAGAGTTTCCCTGGTGAGCCTGCTGCCTTTTGGCTGTGCCGAGCTGCTACCACAAGCACCAACTCCAAATTCCATCTACCACGCCACCACCATCCGTTGAATCCCCTCTTGCGATTCCGATCTGATTACTTCGAGTTCAAATTTGGAAAGCCGATCTTCAAATTAGGTAATTGTCTTATCTTTAATTGATTTGGAATATTTACCTGCCTATTTTGAATAATTGTTACTTTTGTCAAATATTCAAGCAAATATGTATATCTACAAAATCCAAAATATCACGCAAATTAGGAAACTTTCCTAACTTAACAACGTCCCAATTTGATCTTTAACTGCAAGATACGAAACTTGGCCGCGTGAAAAATCTTCCATCTTATTCATAATTACTTAGATACGATTATTGATTTAATTGTTTCCAAATTTAAACGGAATACTTTCCATCAATATCCTTAATTATTTGGATATGATTGTTGGTTTATTATGTTTCCAAAATTAAACAGATAAGATGAGCTTTATGGATTGCATCATTGAATAGTGATCTTTTACTTGATTGTTTCTGTGAAAAATATCCAAAAAATGATCAGACAGAAATTCGAATTGTTTTGTGTTGATAAAATTGTTTGTTTTAGGTTAGATTGCATGAATAAATTAAAAATAAATTAAGTAATTTATTTATTCCAAATTTTCAAAATAAAAAATACAAAAACATTGCCTATATTAGATTAGATTTCTTTTTCTTAATTTAAATTGCATTTTTAAATATTGGGTTTTTTTACAATAATTTTTAATTAAAAAAACATAAAATATACCATGTGCATGTCATATCGAATTAGATTGATCAACTGTCATTTAGTAATTACATATTCAGGGTCATTAAATTAAAATGCATGACATTTTAGTATAGTTACATATTAATTATTATCCGTCATTAGGATTTGGCCATTTAATTAAAATCACGTGACATATGATTTACATGTTAGGTTTATTTAATTGCATGTTGCATGTCATTAAAATATAGGCATATTTTGTACGCCATTACATTTAAAATAATTGCATTACCTACATTACACATAATTTATGTTTTAGTATATGAAGCAAAATCCCTAAAAGATATTTAATGAGTTGTGTGTTAATTAGAAATCATGTCTATGTTGTTGATCTGATTTTTAAGTTAACATTGTGGATGCTTTCGTTGTCCTGAGATGAGTATTTCCTCCTTTCAATTTATTCGTTGCTTTGTTGGGTGTTACTTTGGTGGTTTGCGCATCCGTATGATCATCTTTCTTGGTAAGAGTAAGTTAAAATGAATCTAAGTTGCCTACTAAACATTTTCATAAAAAGAATGATATCGAAATGACATTAGAAAAATCTAGTATAACCAGGTCCTCGTACCAAAAATCTTTGATTCGCAGAACTAAAGTAAATTTTCAATTACTTTACATAAACTAATTAGTGGCGAATAAAATAAAATTTATTACCAGGTTAAAAACTTGAATCTAAGTTGCGAATTGGTATAGATTTAGGAGAGCCTGAGTTAAAGTTAGGTTTAATAATCTATTAGCTGAACCTAGGTGGTGCATATTGAGGAAAGGTCGCGAATATCACATGTTATATCACATATAATAGAGTCAACTCTATGTAAAATTATAGATGTGATTACTTTTGTATTCTCGTAATATTACCTAAAAAATGTAATATTTACGTGTCGCAATCTACCCTCACGGTGCACTATCTAGGGTTCAGCTAATACATTATTAAGTCTAGACTTAATTTGGGTTCTCTCAAGCTCAAACCAATTCATAAGTTAAAGTTCAAGTTATTAATATGCAAGTGATTTTCAATATGGAGTTACAACTAATCAGTTTACCTGGGTCCATTAGAAATCCAAATAAAGTAATAGGAGATTTACTCATGTGAACTAGAGATTTTGGGTACGAAAACTTGGTTACATTAAATTTCTCTAATGCCTTTTTCGGCATCGTTCTTTTTATGAAAGAACATTTAGCAGGTAACTTGGATTTATTTTATTATTTCCTAACATGTGAAGTGACCATATGGGTGCGCAAATCACTAATGTAACACCAATAGCAATAGCATAGAGCAACGAAAGCATCTGCGATATTAGCTTAAAAATCACATAAACAATCCTTGCTATTATTCTTAATTAATACGCAATCACTCATTTTTTTGGGGTTGTCACTTATTTAATAAAATATAAATTACGTGCAATGCAATGCAATTATTTTAAATGCAATGATGTACAAAATGTCTGTACTAAAATGACATGCAATATGCAACCTAACATGTAAACTATATGTCACACGATTTTTATTAGATGACCTAATACTAATAATGGGCAATAATTAATTTAACTATTCTAACATGTCACACATTTCAATTTAATGACCCTAAACATGTAATTACTAAATGCGCAATAGGTGAACTAATTCTACGTGACATGTGCATAATTTTTTTATTTCCCTTTTATTAAAATTCGTAATTAAAAATACCTAATATTTAAACATGCGATTTAAATTAAGAAAAGGAAACCTAATTTATTCAAAAGCAATTTTTTTTGTATTTTTTATTTTAAAAATCTGGAATAAATACATTACCTAATATAAACATGCAATCTAATCTAAATTAGGCAACATTCTCAACAAGAATCAAATCAAATTCTATTTATTCTTTTTGGATTTTCTTTTGTGGAAACGATAACATAAGAACTATTCAATTAAATAATATAATCCACAACTCTCGTCGAATCTATTTAAATTAGGAAACGAAATAAACTAGTGACCACATCCAAGTAATTAAGGATATTGATGGAAGATTATCCATTCAAATCTGGAAATGGGTAAATTAGCAATCATGTCCAAATAGTTATGGATAGGATGGAAGAGTTTCCACGCAACTTGGTATCATAGCCGTTGGTATCATAGCTGTCTGAGCACATTGTTAAGTTAGGAAAATTATGGCGATTTTTTAGGATTTTGTGGATATACATATTCAATTTAATATCTTATAACATATATCAAATCACTCAAAACAGGCAACCAAATATTTTAGAATTAGAGATAAGATAATTATCTAATTTGAGGATTAACTTTCTGAATTTTAACTTGTCATAATCAAACCGGAATCGCGATCACGAGGCTCAATGGTGGCGTTGACGGCGGCGGTTCACGGCGGTGTTTATTGTACCACAGCCGTTCTCGATGGAAACCTGCAAAATAGTGACAAATCACTTCGGGTCGACACCGAATCAGCCGTGGCAGTGAGTAGCCAGCGGTGGTGCAGGTCACAGCTCGACATGGCGGGGCCTGCGATAGGTTTTCGGGGATGGTGAGCTCAGCGCGGTAGCAGGGGTATCTCGGCCAGGGGGCAGGGGCTCGCGTCGACAAGGCGGCGGGCTCAAGTGACGCAGCTCACGTCGGTACAAGATGCAGTTCAGGCGGTGGATTGGCAAGAAGGAGCTCGGGCTTGCGACGGCAACTCGACATTGTCGGGCCGGCGCGTCTCGGGCAGCAAAGGCGGCAAGGCTCGGCCTGGCTAGGGACGTGGACGGCAGCAGATGCGATTAACGGCTTGGCTCAGATTATCAAGCAACTGGCATCATGGGGATATGCTTAGTCACAAAGCTCGGCATCTGCCGGTGAGGAGCAGTGATGAGTTGTTGTTGAGGGGGTCGGATTCAATAGCTACGTCAGCAAGGGGGCGGCGGTTGGCTTGGGGCAAAAGGAGGGGCGGCGCACGGCGTTGGCTCGAGCAGCGAGCAGCGTCGTCAACGATGAGGGCGCGGTGGTGGGTGGCAGCAAGACGAGCGAGGGCTCTTTCCAACTCTTTCTCTCTATGCCTCGCACGTATCTCTTTATGTCTTAACCTTAGCTGAATTTTGCCCCACTACACGGGCTCAATCTATCGAATTTTAAGTTCAAAACCATTCATTATCGGTCCAGTGCTAATGTGATGAAGTAAACAATATAATAAATGCTTATTGCAATTAATTAATAAAAAATTCAGGTGTCAACACTATAACTATGTTAATATTTTGAAAAAATATCCTTTCACTCAATCTCATCCTCATAGGTCGGTTTACTAACTAATGTCAAGAGATTTCCTTCCAAACTTTCGATTTTTCTTTAAAAATATCTTACGTTTTTATTTGGAAAATAAAAGATTCTTTTCCTTGAAATTTAATACATTTAATGTGCAAAAAATCAATTTCATTTTCTAAAAAAGTTACTCAATAGAATCATATGAATAAATTAAGTTATTTTCGTGTTAGCCCTCAGTCTTACTTCATTTCAATAACTTAGAAGTGATTTTTGTAATTTCATTTGGAGTATGTAATTTCAATTTCTTTTTTTTTGAGCCAAACAATTCAGATTCTTCTTGTAGGCTATATTTTAAAGCTTAAATAAATTATGAGCTGTCTTATATTCAAAACTATATACTAAAATAAATCGACGTTGGAGTTCCCAATCCCAAATCTGGGATTTTTTTTTTTTTTTGGTCTAATATGATGCTTTCATTCATTAAAAAACAACGAGGATTACAATAAAATGATAGATAAGTTTTTGAACATAAAATTTCCGAGAGTGGTAAGGGAGGAAAAGACATCCAATTTTGAGGGAGCGTTTTAGTCTGGTGAGCCTTCACGAGCCAATCTGCAGCCTTGTTGGCCTCCCGAGAACAATGGGCCAGCGACATCGAGTCGAGTTGGGCTAATATTCATTTACAATGCTCTATTATAGTCTTCACGTTCCATGGGTTTTCAGCCCATCCCAGTATACTTTCCACCAAAGTCAAGCTAGTATACTTTCCACCAAAGTCAAGCTATTTGTTTCGCACTCCAGCTTTTCACTTTGTACTTCCTCTGTTCCAACTACTCCCACATGCTGCTCCTTTTTTATCTTCAAAAACTCCAGCCCGTGCAAAACAGCTAGGGCTTCAGCTTGAATAGAGGATGAAGCATGAACCTCCTGCACGAAGCCATCACTGACTAGTCCAGCCTGATCTCGCAAGATTCCAGCAATTGATCCTGCGTATTCTCCTTGGACCCATGAGCAATCAACGTTTAATTTCATCGATCCTCTCTCCGGCGGTGTCCATTTTCTCGGTAAGTTCAAATCTGTGTGTTTCTTTGCCCCCTTTTTCTTTTGCCATCTGCTGAAATTTTGTAGTTGTGTTTTCGCTATATCAACGATGGAGTGCGGATCCGGTGGCTTGGCTCGAAATATGAAGTTGTTGCAAGTTTTCCATACTAACCAGAGCACCATCACAACTAGCTCATTCTCGGGTAAGTCGTTGCTCCCTTCAAACCTCTCCGATAGCCATTTATCAAACCTGAAAATAGTGTAGGGGTTGCATCTTAGGTTGATTCGTGGGTCTATCCATATGTATTTTGTCCATTTGCAGAGCAAGAACGAGTGCTCTGCAACACCCAAATCTGGGATTGGACTTCGCGCTAAGTTGACCAATCTTTTGTGTCAGAAAATTATTTTTGTTGCCTCGGGTTCGACCAAATGCGACAAATTCTCAAATTTCTCGCCTCAGGTCGACCTTTGAAGGATTTAAACATATATATGTTTTAGAGGAGAGAGAAACCAAAATGATCTCCTAGCTCTGCACATCAGGCCAACTACAATGCTGGTGTAATATATAGACACTTCATTTCTTACGGCATTTTCAAATTGATTGGTTTTTATATATTGCAATGCACGTTTCCATCGTTTATAATCGGAAAAAAGAGTCACAAGAGATTTTTCAAACCATAATAAAAATGGACCTTCTTTAAATATTTATAATTTCAAATTCTCTTTATTTTTTTCCTATCCATATGAGAAGTTTTATAAAATTGGCTATCTTTATAGAATGTCTCTTGAAAGTCGAATATATATGATAAGTAATTTCACATGGATCTCTTGTAGGTCTTACCAGATTTGACAATTTAGATTTGATTTACTATATGTAGCGAGTTTAGAGGCGGCAAACGGATCCAAAATCCATTCTTTAAGTCATATATAATGCTGTTAAAAAAAAAAAGTCATATATAATAATGGGTCATGTCACAGATGGGTTGCCTAAAATTTTAAAAATAGGTTCCAATGGATTCGAGAAATAGATGGTGAGCTCCATATGGGTCTAAATGGATTGGCAATAAACCCATTCGAGACTCATTTTCGATACAGCATAATTACCCATTAAAGAGAGAAGTAGTTTTCCCTTTGAGAATTTGCTGAATTTGGCTAACAGCCCAAAAGCTTGCCCGTGTCAATCCATAATTGGGTTTTCGATAATTAGTGATATAAAGAATCTAGCTTGCTCACGTTCTGCATTATCACCAACCTTTCGTCTCGTTTCAGAGTTGTTCTATTATTGATTCACCATTGAAGCAGGTTTCCAAGCTTTACTTCTGGGAACACTACCGTTAATAAATCAACGAGGGAAAATTTTTTTCTGGAAATGTAAAATTTTCCCGTCTAGAAAAGCACATGAACGGCCCCATTCATTCTGAACCCTAAAGTTCGACCACAGAATGTTTTAAAAAATAGGAACTTTACAAAAATTAAGTTATTGGGAATATGAGCAAAATTTATTAAGACATATCTAATTGTTGATATGGCCCTTAAATTTGCAAATTATAAAAAAATTGGACAAATATTAAGGGTGTGTTTGTTTTACGGAAAACACAAAAAATGATTGATTATATCATTTGAGGAAAATTAATCAACGGAAATTGTTTTAATTATCACAACAATTTATGCCTAAATGTTTCAATGGGTGATGAAATCTTGCATTTATTCATTTTCATGAGTGATACAAATGATCATTTTTCGAAAAAATATTTTTCAAATCTTGAGTTTTCTGCTAACTAAATGCACCCTAAGTTAAATAAAAGTACGAGTGTTTACAATATTATGGGGTGTGGATTATTAAAATTGTATTTTATATAAATGGGCTAATACGAGTTAAATGAATTGATTTGGATCGGATTAACTTTGACTTAACTCAAATCGGACTTGATCCGCTCATTTGACAGGTCTAAACCAACTTTACTAATAATTTCTCGAACTCAGAGTCGCTGTTGATATATGTCAATCATCAATATGTAGCCATATCCAGTCCCAGCTTCTTAATCTATACACGCACAGATACATGTTTTCACCGATGCACAATTCCATCATGATTTCTCATGTCACGTGTGATAACTTGAGAATCAGAAAAGCTCTTTTTGGAGTTATGACGAGGGACGAGGATTTCATGACATGCAATTTATTTCGACTTTCTACAATATTCTTCGTCGAATTTTTATTCTCAATAAGGGCATATATGATAACATTTCGATCGACATAAATAAATGTGGGCTACATGTGCATGCCTTAACAACTCTCTAAAAAGTCATTCGATTAGTTCAACGACTCCCATTTCGTCATTAGTTTACCAACCCCAAAAATAATACAACAAATTAGCGCTCCAAGATCGTGATCCTAATTGATGACTCCATTAAAAAATACACAATTAATCTCAAATATTAAAATAAAAAAAATTTGAGCATCTTAAGAAAAATCAACCTAACTGAAAAAGTCATTAGGAAAGAGGAAGCACCCACGCGATTCCCTCTTTATTTAATCACACAATTTTTTTTTTGTTAATCTTATCCCAAGTGGCCAAACATCTACAATGTTATTATACAGAAAATGAATAATTTGAAAAATATTTTCCTAAAAATGATAGCTCTTATTGGTTGAAATAATTAATCAATAAAAAAAATCATTATCGAATGCCAATTTATGTCTAAGAATTTTTGTGAATAATGAAATTTTTTTTTTCGTTCATTCACTTTTTTTTTTTTTTATCAAACGTTCATTCACTTTCAAAAGTAATAAAAGCGTATTTTAAAAAATATATATTTTCTAAATTATTCATTTTTCGTAAAATAAACGGAATCTAAACAATGAAATTATATTTCATGACATCCATAAGTCAATCTGATTTGCATGTCATCATGCATTTGTCAGCCATAGAACCTTCTTCTATGTATATATATATGAGAGAGAGAGAGAGAGAGACTAGTCTTCTAAAGATTATTTAGTGGTCAATTTGTCAAATTCAAACGTTAATCTTCTAGAGATTTTGAAAACTCCACCGAGGACTTTCCTAAGAAGTCGTCCATTTCACACCTCCTTTCGTGAAGTTTTAAATTTCCTCTTCATATTATTCCAATATTGACTTTCTTCTTATCTATTGGATTGGATTTGCATTTGACACGTGGATACATTGTTTTGAGGGAAAAAAACAACATAGATATTATAATTTTCATACGACATTCATTTGAATGCCTAAATTTTTGTACAACATCCACTTAAATGTCATAATTTTTCAATCGATCATTAAAATGTTGTAATTTTTCAAAAGAAAATTATTTTCATCATTCATTAAGATATTTAGACCTAAATCATTATTGATGATAAAAAAAAATCATTAACTAATCAATTCAAGCAATACAAACTATTGTTTTTAGGGAATATTTTTAAAATTATACAAAAAAAAAAAAATGGAGCTTATATCTCATATGATTTCCCAAATTTACTAACCTTATACTATAATTTCTCGGACAGAAGATTCTCTTCATTTGACCCCTGGGCATCCCCCCGCTAAGAAAAGAAGAAGAGAAAAAGAGCCAGCGGAAGAAGCGAGGACGACACGACAGGCGGCTGCGCCTGCCGCAACGGCTAGTGAAAGCGCAACGCGTTTCTCCCTCCCTTTCAGAAAGTGAAAGCAAAATGGGAACGACAATGGAGACGTAAGAGGTTGGTGACAGAACGCGAGAGAGAGAGAGAGAGAGGGGGAAGGTCAAACTCAGAAAAAGGTTCCAACCCGCCATGATTTGTCAGCCATTACCCTCTTCCCTTCCAACCACTCCCTATTTGGTACGCACCACCCCCACCTCATTCTCTCTCTCTCAACCACCACCTCCATCTCTCTCTCTCTCTGCCTCAAACTCTAAACAGGGCAATCGCAAGATGGAGGTAAACCCGTCTTTTTTCCTCCATCCCCGCCATTCTTGTTTCCTGGGATTTTTCTCTTCCGACGATTCTCTAAAACCCCCACAACAATTCCGTTTCAGGTGGCGGGTTCGTGCGTTCTTGTTGGTGCTCTGTTTCTGTTCGGCCTCTTCGCTCGCGGGTTGACCCTCCAGGTGCTCCCCTCGAACCGCCTGATCTTGAAGGCAATAGCTTAACGTCCGGGGAACGGATTCGTGGTGGGTTTATCTGAATGTCTGTTTGTTGGATCGCAGCTTGGGAATACGTGTTCGTCGGACAGCGTGTGCGACGCCGGCCTGAAGTGCGAGACCTGCCCCGCGAACGGCAACACCCGACCCAGATGCACCCGGATTCAACCCGTCAGCCCCACCTCCAAAGTAATTCGACGACGCTCTTTCGCGTTTCTTGGATTTTGCTTCTTGGTTTTGAAAGGCGACGAACTTGCAATTATTGGAACGTCGAATTCTGTCTGATGAATTTGGGTTTAACAGGTGAATGGCTTGCCGTTCAACAAGTACTCGTGGCTGACGACTCACAATTCGTTCGCTCTTACCGGCGCCAAGTCGGCCACCGGCTCCGCTCTCATCACTGAGTACAATCAAGAAGACTCCGTCACTAGTCAACTCGATGTACGTTCTCTCCCTCTCTCTGGCGTGTAACTCTTTCTTGCTAATCTAAGATTAGATTCAAGGTTTCTTAGTTTGACTTGGGCTGGGGGGACCAGTAATATGTTCAGACTGTTGCGTGCGGCACCATAACTTTGACCTTCCAAGAAACAAGAAGAAAGCCAAAAATCACAATGGTCTACAGGCAATTTATGACCCTTTCAAATGATGCTTCTGGGCGATTGTGATCTTGACTAACTCGCCGGACTCGGTATCCCATCATTGACCGCTAATTTGAACTTGACGTTTGTAACGGTTGTGATTTCTTGGTCCTCTTGAACTGAGCGAGGTTTGTTGAACCTTGCTGTGGATTGCGGATTGCAGATTTTATTTTTGATTAGCATTACAGGATACACCAC